>VWZO01017508.1:18049-30702 GCA_013396975.1 Bucco capensis
GGGGAAGGACTCGGGGTGCTGGTGGCTGAAAAGCTGCACAGGAGCTGCAGTGTGTGCTCACAGCCCAGAAGCCAAACGTGTCCTGGGCTCATCCCCAGCAGTGTGGGCAGCAGCAGGGCAGGGAGGGGATTGTGCCTCTGCTCTGCTCTGGGGAGACCTCCCCTGCAGGGCTGGGAACAGCTCTGGAGTGCTCAGCACAGCAGAGACATGGAGCTGGTGCAGTGAGGCCAGAGGAGGCACAGAAATCATCCAAGGGCTGGAAGCTCTGTGCTGGGAGCACAGGCTGAGAGAGTTGGGGTTGTTGAGCCTGGAGAAGAGAAGGCTCCAGGGAGACCTTAGTGCAGCCTTTCAATGCTTAAAGGGCCTATCAGAAAGATGGGGACAGACTTTTTATCAGGAAGTGTTGTGCCAGGACAAGGAGTGATGATTTTAGCTAAAAGAGAGGAGATTTAGACTAGATAGAAGGAAGACATTTTTTTTACCCTGAGGATGTTGAGAGCCTGGCCCAGGTTGCCCAAAGAGGTGGGAGATGTCCCATCCCTGGAACCATTCCAGGTCAGGTTATTTGGGCTCTGAGCAACCTGTTCCAGTTGCAGATGTCCCTGCTCAGTGCAGGGGTTGGACCTTTGAAGGTCTCTTCCAACACAAAACATTCTGTGTTTCACTCTGTGATTCTAACATTGACTCTTGGATGTGAATTGATTGGAAATGAGTGATAATGTGATGTAGCTGTTTGGAGAGAAGTGGATGGAAGTTATCTGGTGTAGCCTTGAGCAGGGGTTCTGCAGCATGGCTAGACCCAAGGCTGGTTATTTTGTGTGTTAATTGCAGTCTCAGTGTGTCTCCTTGGAGCAGATCCCACCTCATGTCAGGTTGATACAGTAATAAAGGACAGTACAGCCTCCTGAAAGGAGATTGGAGTGAGCTGGGGGTAGGTCTCTTCTCCTTGGTCAACAGGGACAGCACAAGAGGAAATGGCCTCAAGTTGCACCAGGAGAGGTTTAGATTGGATGTCAGGAGGAATTTCTTCCCTGCAAGGGTTGTTAAGTCTTGTCCCAGGCTGCCCAGGGAGGTGCTGGAGTCACCATCCCTGGAGGGGTTGAAGAAACATCTAGCTGCTCTCCTTAGGGCCATGGGTTAGTGTCCTGGGGGTGCTAGGGATGCTTGGACTGGATGAGCTTAGAGGTCTTCTCCAACCTTAATGATTCTTTATTATTTTCCATGAATAATAATAATAATTTGGTGCCAGCTGATGGCCAGTAAGGTAATGGACAAGTGAAGTGTTGCAGAACCTACTTGCCCCAGCTTTTTCAGGCTTGACTCCCTCATTCCTTTCTTTGGATGTCCATTTGGGGTGCCCATTGATAGCTCCCTGATAACTTCCCACCCAGTAGTAGTGCTGCCATCATCCCCCTTTGTGTCCTTTAAAGGAATCTTCCTGCCATGAAGAGAATCCTCTAGAAAAGAGCTTAGGGAGGATTAGCTACTCCAGCCACTCTGCTTAAGGGAAGGATCTGGGTCAGGAGGCTGAGTCCTTCCCCTGCCTGGCAGAGGCTGCAAAGTGGGCAAGAGAGATGCTCACTTCTGGGCTGTGGCAGCACTGCTTCCAGGCTGTGTGCACCAGCCCCAGTGGATAAAGGGAATGCTGGAAGGAGAGAGGGTCTGTCTGTGTCTGAACTCCTTATTTTGGGCCTTTGTTTAGGGAAAGAGCAGTTGTTCCTGGTGAACTCTTGTTGTGTGGCATCCCCTGTAATGGAGGAGTGTTTGTTATGTGCCCTGGCCTTTCTGCTCTAACCTGAGTGTTTCAGAGTATCTGAAATTAGCTTCTTGGAGGGAGTCAAATAATCCAAACCTTGTGAAAGATGCTAAACCCAAAAGATCTGAAGTCAAAAGAAGAGAATTCTAGCCTGAGCTTTAGTTTGTATTTCATTCATCATTTCCTTTAAAACACGAGCTTAAAGCTGCTGGAAGCCTCAAGTCAGCCTCTTGTTACTCAGTTAAGGGAAAGAGAAAATGATGCCCTAGCAAATTAATATGTGATTTTGTATATCCATTTTTAGGAGAATCATTTAATCTCTAGGTTTAGGAAGGATATTTGCTTCCTTAGTAATCACAGAGCAGAATCCCATTTAATAAACAGAGAAGCACAGCTCAGGCACCGTGGGGACAAACCTGCCCCAGCACATGTGGTGAGCTCACAGGCTCCCTCCCTGCTAGATTCTTGGTAACAAATCAGGGAATAAACACACAAATCCAGCACATTGGTCTTCCTTTAGTACCTGTTAACATTCCAATGTGTATCTTCCATTTCAGTTGCTTTGGAAGCAGTTTGCTGGAGGGGTCAGGAGGAAGGTGTAGCAGTGCCCAGGTGCTGTGGGGCAGGCACCCAGGGCTGTGGCTGCTGCTGGAGGGACAGCCCATCCTTATTGAGCTGGCCTTGGCTGTCTTAGCAAGTCCTACTGATCAGTGGTAGACTCTCATCAGACAGTGTCCAAGTGTGGTGTTGCTAAGTACAAGTGGTGTGATTTTGAGTGTTCTGTTGCCTTAATTCGCCTCGCAAGCAAATTGTAGTCATAATGCACAAGGATGTGAATGCAGGGTGAAGGGTCTAGAGCACAGGTGTGCTGAGGAGCAGCTGAGGGCACTGGGCTTGGTTAGTGTGGAGAAGAGGAGGCTCAGGGGAGACCTTCTCACTCTCTCCAGCTCCCTGAAAGGAGCTTGGAGCCAGGTGGGGGTTGTTCTCTTCTCCCAAGGAACAAGTGAAAGGATGAGAGGAAATGGCCTCAAGTTGCATCAGAGGAGGTTTAGGTTGAAGATGAGGAACAATTTCTTCCCTGCAGGAGTGGTTAAGCTTTGGCCCAGGCTGCCCAGGGCACTGGGCATCACCATCTCTGGAAGTATTAACAATGTGTTGGTGTGGTACCTGGGGCCATGATTTAGTGGGGAGCATGTGGGAATGTTAGGCTAATGCTTGGATGATCTCAGAGGGCTTTTCCAGCCATAATGATTCCATGATTCTGTGGTATCCTGTGGACCTCAATTCCCACTCCTGCACAGCTTCCCTGCGGTTTGGCTTCTAGGTTTCATACCCAATTCAGAAGAGCATTCCTGCAGCCTTTCATTAGCCTCCAGCCTAGGTTATATGCATGTTCTGATTTCTGATGAGGTCTCCTGAATGCTCACACTGACCTGGGGTGCTGCTAGCATCCCCACCCCCTTTGTCAGCTGCCTGTGGGGGCTGTTGGGGAGCAGAGGCTTTCAGCTGGCTCTGGCCTTGGTTGGAATAGTGTGTGCCCCTGTGAGTGTATGAATCAAGCTGGCAGTGCCCTCAAGTACCAGAGATATGGCTAAATAACCTCTTTTTCTGCACAAGCAGTGATGCTCAAGGAGATGTCTTGTTCCATCTGAACAGGAGGAGAAACTTGTTTGGTGTGAGGGTGCAGAGCCCTGGCCAGGCTGCCCAGAGAGGCTTTGGAGTCTCCTTGTGTGGGGATGGAGATGATGCTGGGTGAGCCTGCTGGAGCAGGGGCTGATCCCCAGAGGTCCATTCCAACCCCCCCCATGCTGGATTCTGGGGTTCTGTGTGATGAGCACGCACTCATCCTACCCATGGGGCTGCTTATAGCAATGATCTCCCTCTATTTTGTGTTGCTTTGTTCCCTTCTCTCCTCTTTAACTGTATTTTTGGATGTGCATCCTGATACTGAGTCCCTTTAAGCACTGACAAGTGCTTCCTCTTGCCAAGTGTTTCAGGATTACTTCAGAAGCCATGTAAGAGACTTTGTTTTTGCTGGGGATGGGCCATGGGAGGCTGTGTGATGAGTGAGTGACCTCTGTGAGGTTCAGGAGCACTGGTTTCAGTGCAGCTGGCTGAGGCTGTGCACACACCTGCCAGCCTACATCAGCCAGCACAGACATGATCCCCTCCTGGGGAGGAGAATGATCCAGCTGGGGCACAGGATGAGGTTCTCTGGCTTGACCCACCCTTTCCTCTGATGAGCACAAGGGTGCTGTAAATCCTCCTGCAGGAACAATTCTGGACCCTTTCCAAGCCTCTGGAACTTGCACATTCTCCTTCTTGCTGCTGCTGCAGCTGTGTCAGTGCTTTAGGTAATGGAAGGACAGACATTGATGCTTGGAGTGCAATAAAATGCAAGGGAAAAAAGCATTTAGCCCTGCACTCAGTGACTTTTGCTCTCATATTTTGCTCTCTCAGACCTTGCTGCTAACACTCCAAAGTCCAAGAGGCATGAATCTCCTTCTACCTTCTCTGGCAGTGCTGGGGAAATACAAACACACACACACACATCAGCCTACACAGTGACAACTTCTCCTCCTAGGCATTGCCTGGGTTTATGCTTTTAAGTGCCTGTAGCTGAGTGATGCTTTCCAGCAAGCAAAATGCAGGGCTGAGAAAAGGTGAGTGAGAAGGGAGTGCTGGCTTTCTCCCCTCTGAGCTCTCCCCAAACCTGCAAACAGCTGTTGTGGTGAATGGCTGGAGAGAGGCTCCCAGTGGTTCTGAGATGCTTCTTTTCCTTTGAGTCTCCTTTTTTTTTTTTGCTAGAGCAACTCTAGGATGTATATTTAAAACATTTCCAGTGGAGCAGGGACATGTGCTGGCAATGTCTTTGACATTTTGTTTAATGTGTTTTCATTAGTGTTTATTAGTAGAGGCTGAGAAAGGAGCTAAGTGTGTGCAAGAATTGCTTGGGTGTTTTGTTCTCTGCTCATGGCCAGCCCTGCAGAAACCAGGGCCTCTAGTTCTCCTTCTTGGAGGGGAGCATGAAGGTTTTTGGATCTCTGGTGATGTGTCTTTGTCAAGGGTTAGGGCTGGGCCAACCACTAGCCCAGGGACAGATACTCTGTTATCCCCTTTTTCCCCACCCCAGGGAGGAAAAGAGGAAATTAACAGAGAAAGAGAGAGACTTGGGGATTGGAAATGAAACTGGAACTACTTTAATGACAGTAATAACAAGAAAATGAAGTATATATAGATTTATATACACAGATACACACCCTTGGTGGCAACTCCCTCACCACTGATGCTCTAGGAGCACTGAGCAGCAGCCAGGACTCAGGCTCAGGGGCTGCATCCTGGAACTCAGGAACTCTTGGATTGAGAGGGAAGGCAGAACAGAGAGAGTCCTGTAGGAACACAGCTGGGCTGCTGAGCCTCACAGGGCTCAGGTGCTCAACCTTCTGGAAGGTTAGAGAGCCAGACCTCTCCTTCTGTGTACTGGTTGTTAGTTGGGTGCTAATTAGCACCTGTTCTGCTTGGCTCTTAGGCCTCATGCAAGAGACCCCAAGGCCCAAGCTCAATAGCACAGCCTTAAGGACTGAATATGACCTGTATGGCATGGAATACCTTATTTTGACTCCAACTAGCACAATCCCTTTGCAAAATCCCAATATGGCTTCTAACAGGCAGAGCAGGAGATCCCAGACATGGAGTCAAAGGGATTTTGCCAAAGAAGCCCTCAAGTAACAAAGCTCAGCCAGTGCCTACACCTTTCCAGCAGTGACTCCAGCTGCTCCTCTTGTGTTCTCCTGAATCACATAACTAGTTCACCAACTTGTACAGTGTTTCACTTGAGAGGATGAGAGGAAATGGCCTCAAGTTGCAGCAGGGGAGGTTTAGATTGGATGTTAGGAGGAATTTCTTGCCTATAAGGGTTCTTAAGTCTTGTCCCAGGCTGCCCAGGGAGGTGCTGGAGTCACCATCCCTGGAGGGGCTGAAGAAACATCTAGCTGCTCTCCTTAGGGCCATGGGTTAGTGTCCTGGGGGTGCTAGGGATGGTTGGACTGGATGAGCTTAGAGGTCTCTTCCAACCTGAATGATTCTGTGAAATTTAGTACTTTCTATAGAGCTAAAGATGCTGCTAGCTGCTTTAAGAAGATGACAGTATCTCTGCAGACTGGATTACTAATACTATGTTTTACTAACAGTTTATCTCCACACAGGTAACCCAAGTAGCAAGACAACCTGGTCCTCCTGCCCCATCCCCTTACACTGCACATGAAATAAATAAGGGACACCCAAACCTTGCTGCAACACCACCGGGACATGCCTCGTCCCCTGGGCTCTCACAGGTAAGAGCTGGCCTTGCAGCACAGCATTCCCAGCCTCCCTCTTTCCCTCTTGTCTGATTCTTGGCTTTGCTGCTCAAAATTTGACACAAGTGTCTTTGCTTGAGCAGGGGAGAAAACTCTGTTAGTGGGTCTGGAGAATAAACCTGCTGAGGAGCAGCTGAGGGCACTGGGGTTGGTTAGTGTGGAGAAGAGGAGGCTCAGGGCAGACCATAGCTCTCTCTACAGCTCCCTGACAGGAGATTGCAGTGAGCTGGGGGTAGGTCTCTTCTCCAGGATTGGCAGTGAGAGCACAAGAAGCAATGGCCTGAAGTTGCAGCAGGGGAGGTTTAGATTGGATGTCAGGAGGATTTTCTTCCCTGCAAGGGTTGTTAAGTCTTGTCCCAGGCTGCCCAGGGAGGTGCTGGAGTCACCATCCCTGGAGGGGTTGAAGAAACATCTAGCTGCTCTCCTTAGGGCCATGGGTTAGTGTCCTGGGGGTGCTAGGGATGCTTGGACTGGATGAGCTTAGAGGTCTCTTCCAACCTTAGTGATTGTGTGATTCTGTGAATAGTGACTTTATGTGGCTCAAATCTTGTGGTGGCTCCTAGGCAGTCCTCAGGGTTGTTAGGGATCACTTCACTGTCCATTCTGTAACAGAAACCAAAAGCAACTTGGAAAATTGGTAGGAAATAGTCTTTGGTGAGGAATGTTGGGTCAGGCTGCTTTGGGGCATGGCCTGACTTCCCTTTTCATCACAGTAAAAGCATCTGATGTCCTGTGTTAGGGGTTTTCCATTTGAGAGAGTTTGTACAGGAGGCTATAATTCCTCTAAGAAGTGGGACAGGAAAAGGAATGACAAAAATGAATGAGTAAAGGAACTGAGACAAAGGAGTGAGTACAAAAAAGGTAGAGAAGAGACCAATAGGAGTTACAATAGGAATGCAGAAGCAGTGTTTAGTAAAATAAGTGGAATAAATTGGTCTTTTTGTAGTCTTTATTAGCTGAATATTCTGTAGGGTTGGCATGAGAAGCTTCTCTTGAGAAAGGAAGGGGCAAAAGCAACAGGTAATGAGCAGAGCAAGAGAAAAGAGAGAGGGCAGAGGAGAGTGGGATGTGTAACAGCATGGAGCTTTGGGGTACAGGAAAGCCTGAGGTTCCCTTTGCTCCTGTTTAATTTATACCTGCTGGAATAAATGGAATCAAGTAGGCAGAGGTGAGGAGGTTGCTGTTAAGCAATGTGGTTTAGCTCTGGGAGGCAGGATGACAGGCTGAGGATGAGCTGGGAAGGGCTGGTGGTGGTGAGGAGAGCCTGGAGCATATCACAGCTCTGGGAGAAGAGGAGCTCTGCAGTCCTCTGCCAACCTCTAATACTGGCTGAAATACTAAACTGCACCTGACCTTTTGGACTAGGGAGATGTGTGAAAACAAATAAGGTCATGTAAGAAACACTTCATCTAAACATTGCATAATCTAGCTGAAACTTGGTGGGAGAAGTGGAAACTTGTGGTTGGGTTTGAAAGGTGCCAATGCTCATCCTTTGTGGAGTGGGAAAGGAGAGGCTGAGGCATCTCTGCAGGCCTGGAAGTAGCTTGCAGGCATTAGCAGTGTCAGAGCTTGCTTGCACTGCTGCTGCATGGCTGTTGGAAATGAAAGTCTCTGGTTTGGAGGCTGAATGCCACATGACAGAGGGAGAACAGAGCAGGGTCACAGAGCAAACCCCAAAACATTGTCCTGTACCAAGAAATCATTCCTGCCAAGCCTCAGCAGCAGAGGGAAGCTAACCATGTGGGGCTAAGAGGGAAGGGAGAGAACCTTCTAGGCAGCCTCTTTAGAGAAAAAAAAAAGTATTCTAATCAAGGATTTTTTCTCTTCCCTTAATATTTTCCTGTTGAGTCAGAGCCTACATAGAGAGCAGGAGCTGTGCCAGAGAGCCCTGAGCCAGCCAGGAAAGCACTGGCTTCCTGTGCTGCTGGCTTTAGCAGCCTGGAAAGGAGCCTGGCCTTGGGTCACACCCAGCCTGCTAGCAGGAGCAGCTTGACCTTAGGTCCTCCATGGCAGCTGAGGATCCTCCAGGCTCTGGGAGGATGTTTGGCCTGTGACAGCATGGGGCTGGGCCTCACGTGTGTAGGAAGAGCAAGAAAAAGCAGGATAATGGCTTTGAAAGGCTTTGGAAAAGCAAGCTTTAAACTAAAAGCAGGAGATTTAGACTAAATCAAAGGAAGACATTTGTTATGCTGAAGGTGGTGAGACACTGGCCCAGAGAGGTGGGAGATGCTCCATCCCTGCAACCATCCCAGGTCAGGTTGCCTGGGGCTCTGAGCAAGCTGCTCTAGTTGGGGATGTCCCTGCTCACTGCAGGGGGTTGCACATGCCCTCTGCAGGTCCTTCCAACCCAAGCCACTCTCTGCTTCTAAGATCCAAGGTTAGAAGCCATGCCAAGCCTTGGTGCACTTTTGGGACTGCAGAGGAGTGAGGTCTAGGGAGCTTCAAAGCTGAGATTTGGTAGCAAAGCAGCAAAAATGGTGCTTTCTGTTCACTCAGAGCACTTGCTAGCCTCTGAGCAGGTATCTTCACTGTTGTGGCATCCCATCAGTTGACCCTGTCATTTGGAGCTGGAGATGATGAGGAAGAATCAAACTGGAAGTGCTTACACATGGGACACTTCCACCACTAAGGCTTAGAAGGGGTTCAAGACTCTTGACATAAACAGATACAGGATAGCCTGTCTCTGGAGGAACTTTTCCATACCCCTGAACTATCAGACGTTTGGGTAAACTGAAGTGTTTTAGCTTTTTGTCACTAGAATTCTGAGTATCCCAGTATNTATGGACATTCCACTTTGACCTCTGTCAGGTGTTGAGTTTCCTGTTCTATGATGGGAGGAAATTCCCCAGCTGAGCAGAGTGTTGGATGGAACACTCCATGGCAAACACTCCATCTAAAGGATGGAACCTTCCCATTGGATCTGGCCTTTATCCCCAGTGGTTTTGCTGAATGCCTATGTGTGTGTTAAGAACTGAGGTGAGGGAGACTTACCTCCAGCACCCAGCAAGTTCCAGCTGAACAGGAGGAGGAGCTGTTTTGCTTTGAGGGTGGTGGAGCAGTGGCCCAGGCTGCCCAGGGAGGTGCTGGAGTCTCCATCTCTGGAGAGATTCCAAACCCAGCTGGACACATCCTGTGCAAGCTGCTCTAGGTTCTCCTGCTCTGGCAGGGGGGTTGGGCTAGATGAGCTGCAGAGCTCCCTTCCAGCCCCTGACATTCTCCATGGCTGGTGACTGATCCAGCCTGGTGCTTGGACGTTGAGCAGAGGTTGGCTTTGCCTGTGTCCTCTGGTGCCTAGCACAGCAGGGAGGGTTTGTGCCTGGCAAGGGCTGTGCATGGTCTGGGTTCAGCAGAGTAATTAAAGAGGGAAGGAGGAGACCTCTTCATTTGAATTGGAATCTGATTAAGGAGTCATTGATCTCTCCACCAGAAGAGTGACTTAATGAATACTCATAAAACTGAGGCTTGCCAAGGCAGGAACTGCTCTTTGGGCAGTAGTGAAGGAGAATATTTGTGTCTGCTTTTGGGCTTCACATGTCATTTAGGTCTAAGAACAGTTTTGCCAGGGTTAGGATGTGTGTTACCTGCTTGGGTGGTCACAAGGTAGTGTGAGTGCTGTCAGTCCAGGGCTCAGCAGCGAGCTCAGTCCCTTGTTTTTATCTAGTAGGCATCTCAGCATCCCTCTTCTTGGGGCTCAGAGTTTCTCCAAGTGCAGACCTTGCAGTGAAGGAGGTGGAGTAAGTGCTGAGCTGTCCTGGCTGCTCTGAAGGTGCCTGTTGCAGTCCAGCTGGGTGATGGGAGATCAGGTACTAGCTTGAAGTGCTTGGAAGTGATAAAAGGAACCTTCTGGCCCTTACAAAAGCTCTAGGCTCTGGGAGCTGGACCTTCACAGGTCTGAAAGCTCCTGTGTGACAAGGAGACAGCATCACATTGAGTGATCTGCAGGAGAGGCTTTGGGAAGCACAGATCAGGAGCTGTGGGGGATATTCAGTGTCTGCTGTGGGGAGGAAAGCCAGCTGCAGCTGTGTGCTATACCTTTGTAAGCAGGCTTTCCTCTAGCTTTCTTTACCTAAAGAGAAACAGCTGCTCCTGTGGTGCTGTGGCTTGGTGTCTCTTGCACTTATTCCTCTCCCATTTCCATGGGACATAGCCAAAACCAGAGCAGGCCTTGCTGCTCAGCTTCCTCTGAGGGCTTTCCTCATGAGCAGCCTCTGGCACTCTGCTGCCCTTCACAAGGAGTTTCTGCAACAGAACAAGAAGAGTTTGGCAGTGATGTGAAACAGTCCCCCCCCCCTCTCCACAGTGCTTCTGCTTCCCAAATTCCAGGGCCTTGAAATCATCCTGCTGCTCTCAGGAATGTGCTGGGAATGCACAGCACATGTTGCTGCAGTGCTGCTTGGGCCAGATGTGGCTCCACAGCCATAACATTTCTTACTTCTCTTGTCCTTTGTGTGAAATGGCCTCTGATACCCCCTGGAGAGGAGAGGGCATCTCTGTGGCTTGCAGACTCCAGAAGCTGGAGCCAATTTGCTTTCTTAGCCTGCACAGGAAAAGAGGAGTCATTGACAAAGGAGTAGAGAAGTTTGTCCATGGCATGGCTACTGGAGCAAGTTATCCTGAGCTTGGGAGGGGCAAGGATGTTCAGGGTGCTGGTGGAGGTGAGATAGTGCAGGCCAAGAGCAGCCACATAGGCAGTGAAGAGAAAGCAGCTGGCAATCTGCTGCCTGCTCCTGCCTTCCCTTGCAGGAACTGATGGAGTGGCTGTGTTAAGATGGGAGTAACATGGAACTGGGGCTTGGGAAGAGGCAGCAGCAAAGCTCCTCCCTCTGTCTGATGAGTGATCCAAAGGGAAGGAGAGGGTTCCTCCAGTTGTACCATGAGCAGGCAGGCACAGTCTGACAATCCCTTGTGGTCTCCTGTGGCCCCTGGTGCCATAACTGTGNCGAGCAGGAGGTAGCAGGTGAAGCTTGGGGCAGCAGGAGAAGACAATTCCATCCTTCCTTGTGACCTAGGAGTGTTCTGCAGGATCCCAGGGAACAAGTGCAGTGGGGCCTGGGCTGTGCTGAAGCAACACAAGAGGAGAATGGTTTGGAAAAGACTCTTGGCTTTCTCCACTCAGCATTAAAGCTGAGGGCTCTGATGTGTGTGCCAAGGGATTCTTCTGCTCTGGGAGCACAGTTCATGAGCATCAACCAAGCACACTTGGAACAACTGGCCAGCAGTTTCCTCTGGAATCAGGGGAAGCTTTAGCTCTCCTGAGGAACACACAGATTGGTGCTTCATGCCCACAGCTACCTCTGAGGCTAAGAGGATGGAGTACCCAGGGAGCAGAGGACCCTGGGGCATCTCTTGGGAGCTTACTCTGGAGCTGTTGTAGCTGTTGAGAGCTGTGTTTAACAATCTCTTATCAATTGCTAACAGTGTCAAGATAACACTTGCAGAAAACAGCAGTGTGAGAGCTGAATTCTCAGGATCTTGGTGCACAGAGAGACCTTGACTGTTGAAGTGCCTGATTTAAATCCCCAGCAGATTGTACTAGCTGAAGCTTGTTACCATCTGGTTCTTTGCCTGAAGTGAAAAGAGTTTTTGTGGTCTCATTCTGGCCCTCAGAAATGTCACCATCACTCAATTAGTGTTTGTAATAGCAGTGAGACATTCCTGAGGACCTTCAGGTCTGGGAATCCCTGCCAGGAAGGATGTCTGTGTGCCATCTGTGGCATGCTCCTAGGCACTCCCCAAACCCCTCTTCTATTATCTTGCTAGGGGAGCCAGAAGCCTGTTACAATCCTGGTGTTTATCCAACACTTCTCTCCCATCATGTGTAGCCCAGTTTGGATTGGAGATGCTTTTAATTAAGTGATGTTTACTGATGGATTGGAATGGAGGGAGAAATGTCATTTAATCATGACCTCAGGCCTGGGGTGGGTCAGGTGCCCTGGGATGTACTGAGTGGCACAGGAGCTGTTTGCTCCTCCTGTTGGGAGGCAGCTTCCTTCTGGGTTTTGTTGCCTGTGAAGTACACATTGCCCTCATCTACCCCCCAGGGCAGCTATTCCCTGTTATCCAAGTCTATATCCTATACTTTACTAGGAAGAAGCAATCTATGTAAGTCAGATAATGAACTTCCACAGCCCTGGAAGCACAAGGAGCTCCCTAATTTCTTCATCTCCTTTGGACAAACACCCTGTCCATAGACTCATAGAATCCTAGAATGGTTTGGGTTGGAAGGGAGCTCTGGAGCTCATCTAGTCCAACCCCCCTGCAGTGGCCAGGGACATCCCCAACTAGAGCAGCTTGCCCAGAGCCCTGGCAAGCCTCACCTGCAATGCCTCCAGGGATGGGAACTCAACCACCTCCCTGGGCAACCTGGGCCAGTGTTCCACCACCCTCGGGGGGAGCAACTTCTTCCTAATATCCAGTCTAAATCTACTCTTCTCCAGTTTAAAACCATTGCCCCTTGTCCTTTCCCTCCAGGCCTTTGCACACAGGCCCTCTGCAGCCTGCTTGGAAGTTCCCTTTAGGTCCTGGAAGGTCACTAGTAG
>VWZO01017508.1:30805-68819 GCA_013396975.1 Bucco capensis
CCTGGGCCCACCTCTCCAGCTTGTCCAGGTCCATCATTTGCTGTGTTTCCAGAGGATCTTATTTGGACACCTAGATGGAGTTGGTTCTCTTGAGCTTGGCAAGGGAACTCCTCACGCAGAGAATTTTGCCAGACAGGAACCTCCTTGTTTTATGTGAAGTGTCATTCTAGCAGCTTTCATCCTGACTGAAAGTACCCAGAGTTCAGGAAGTTGTAGAGCAGGTACAGTTTTCTGTCAGAATATTAGTTACTGATCATCTGTGCAGCCACAGTGATGTGGAGACAGAGCAAAAGAGTAAACTGGCCCTGCTGAAGTGAAGGAGTGAGGGCTGGGCTGAGGGAGAAGGTTGCATGTGCTGATATCTCAGTTCCTTGGTCCTTCTGTCCATACCATATTGTCGTTGTCATCGTGGCTAGGCTTCTCGAACGAAGCTCCAGGGAGNACCACATACAACCATGGAATCTCTTCAGCTGGAAGGGACCCATAAAGATCATTGAGTCCAACTCCCATCTATGCACAAGACAACCCCAAAGTCACACCATGTGTCTTAAGAGCATTGTCCAGATGCTTCTGGAATTCTGTTACTTGGTGCCCTGATTGCATCCCTGGGGAGCCTGTGCCAGTGCTCCGCTACCCTCTGGGTGAGGAACCTCTCCCTAATATCTAACCTAACCCTCCCCTGGCACAGCCTCATGCCATTCCCTTGGCTCCTGTCTCTGGGCACCAGAGTGAAGAGCTCAGCTGCTGCCCCTGTGCTTCCCCTGCTCAGGAAGCTGTAGAGCATGCTGAGGTCTCCCCTCAGTCTCTTCTCTAGGCTGACCTATGATGATAATGAGGATAAAGAACATTCCAACAACAAATCCTTGCTGGTGCTTTGTGGGCAGGAAACCTGCCTTGCAGAGACATGCATTCAAAAGGTTGAGCTGTCCTCGTGTACATCTTCACAAGCCATTGCTGGTGGCACTGCCTGCTTGTGAGCTTGCAGGAACATAGGAGTGCAGCTGGAGATTGGAAACTGCAAGTTATTTACTGGCTGCTACATCCAGCAGGAGTGTAATCTTCTTTTGGCCTTTGTGTTAAAGACCTGCTGGCAGGGCAGCTGAACTCTCTGCTTTCTAATAGGATTAGTAGGTTTTTGATTGGGTTAATGACACTGGGAATATTTGCTGATAGATAACCTGTTTCATTGGGTTTGATTCATTGCTGTGCCTTTTCCCTCCTTGGTTTAGATCTGGGCACATCTGTGCTGGGAAGGGAAAGCAGAGTCTGTGCCTCAGCACCTGCTCTTGATTCCTTTCAGGCTCTGGGGTGTCTTCTGCTTTGGGGAGAGCAGCTGGGTGCAGGAGCTGCAGGAGGGAAGAGCTGGGAGGCTGGGCAAGGCTTCAGACATCCCTTAATGCTCTTAGCTTCAGTGCTTCCTTAACCCTGGCAACAGGGCACTTCCAAAAGATGCAGTGTAGGTGGGATCAGTGAGTTAGTTTTCAAACTTGTTCACTTCATAAGGACTAGAAACTAGCATAATTTCATTCTGCTTGTCTAGCAAGGAAAGGAAAGAAAGAAAAAGACACTATCATTTTATCCAGTAATTGTGCAAAGGAAAGATTGCAGCCCAAATGCTGAGTCTAGTTAGGACTAGGTCTACTTGCAGACCCAACTCCTCACAGCTGCTAATGCATATTTGTAGAATCCCAGCCTGGAGGGGCTTTTTATAGTGTTCTATGGAATATCTAAAGGATAAGCTAAACTGAATTATTTATTACAACTGTTTGTACAAAGCATAACTGTAGATGGTTTTTTGCATGCATACATACATATGTATAGACACACACCTAGGCACAGGGTATTGGGAACAGAGCTAGCACACAAATAAATCAAAACCTAGTCTGCAGCTCAAGTCACAGAATCAGACTGGTGAGGGTTGGGAGGGAGCTCTGGGGCTCCTGCAGTGCATCCCCCCTGCTCCAGCAGCCTCACCCCCAGCAGCTTGCCCAGCATCCCCTCCAGCTGCCTTTGCAATCTCTGCACACAAGNGACTATTCCTGGTCCTGAGGGCACATTGCTGCCTCATGGAGAACTTGTTGTCCCCCAGCACTGCCAGGTCCTTCTCCATGGAGCTGCTTCCCAGCAGGTCAATCCCTAACCTGTCCTGCTCCATGGAGTTATTCCTCCCCAGGGGCAGGACTCTACCCTTGCCTTGGATTACTACTTTGAGAGATGTGTTTAATACCTCTCCTGTGATCTCATGTGCCTGCTGGGGAGGATCATTTGTCTTTCCTATTGCTGCTTGAGGTTTTCCTTTCAGGTGTAACCCTAGCCTGGCTTGGTGTCTTCCCTTGCCCATCCAAACTGGACAGGAGGTGTCTTGGCCACAGAGCACATCTTGGATGCAAGATCTAGCAGAAGAGTTTTCTTGTGGCTTCTGACACTAGTGTGACTCTAGAGCTGTTTTTAAATTGCCAGTACTGAAACAGAAAAAGTTTTGGATTGAAATGCAATAGCATTTTTAAGAGAAAATCAAACTCTGTAGCTGCTTTAAAACTCCACAGACCCCTTTCCTCAGCACTTAGTTCTCACAGTTACATGGATGGGGCTTTGTGTTGATGCTTCTCAGACTTTGTTGAACCACGTGTTTGTTCATAAGAGAAGCAGACTAAATCACAAGAGGCAACTTGCCCTTTTCTTACGTTTAATAATGCCTATTCTGGTTTTCCTCTTATTCCATGCAGTTTAATAGCTGTTTCCTTGCCTGCTCCAGAAAAGATGTCCTTCTTAAACAACCCCAGTGTGTTGCAGGAGGAGAATGCCCCAAAATCAGCACAAAAGTCAAAGCTTGACATGGTCTGCATTTAGTACATGTGGGGGTCAGAAAATAGCTCTGCAAGCAGACACAGGTGGGGAGAGGGAGCCCCTGAGTTTTTGGATCCACCAGGAGCTGATGGGTCAGACTGGGCAACTGGAGAAGAGCCTCCAGAGCCATTTCAACCTTCAGGAGGGAGGACCTTGGATACTAAGTGTAGTTTTAGGACAAGAGGGACCCAGAGGCATTGGAGTGTGTCCAGAGAAGGGCAAGGAGGCTGGGGAGGGTCTGGAGAATAAGTGTGCTGAGGAGCAGCTGAGGGCACTGGGGTTGGTTAGTGTGGAGAAGAGGAGGCTCAGGGGAGACCTTAGCTCTCTCTACAGCTCCCTGACAGGAGGTTGCAGTGAGCTGGGGGTAGGTCTCTTCTGCAGGGTTAACAGTGAGAGGACAAGAGGAAATGGCTTCAAGTTGTACCAGGCGAGGTTTAGATTGGATGTCAGGAGGAATTTCTTCCCTGCAAGGGTTGTTCAGTCTTGTCCCAGGCTGCCCAGGGAGGTGCTGGAGTCACCATCCCTGCAGGGGTTGAAGAAACATCTAGCTGCTCCCCTTAGGGCCATGGGTTAGTGTCCTGGGGGTGCTAGGGATGCTTGGACTGGATGAGCTTAAAAGATTTCTTCCAACCTTCATGATTCTGGGTGATTTTAGGGGGAAGGTTTGGAATCCATGCCCAGTGTGGATCTCCTGTGAGCTGAGGTCTCAGTGTGCTGCTTTCTGCTCATGGCAAAGAGCAGAGGAGGACTGGATAGTTATGGAGCAGTAATTCCACTTGTGACTCCTGGTTGCCTGGCAGGGCTGTGGCAGCATTCTTCCTAGACCCCTCCTCATGGTGCCAGCAGTAACCAGTAACTCAGTTGCTTTCAAGTGTCTGAGTTCAGTGTAATGCAGTGGAATTGGAACATTTGATCTGATTGCTGCTGCAGACTCAGAAAATGCTTGAGGTTGGAAAAAAGCTGGAGAACATCTAGTTCAAACAGCTGCTCCAAGCAGGCTCAGCTAGAGCAGGTTACTCTGCATCATGTCAGCCTGGTTTTGAGTATCTCCAAGGATGGAAACATCCTTAGTGGGAAACAGGAGATGCCAGAGTTTTGGAGCTTTTTGTTGGGTCTTGGAGGAAAGGAGGAGGAAAGACTCAAACCTGCTGCTCTTCTGACATCAGCACAAATACTCCTCCTCAAAGTTCATTTTCCAGTTCATTTGGGACAGAATTCTATAGGACAAGTGAAAGGAGCTTTTTAAAGCCAGGAGTATCTGAGCTGAGGTTCACAGATCTACTTCCAGCAGTGGAGATACTGGAATTTCTTTCCCCAACATACTCACTCTGTATTTTTGAGTAACTTACAGAATTATAGACTTGTCAGGGTTGGCAGGGACCTCAAAGCTCCTCTGTCCCCAAGCCCTGTGCCTGCCCTGGGCAGGGACACCTGGCACTAGAGCAGCTTGCTCCCAGCCCCAGCCAGCCTGGCCTGCAACACTGCCAGGGCTGGGGCTGCCACCACCTCTCTGGGCAACCTGGCACAGTGGCTCAGCACCCTCCTGGGCAACAACTTCTGCCTAACTTGGTTAAGCAATTCCCTTGATCATGTCCTGGTCATTAGCAGCCCACCCCCAGGCCATGAGCCATGTGCTGCACTCAGGGCAGGCTCATTTCAGGCTCTGTAAGAAGCCAAGTAAATCCACACTGGTATTTACAGATGCTCTGACATGAGAAGGTACTGGGGCACTATCCTTGCCCTCCTGCCTTTGAGAACAACAGTTTTGAACCTTCTGGATTGATGGGTTTAATAAGCAAGTGTCTTTGGGAGAAGAAGAGCCAGCAGCAGGACATCTGTCCACCTCAGTGTCTCAAAATGATGCTTGTTTAAATGTTTGACTCTTCACCTTCATCACTGTGGTCTGATACTGGGCATGGGCTGACCAGCTGCAGGGCTGAAAGGTTGTCCTTTCCTCCCCAAAGCTGGGAGGTGACCCCTGCCCCAGGGATGGTTGCATCCAGCAGTAGAGCTGCTGATAAAATAATGGCAATGGGTATGTTGAAAACCTGGGGTAAGCCTGGGCTGCAGGAGGATGGAATCAGAGAATGGGTTGGGGTGGAAGAGAGCTTTGAGATCATTGAATCCAACCATGACCCAGCACTGCCAGGTCACCACTAAACATGTCCCTCAGCAGCACAGCTCCAGAGCTTTGAAACCTCTCCAGGGATGGTGACTCCAGCACTGCCCTGGGCAGCCTGGGCCAGGCCTGGACAACCCTTTCAATCTCATATCCACCCTAAATATCTACCCCTTATATCCAGCCTAAATTTCCTCTGGCACAACTTGAGGCAGTTTCCTCTTGTCCTATCACTTGTTCCTTGCGAGAAGAGACCAACCCCTCCTTTCAGGGAGCTGGAGAGAGAGAGAGGGTCTCCCCTGAGCCTCCTCTTCTCCACACTAACCAAGCCCAGTGCCCTCAGCTGCTCCTCAGCACACTTGTGCTCTAGACCCTTCCCCAGCTTCCTTGCCCTTCTCTGCACACACTCCAGTAGTGTCAGACACTTTCTGTCCTGCATTTCCTTCCTTACATCCTGACAGGAATAGCAACCACAGTGTGTTAAGCAGGAAGGAGAGCAGTGTGTATCCTGGGTCTGTATCATCCTCTGCACAAACTGTCTTTGTGCAGGGAAGAGGAAATCACTCTTCCTTTGCCTCCTTCCCCTGCTGAGAATCTGATTCTTTACATTGAAGCAGGAGAAATGCCTGTAGCTCCGTGGTTGTTCCTCAGGACTCTGTGTCCCTGTTCCACTTGCTGCCTTGGCAGCTCCACCATCTGCCTCTGGCTCATACAAAGCCATGAAAGAGCTGGGCAGGCACTTAGGAAGGCAGGTGAGGACACAGGTGCTGAGCCCTGAGACAGAGTGCTGCAGAGTAGAGAGGGATGCAGCTCCTCTTGGAGCAGGATTTCTGTCCTTTCAAGGGCTAAGGTTAGTATTTACCAACACAAGGAAGGATGGAGGATGGCAAAAGGGAGAGTGGACACCAGTGGGGCTGTGGGGAGTGCAGGCTCTTCTAACTGCTCTGTCTTCTCATCTGCAATTTGCTGAATCCCTAAATTTGGGCAGGACACCTGGAGTGAAGTGTATCCCAGTATGTCAGGGGTTGGCAGGGCCCTAGAAAGATCATCTAGTGCAACCCCCCTGCCAGAGCAGGAGCACCTAGAGCAGCTCACACAGCAATGTGTCCAGGCAGCTCTGCAATGGCTCCAGACAAGGAGACTCCACAGCCTCCTGGGCAGCCTGGGCCAGTGCTCTGGCACCTGCACTGCAAACAAGTTCCTCCTCAGCTTAATACTAAACCTCCTGTGCTCCAACTTGCTCCCATTGCCTCTTGTCCTAACATTGGATGACATTGAGAAGACATTGGGCAGCAAGCATTTGAGGGAATGTCTCTTGTAAACCCTTTGTCTTTAATCAGACACACCAGACAGTCACCTTACAGTCCTCTTTGCTTCCATCCAAACCCAAACCTCAAAGCTGCCCAGGAAATGGCATCTGCAAAGACCTCAGCCCAGTGTCCCAGGCTGCTGCCAGCCCAGTCCCCAGGATGTTTGCACTGGGATTGGGTTAAACTCTGCTTTAGGGTGGACACTTCAAATCTGCATAACCTACTCAGTGTCCCAGAAGATCTCTGCTCCTCCCAGCACTGAGCTTCACTGGGCTTGGAGTATTCCAACTCATAGACACCAATCTATGCAGGAAAGCAGAAGATTTGCAAGCTGCTGTTGCATCTTGCAGGGCAGCAGGGCTAGGCCAGCCACTAATCCAGGGACAGATCTTCTCTGTTAGCCCCTCTTCCCTCACTGCAAGGAGGAAAAGGGGAAATGAACAGAGAGACAGAGAGAGAGACTTGGGGATTGGAAATGAACCTGAAACTACTTTAATAACAATAATAACAGGAAAATGAAGTGTGTGTATGTGTATATATATATGTATATATATATATATGAGTGTGTATATGTGTATATATATACAGACACCAAACCAATAGCAGCCCCAAATCCCTTTGATGGCATCACCACNGATGCTCTAGGAGCACTGAGCAGCAGCCAGGACTCAGGCTCAGGGGCTGCATCCTGGAACTGGAACTCAGGATTGAGATGGAAGGCAGAACAGAGAGAGTCCTGTAGGAACAGAGCTGGGCTGCTGATCCTCCCCAGGAGAGCTCCTCTTGGATCAGGATTGAAGGCAGAACAGAGAGAGTCCTGTAGGAACAGAGCTGGGCTGCTGATCCTCCCCAGGTTCAGGTGCTCAACCTTCACAGAGGGTAGAGACCCCAACCTCTCCTTGTTTGTCCTGGCTGTTCATTAGGTGCTAAATAGCTTCATCATGCACCTGTTTTGCTTGGGTCTTAGACCTTAGGTGAGAGACCCTAAGGCCCAAGCTTGGTGTCAGTGTTCCAGGGGCTGAATGTGCCCTAGGTGGCATGGACCAGCTTGCATGGCCTCAGAGCAGGCCAGGAGTCAGCAGAGGGGAGCTGCCCTGTGTTGTTGTTTCCCAGAGGTGCTGTGATGAGGACAAGCTGATTGCAGTGATGCTGGATAATTTGTTAATGAGCTGTTTAATAAAATGGGAAGTTCTTGATGCCAGCTATGGTAAACCCCCTGCCTATGGAAGCTGGAGCTGTGAATGAGGAGCTCTGTGTAATCTGAGAGTGTTTGATGCTGTGCACTTGGAGTGTTGTAAATAAGAACGAGCATTCCCAGGGGAATTGTCCTGGTTTATTGGTTTAATCCTTGCTGTGCTATTTCTGAAGCTGGGGTAGCTCACAGGAGCAGTGCTTTGAAGCACTGCTTGAGAGGCTGCTGTGCAGAAAAGGGGTAGAAGTTAATAATTGAGGCTTCTCCATGGCTTGTAGGCTTTGCAGGTGAGCTGATTCTGGATATTACAGAGAGAGATTTACAGAGGCTACAGATTTTTCCCTACTGTACTCAAATTCTTCCTGTTATACAAGTCAGCAGCTCCCAAGCCTGCTGTGACCCTGTTCTGACTGCAGGCACACCAGAGGAGGGAAAGAAGATGCTAGATCTGAATTATCTAGTTACCAAAAGAGTACTAAAAATCAATTCTGCTCCAAAGAAGTGCAGGAGCTGAGTCAAGGCAGCTGCAGGAAGCAAGTATCCTAGTGACATTGGTCCAGGGAATGGGTTTGGATGTGTTGGGCATGGTTCACTCCAGCAGGGTTTCTGTGAGCTGTTTTGCTTCTTACTTCTCCTTCCCTTCAGGATTTGATGCCAATATTGGAGCTGCAGGGCTTGGCAGAGCTGCTGAGATGTATGGTAGTGGTGTGGTAGTGACAGGCATGCTGGGGCTTGAGGAGCTTAGAGCTCTCTGCCAACCTGAGTGATTCTGTGACTGTGAGCTGCTGGGGGGGCTTTGTCAGGCATTGGTCACCAGGCTGGCTCTGAGGTTACCCTGAGGAGCACACAGACTGCAGGGGCACAAAGGTGGTGACAAGGTCTGAAGGGGCTGTTTCAGCTTCTCATGATGTTTTTAGAGTGCAGGTAGATTAGAAGATCTAATTGTCTGCTGTCTGAGCTCTTCCCACAGGTTGCTAACTCCATGGGGAGGTAGCTGAGCTCTGAGCATCTCCAGAGATGCTGCCACTGGCAGCTCACGAGCTTAGTTTAAAAACTTTGGGGTTGTTTTTTGTTCTTTGTCCAGAAATAAGACTCATTTTAGGTCAAAAGGTGCTTCACCTCCAGCTCAGTCATCTCTGCTGGAGGGGCTGCAGCATCTAGGAGGGTGGCAGGGAGACAGCAGAGCAGGAACCTCTGTATCCCTTTGCCTTGATGCTACCAGTGCCTCTAATCAGCACCTGGGTGGGAAACAAGCCTGGGGTTAGTGAGGTGCCTGGAGGAGGAGGAGGAGATTCTGGGATGCTCTTGGATATTCTGGCTCTGGCTGTTTTCTAGATGCTCTGGCTGTTGTTGGATGTCTGCCTGTGGCTGTTTTCTGGATGCTGTGGCTGTTGTTGGGGGCTCTGCTCTGCCTCTTGCTGTTGTTGGATGCTGTGGCTGTTGTCATATTGTCAAGGGTTAGGGCTGGGCTGGCCACTGAACAGGTGATAGACACTTTCTGTTAACCTCTCTGCCTTCCCAAAGGGGAGAGAAAGGGAATAAGGAGAGAGACTAATGGGCTGGAAAAGACACCTAAACCAGCTTTAATGAAAATAGTAACAATAACATGGAATATATACA
The DNA here is from genome assembly GCA_013396975.1 of Bucco capensis. Taxonomy (NCBI): domain Eukaryota; kingdom Metazoa; phylum Chordata; class Aves; order Piciformes; family Bucconidae; genus Bucco; species Bucco capensis. The sequence continues at coordinate 39,894 of VWZO01017508.1, forward strand.
AATATATACAAAACCAGGTTGGTAACCCAACCTCCTGATGGCAATTCCATCACCATAACCACTGATGCTGTGGCAGAAGTCCCAGACTGGGCTCAGCAGCAGGTGGGAACTGGATTCAGGAACTGGATTCAGGAACACATGGAATGGAATTGAAGGCAGAATGGACAAAGTCCTCCTCAGATTTCAGTCATTGAAGGAGAGAGAGAGAGCCTGCACAACAGCTTGACCCTTGTGATCCATCAGCGTTCTACTGAATATGCTGTCTCCGGGCTGGAATCCCTTGTTGGTCAGTTTAGGGTCACCTCTGCTGTCCCCTCCTCCCTGCAGGTGCAGGCTTGTACTCTGCACCCCAAGGTGGGACACAAGATGTGGCAGTGATTTTGGGCCTCTCCCCAAGCCTTGGTGCTGCTCTAGCCATCGGTGTTGTCCCTGCTAGCAGCAGCCACTGGGGAACATGCTGGGAGCTGCACAAGTGCAGCCCTGAGCTGGGAAGTGAAGTCACTGAACAGAATTAGCTCTGCTCTAAGCCAGATGAATCCCACACTCTGGCTGTAATGTGCAGTCTTGGGCAGTTGGAAGCATGTTTGCAGTCTCCTGAAGGCAGCATTGCTGCTGGAGGGGCTCAGGGATGGGAGCCAGCAGTTGTGTTTGGGGACAGAGTGGCTCCTGCTGACAGCCATCCTAAAGCTGAGGCTTGAGAAAGCTGCAGGTGCTGGTTTGCAGGAGCTGCTGCTCTGCTGTGGGCCTGCCTGGGGCTGAGTTTATTAGGTAGGAATGAAGAGAGAGGTTTTGAATTACAATCCTCTTCCTTTTTAAGAGCTGAATGCTGAGAGGTTTCTGCTTCCTGGCTCCTGTGAGGTTGGAGTTATTCAGTGTACTGATTTGATTTCAGGCTGTGGGAGGGCAGAGCAAACGCAGCTCAACAAATAAAAGAGGATGCAGGATGAAAAGCCACAGCCCTGCTGGCAACATCCTTCCACATGGGAGTCAAGTCCTGGTTTGTGCTGCTGGCGGGGATTTCTTCACCTGCAGCCAAGGCCAAACTCCTGACAACCTGACCAGTGACCCAGAGGAGGACTGAAGAGGCTCAAGGGCTGGTGCATAACACAGCCTGACCCACCTTCCCTGCTGTGGTTTTCCTCAAGCAAAGCAGTTGAGCAGCTGGAAGGAAAACTCAGCATGGTTATTAAAAATGGGGATAAAAAGGGAACATCCATGCAGTGATCTGACCTGGACAGGCTGAGAGTTGGGGGAGGGGAACCTCAGGAAGGTCAACAAGGGCAAGAGTAGAGTCCTGCCCCTGGGGAGGAATAACCTCATGGAGCAGAACAGGTTAGGGTTTGACCTGCTGGAAAGCAGCTCTGCAGACAAGGACCTGGCAGTGCTGCTGGACAACAAGTTGCCCATGAGTCAGCAATGTGCCTTCGGGGCCAAGAAGGCCAATGGTCTCCTGAATTGAGTGAAGAAGAGTGTGAGCAGCAGCTCAAGGGAGGTTCTCTTCCCCTCTCCTCTGCCCTAGTGAGGCCACAGCTGCAGTCCTGGGGCCAGTGCTGGGCTCCCCAGCTCAAGAGAGACAAGGAACTGCTGCAGAGAGTCCAGCAGAGGCTGCCAAGATGCTGAGGGCACTGGAGCAGCTGTGGCAGGAGGAAAGGCTGAGAGGCCTGGGGCTGCTGAGCCTGGAGCAGAGCAGAGCCAGAGGGGAGCTGCTCCATGCTGAGCAAGAGCTGAAGGGTGCAGGGGGCAAGAGGCTGGGGCCACACTCTGCTCAGTGGTGCCCAGGGCCAGGCCAAGGGGCACTGGGCACACCCTGGAAGCCAGGAGCTTGCATGGGAGCAGGAGGAAAACTGCTGTGGGTGACCCTGCAGGAGGAGGGAGGTTGGTTTTGATGATCCCTGAGTTCCCTTCCAACTTCCAGCAGTGTGGAATTCTGTGATCTTAGCAATAACTCATCTAGTTCTCTCTGCTGTACCTTGCTCCAGGGTCTCAGCTGTGTTTTTAGTCAGGGAGCTTATATAAATAAGACTCTCTAAATTTAGGAGCAGGACCCCTCAGTCTAAAGCACACTGAGAGTTCCTCTGAGTGCACCTGCTGTGGCTTTAGTCAGTGTTGAGCATTTCCCTGGGTCAGAGAATGCCTTGGTAAAAGACTAGAAACACATTTACATCCAGAGGAGTGTGTGGTGTTGTTTGGAAGGTGGTTAGGGGCAGAGANGGGCAAGAGTAGAGTCCTGCCCCTGGGGAGGAATAACCTCATGGAGCAGAACAGGTTAGGGTTTGACCTGCTGGAAAGCAGCTCTGCAGACAAGGACCTGGCAGTGCTGCTGGACAACAAGTTGCCCATGAGTCAGCAATGTGCCTTCGGGGCCAAGAAGGCCAATGGTCTCCTGAATTGAGTGAAGAAGAGTGTGAGCAGCAGCTCAAGGGAGGTTCTCTTCCCCTCTCCTCTGCCCTAGTGAGGCCACAGCTGCAGTCCTGGGGCCAGTGCTGGGCTCCCCAGCTCAAGAGAGACAAGCAACTGCTGCAGAGAGTCCAGCAGAGGCTGCCAAGATGCTGAGGGCACTGGAGCAGCTGTGGCAGGAGGAAAGGCTGAGAGGCCTGGGGCTGCTGAGCCTGGAGAAGAGCAGAGCCAGAGGGGAGCTGCTCCATGCTGAGCAAGAGCTGAAGGGTGCAGGGGGCAAGAGGCTGGGGCCACACTCTGCTCAGTGGTGCCCAGGGCCAGGCCAAGGGGCACTGGGCACACACTGGAAGCCAGGAGGTTGCATGGGAGCAGGAGGAAAACTGCTGTGGGTGACCCTGCAGGAGGAGGGAGGTTGGTTTTGATGATCCCTGAGTTCCCTTCCAACTTCCAGCAGTGTGGAATTCTGTGATCTTAGCAATAACTCATCTAGTTCTCTCTGCTGTACCTTGCTCCAGGGTCTCAGCTGTGTTTTTAGTCAGGGAGCTTATATAAATAAGACTCTAAATTTAGGAGCAGGACCCCTCAGTCTAAAGCACACTGAGAGTTCCTCTGAGTGCACCTGCTGTGGCTTTAGTCAGTGTTGAGCATTTCCCTGGGTCAGAGAATGCCTTGGTAAAAGACTAGAAACACATTTACATCCAGAGGAGTGTGTGGTGTTGTTTGGAAGGTGGTTAGGGGTAGAGATGGAGCTTGCAGCAGCACTTTCCTATTCCCACCTGGTGCATGAGTTTGGTCTTTCAGCTCTCAACATAAAGTGGTTTAAAAGCGTTTTGTAAGTGGAGGTGGTGATACTTGCAGTGAGCTCCGAGCTGGGAACTCTTCTTTGTGGCTCTAGGTGACCTGAGTGCTCATAGAATAGGATCATGGAGTTGTTTAGGTTGGAAAAGACCTTGAAGATCATTGAGTCCAACCCTGCCAAGAGGGGAGGAGTCATAAAGTGACTGACTGACTGCCAGGGGTTGTTTTGGTCCTCCAGAGGAGAGAGAGGAGGCTCAGAGATACCAACCACTGCAGTGAGTAGTCAAGGGAGAATCACACTACCCCTTGGGCTTGCTCTGGGTGAGCTGAGGGCTCTCTGTGGCCCCAGCACCCTCAGGATTGGTACAGAATGTTTTGCTCAGCTGTCATGTTCCTCCCCAAGAGCTGACAGCTTTGTGTTGGTGTTCAGAGGGTTCCAGCTCAGCCCAGAGCACAGGTGCTGTGCTGCTGGCCCTGCCAAGTGGGGCTGCAAGTCCAAAGTTTGTTCTCACCCAAGGTCAGAGCACTGGTGGTGGTAATGGAGCAGCAAGCTCCTGACTCACAGTCAGGTGGTGGAACTCCAAGACCATTTCTCCTCCTCCTATGTAACTCCAGTAAATAGAGTCCCAGAGAACCTCTTCCCAACAGCCACAGGACTTAACCCTTGCCACACCAGCCCAGCCCTGCTGCTGCCGGCAGGAAGCTCTGCAAGTGACACCTTCCTCCCTGGGGATTGGAGAGGGTTATTCCCCCCAGTTTTGCAGCTGCTGCAGGAGGCAGGGAGCTGCATGACTCAGCTGCTTCTGCAGCCAGGCTGGGTGAGCTCTGCTGCTTGCCAGGACAGGCAGTCCTGGGGGAGTCAGGTTACGCAGCAGGGCAGCTCAGCAACTCAGCTAAGAATAACTTCGGTGGGGTTTGTTTTTCTTAGGAGTGATTATTTGATTTGATTTTTTTTTCCTTAGCACAGTCAGTAGCCTGAGGTGGGAACTGCCCAGAACACAGAGGGAAAGGGTTTTCCCCAGCAAGCTGCAGGAATCCATAAACACACAACTCTTATCACCTTCCCCCCCATGAAGAGCTGAAATCACTGAGCTGAAAGCTTGAAGGGAAGGAGATTGCTGTGCCTCAGAAGTGGAGCAGCTCAGCAGCCAGCCAGCCTGGTCCAGCTCTTGGGATCACAGAATCACAGAGTGTTGGAAGTGGTTGGAAGGGACCTCTGCAGATCATCTAGTCCAACCCCCCTGCCAGAGCAGGACAACCTAGAGCAGCTTGCACAGGATGGGGTTCAGCTGGGTTTGGAATCTCTCCAGAGATGGAGACTCCAGCACCTCCCTGGGCAGCCTGGGCCACTGCTCCACCACCCTCAGAGCAAAAAAGTTCCTCCTGCTGTTCAGCTGGAACTTGCTGGGTGCTAGTTTGTGCCCTTTGCCTCTAGTCCTGTCCCTGGGCATCACAGAACAAAGCCTGGCCCCAGCCTCCTGACCCCCACCCTTGAAGGATTGCTAAGCACTGATCCCCCTCAGGCTGCTCTTCTCCAAGCTAAACTAGGGGAACATCAGGGATTTCCATGCTTCTGAACCCACATTTGTATACAGAGCAATGTTTGCTTCCCTGCCTTCCCCTCCATGGTGCTGTATTTTGGGTATTTTGGGAGCATTTCCTCACTGATCTCTGCATGTGCTCACCTCACCCTCAGTGTTGCAGCCACATCACTGCCAGCGTGACTGCATGTGATGGTAATTATGTTGGGTACCTATTTAGATGCTTGGCACAGGAAAAAGTCCTTTTGACAGCTGAATGGATGCAGTACTTGCAATCAGCTGACTTGTCTGAAAAGCACTGGAGTGCTGTGATTGATTCTCTCAGATGTTTTGATAGTGTTTTTTTAGGCTACCATGTACTTACCATGTGACCTTCCTACCTGCAAAAATAGACAAAGTCTTTTGTTCCTTCCCAAAACTTGTTTTCCTCCTTGTTTTTTCCTCCCATGATAAATAGCAGCTGAGGCACACCTCCAACTGCTTGGAAGCAGCCTGAGCAGAAGCTTCTCCTGTTGTGTAACAGTTGTGAAACATGTTTGTTTAGGTGATGCTTCTTGTCTGCGGTGAGGTTGGGATTGAGTTCCTTCCTCCAGGCTGCACTTGTGATCCCAGCACATTGCCTGGGTTAGAGACAGCCCTGGCTATCCAAAATCACCTTCCTTTCACAGACCACCAGCACCGTGGGGGTTGGAAGGGAGCTCTGGGGCTCCNCCCAGCACTGGCCCCAGGACTGCAGCTGTGGCCTCACTAGGGCAGAGGAGAGGGAGAGGAGAACCTCCCTTGAGCTGCTGCTCACACTCTGCCGAGTGCAGCCAAGAAGACTCTTCCTGGCCATGAGGGCACAGCTTGGGAACAAGCTGAAGAGTAGAACCCCTTCAGTGGCTGCTACTCAAGCCTTCATATGATTTCTTCCTTTCTTTATAACTTAATGCTGTACTAACTCTGACAGGGTTTCCATACTGAAGCAAATTTAACTCTCCCTTGTATTGTCTTGCATTTGCCTCTCAGCTCTGCTGGAGTCAGAAGGGACATCTGTTGGCAGTGTGCTGCCTCTTTGGCACTGGAGTGAAAAATGCTGTTTTACAGTCTTTGTGCTCAAATTCATGGTTATTTAGGCTTAGTGAGAGCTGTGCTTCCTTTCCTTTTCCTTTTGCTTGAGGGATCAGAAAACTCAGGCTAGTTTGGAGGTGGGTCAGGAGTTTGGGGGTAGCATGAAGTTCTGGCTGACTTAGACTTTCATAGAATCCTAGAATGGTTAGGGTTGGAAGGGACCTCTGGAGCTCATCTAGTCCAACCCCCATGCAGTGGGCAGGGACATCCCCAACTAGATCAGGTTGCCCAGAGCCCTGTCAAGCCTCGCCTTGAATGCCTCCAGGGATGGGAACTCAACCACCTCCCTGGGCAACCTGTTCCAGTGTTCCACCACCCTTGTGGGGAGGAACTTCTTCCTAATGTCCAATCTAAATCTCCTCCTCTCCAGTTTAAAACCATTGCCCCTTGTCCTTTTCCTCCAGGCCTTTGCAAACAGGCCCTCTGCAGCCTTCTTATAAGTTCCCTTTAAGTACTGGAAAGTCACTATTAGGTCCCCCCGAAGTCTTCTCTTCTCCAGGCTGAACAATCCCAGCTCCTTCAGCCTGTCCTCATAGGAGAGGGGTTCCAGCCCCCTGATCATTTTTGTGGCCTCCTCTGGACCTGCTCCATCAGATCCATGTCCTTTCTGACTTTGTTCTGTTGTTCAGGCTTGAGCCTGAAGAAAACATCTTCATGAGCCTGAAGAAGAGGGAAAGTAATGGATGTTTTCTTGTTTTACTGAGATGCTGTGGGAGCAGCAGGTCAAAATGTTTGGGATATCATCTCGTAAGTGGGTACTGGTGGCTGAAAAGCTGGATATTAGCTGCAGTGTGTGCTTACAGCCCATGTCCTGGGCTCATCCCCAGCAGTGTGGGCAGCAGCTGGGCAGGGAAGGGACTGTGCCTCTGCTCTGCTCTGGGGACACCTCCCCTGCAGGAATGGGAACAGCTCTGGAGTGCTCAGCACAGCAGAGACATGGAGCTGGTGCAGTGAGGCCAGAGGAGGCNGGGATATCCCTGCTGACTGCAGAGGGGTTAGGCTAGATGCCCTTGGAAGGTCCCTTCCAACTTTACTCAGTCTGTGATTCTGTGGTTCTTTTCTGGAGAAGCAGAGCTGGAAGCACAAGGAGCTGGTGTCCACTGCTCCAGTTCCATGAGAGTGTTCCCAGTTCTTCCTCACACATTCACCCCTTCTATGTGCTCCCTGCTGCCTGCTGGGACATGAACAGTGCCTTTGGGACCCTGTGCAAGGATGTGTGGACAGACAGAAAGCTGCTGCTCCTCTGAGAGGAGAAGCTTTGGGCACAGATAAAGTCAGAAGCAAGATACTCCAGATGCAGGACAACTTCTCTGGGCTGTAGAGGGACAGGTAGCAGATCTTCTCCTTAGCATTGGATTATTCCTCACACCTCTCTGATCAGTCACTGCTCTGCTGTCATTAGCACTGTGAGATGTGGCACATGCTGTTTGGGACACAGCAATGACAGCAGCAGCTCAAGCAGAGTCACACTTGTCAAACAAAAGGGGAAAATATTTGCTGCTGCATCTGACAGCCCCAAAAAGTTACAAGGCTTCTTGCATGAGTTGTTGACATGAATCAGAAGTTTGGCCAACAGAACTAGGACAGACTGTCAACCTCTCAGCCCCATGCTGCTGAACCATTTCACCAAGTACCACATCTAGATGTGTCTTGAACCCCTCCAGGGATGGTGACTCCAGCACCTCTCTGGGCAGCCTGGGCCAATGCCTAACAAGCCTTGCAGGGAAGAAATTCCTCCTTATATCTAATCTAAACCTCCCCTGATGCAACTTGAGGCCATTTCCTTTTGTCCTCTTAGTGTTGATGTGGGAGAAGAGACCTACCCCCAGCTCACTCCATCCTCCTTTCAGGGAGCTGGAGAGAGAGCTAAGGTCTCCCCTGAGCCTCCTCTTCTCCACACTAACCAAGCCCAGTGCCCTCAGCTGCTCCTCAGCACACTTGTGCTCTAGACCCTTCCCCAGCTTCCTTGCCCTTCTCTGCACACACTCCAGCACCTCAATGTCCTTCTTGGAGTTCCTGCTTGGAATTCTTCTCCCAAGCAAAGGCTGTCACAGGCTTGGGGCTTCCTTTAATCCATTACAGGATAACAAAAGGACTTATATGTTTTTTTGTACAAAGAAGAGAAACTTGCTCTGAGAAGTGATTTCTAAATGCCTCATTGAAATGCACAATCAGCCTAACTCCAGCTCCAGTTTATTGTTACTCTAGGGGAGAGCATCTGGTGATAGAAATTGTTACAGCTGATTGAAATCAGGGCAACTAGGAAGCATGGAGCCAGCCCATGGTGTGCCTGGCAGCTGCAAACACTGCAGGCTGCTCCCTTCTGCTGCCACAGCAGCAGCTTGTGCTGAGTGTGCTGGAGCTGGTGTCCTGCTAGGTGACTTCTGGAGGGGGTTTGTTGGTGACACCACCAGCTCCAGCTTACCTTGGGAACAGGGTCAGAGGTGGCTTTTGGAGCCAGGGGTTGGAGAGCCAGGGTTTTGGTGATAGGGTGCTGTTGGTTTTCCTGGGTAGTGTTGACCAATTGCTTGGGTCCTTTGTGGAGAAGAAGGCTTTCTCCATCACAAGCACCCCTGGAGTCTTTATCTCAGTGTTAATCACAGTCCCTCTGATAACATGTTCCCTTCCTGTCTTTTGGGATGAATCACTTGACACACTCATTGTTCATTTCCTTCTCTTGTTCCCTGGCAGGCTCCTTACCCCTCAGGACAGAATGCAGCTCCAACCACGTTGGTGTACCCTCAAGCCCCTCAAACAATGAACACTCAGCCTCAGACGCGCTCACCGGTAAGGGAGCCTTCTCTTGGCCTTCTCCTCTTCTTCCTCCTTTGGGTGTTTCTCTGTGTGTGTCTTAAGGCACTTGCCTGGGTCTCTGGAAAGTGTTTTCTACTGAGCAGGAAGAACCTTGCAAATGGCAAATCTGGACTGAATTTTTCAACTGTTGTGCTGCTAGGATGCTGTCCCTTTGAAAGTGGCTTATCAGAAATGAGGTGATGGAGGGATTCTCATCTGCACTCCAAGAACACAACTTATTTTTAGCATAGCTGCTTTCAGGCTCACTCACTTCATTTCAGAGTTTAGATTCATTACCAGAATCTTTCTCTCTTCTTCATTATTGTTTTGCTTTTCTTTCTTTAAGGAAGTATTTGGTAAATGCAAGAGCAGAGCTCAGTAAACAGAAGCCATTCTCTGCAGCAGCAGTGCTCTCTGGGCATCACTTCCCAAGCAGTGCTGCTGCTGGATCACTTCTAACCATTCACTCACTGCCTGGCACCCTCTAGGTGCTGACACATTTCACATAGAGCTTCTGAGTACCCACATCTTTTTGTGGTAAGCCCCTTTTTCATCCAGCTTTAGGTTTGGTTGTCCTCCATAATCTCTTTTTATTGGTCTCTATGTGTGTGTATTGTAATCCTGCAACAGTAGGACTTTGGTTTCCCCAAACCTGGCTCTTTTTGGGGAGTCTCTGCTCATAGCACAGTTCCACACAGTGCTAGGAGACCCTCTTAGGGCATCAGATGCTTAGCCCAGCTTCTGGAGGCATGGGAGCCCACCATCAGGATGTCTGAAGCCTTGGTTAGCCAAGGGAGCAGCAATCCCTGCACCTCTTGCCAGTCTGCATCATAGCACTTGGAGGTTACCTCTGAACCCCTCACAGCATTCCCAGTGCTCTTCTCTTTAGAGTAAGCTGAACACTGCTGAAGCCTCTGAGAGAGAAGTCTTCTGTTTGTCCACGTAACAGGTATAGGTATCTCTGTATGGAGAGGGAGAGGGCAAGGCTTCCCCTGCCTGCAGCCTCACTTGCCCCACTGCTGGAGGTTTGTCCTCCAGCAGACTCACAGGAAGCTTAGTTCTGAGCCCCATGAACCTCAGTGTTGATGCAGGAGCCCAATTATCCTCAGTTTGGTGACATTTCTCTGCTGTGGACAGCTGGGAATTTGTAAGCAGATCCCTCTCCCCTTAGTAACTCAGTAACTCTACTGATGGTTAAAAGCTCTCTGCTCTCAGTAAGTATAAATCATCTTGAACTGTTGAAAAGCACAAATAAGTTTGCTATGGTTAGAAGTGGAGCAAAAAAACCTGACTGAAGAGCTGCATCTCTAAACCAGTTTTTTTGACAGCCCAGCAGAACAGTGCCAATACATTGCACAGACACCTGGAAGAGGAGGAAGGTTTTGGAACAGAGCCCGGTTTACAGGTCCCTGGCTGGAAGAGGCTGGATAAAATACTGCATTGTAAGCAATATAACAAACTGTACTCCTTCTTGCAGGCAATGGTGCCCCTGGCACTGGTTTGGTTTCTTCCTTTCTTTCTTTATTCCTGTGATTTGGGGTGGGTTTTTTGTTGTTGGCTGACTGACAGAAGCACACTGGGGTTTGCTGCTTTGCTAGAAGCATGAGCTCCCCTGGGGCAGTTTGTGCCAGGTGAGGTTGGCAGCAGCAAGGGCCAGAGCTGACCCCCACTTGGGGAGGGTCTGACCTGCTGTAGTACAGGGACTGGGGTGCTCACCAGCTAACCTCTGCAGGCAATTGGGCCAGAAAACGTGTCAAATTGTAAGGGTTTGGCCCTGTTATTTGAGGAGGTCTGGAGGAAGAGTTTGTCTGCAGCTGTCAGCCATTTTTCTGTTGATTTTGAAGCTCTCCTGTGTGCAGTTTTGGCCATCACTCTGCTAGTGACCATCTCCACCCCATGACTAAAGCCACCCCCATAACATCTCATTCCACCTCCCACCCCCAAACAAATGCAAGGCTAGCACTGAACTGCTCTTGCATTTTGTTCTGGGCTTGAGTTACTTTTGGGTTTTTAGTTATTTTAATGTCTTTTTGGTGGTGGTGAGGGAAGGGTGAGGAGGGGATGGGGAAGGTGGCAAGATGTCTTTGCCATCGCAAGGCTTCCAGAGCACAGTCCTGTCCGTCCCGGGGCCGCTGCGGCTGCCGTGCCTAGGTTGGCTGCTGCACCAAGGAGGGTGATCCCAACCCTGCTCCCTCCAGCAGCAGGAGCTTCCTGGTTCTGCATCCCAGAGCTGGTGGTGATTGCACAGTTCAGGCTTTGCTGCTCCTTCCAGGGCAGTGACCTTTGCAATCCAGCTGGCTTCCAGGTTTCTCCCAGTTAGCATCACAGAGTCACTCCGCTAGCGAGCATTCCAGCTGGGGGAAGGAAGAGGAAAGCAGAGGAAATCAAGAGTCATTCAGCATGACTGAGAATTATCTCTTGGCTCTTGCCCCAAGCACTAGGTGATCTTAGACCAGGAGGTCTGCCAAAAGAAAACCCCACAACCCAGGAGGGTGTTTGAGCCATCCCCAGGTGGTTCGAGGTGTGCAGGCAGACTGAGCAGGACCAGGGAGTGTGTGGGGGCAGCAGTGTTGGACTCAGCTTTCCTAAGGAACTTGGCCTTTTGATCTCCTGCCTTCATTGGACAGAGGGGGAAAAACCCAAAGGGTCTCTTTGAACCTGAGCCAGCAGTGACTACAGTTTGTTCTGTTGCTTACAGCTCCTCACAGGAGTAAATCCTATAACCTGGATTATTGGAAAACATGCCAAATTCAAACCATCAACTAGCCAGTGGTGACCAGTGCAAACCAGACCAGGAGGTTTGTCTCTAACCTCAAGATTTTGGTTTATTTCTTCATGGTGATTTTTTTCTTTCCTGGAATATACTTTAGCTTTTTAAGATCTAAGCTTCCAGCTCTTGTTTCAAGCAGAGCCAGAAGGAATCTTCTCTGTGGAGCAGTGATAAGAGAGGTGCTTCAGCCCTGCAATTAAGCAGCACCAGGTTTTCTCACCTCACCATTCCCTTCTGGGTTGAGTTCTTCCCTTGTGTGTAACACACAGTGTGCAGCCCTGCTGGAGAGGTTTGTGTCAGCCCTTCCAGGATGAGCTTTATTCCCTTGTCTCAAACACAAGGCATTTGAGTTGTTTCTGAGTTCTTCCTAAGAAACCTAAGGACTTGAAGTGCATTAACCTCCTGAGACTTGTCCAGGTGCCTGTAGGAGCATCAGCAGAGCCACTCTCCTCTTGACACCCTGAGCCTGGGCTGCTCGAGTGCTTCTGGCCTGCTGCTGCTGCTAGTGAAATGGGAATTGCAGCTCCTTAGTCTCCAAGGTGCTCACACTCTGGTGTTTTTCCTGCAATGCCAGGCTTAGGGAGAATTGTGAAAGGTGGGAAAGCTCTTTGGTGACTGGGTGCAGGTCACTCTCTAGGAACTCTTGTGCTAGCAATAGGCCACATGTGCAGATTTGCTTGTTTCTGAAGGTTTTGATGGCTTTTCTTCTGAGTGTCACAGCAAGGTGAAGGCAGAAGGAATATATAAACACTGATCTAGGTAGACTGGTTCTTAGAAGTCTTAAATGTAGGTGATTAAAATGCTTATAGAGGAGAAAATCAGCTGGAGCAGGGACTAGTTACACTTTGCTTCTCGTGGCATGGACCTAGCTGGGAGGTAGAGCTGCAAGTGAACCCCTGCCCACTTCTGTCACTGCAAAAAACCTCTTATTAGGAACATCAGTAATGAGTAGCCAGTTTTGTTCACCCTTCTCAGGCAGCAATTAAACAGTACTGAGTCCCTGTAGTGTGACCATGAGCTTCAGCACCTGTAGGACATTACTGAGCCATCAAAACCTGCACCAAGTGGGTATGAAGCTACCCTGGGATCTAGTTTTATTGGCTCCATTTAATGATTGGAGCTGTTATCCATAGATTGCTCTGCTCTGATCATGGAACAGGGTTTGAATCCTGAGCTCAGCTCCTGGAAGAGGAGAACCTTCTCATCTTTATTTCTATTTTCCATTTCTTGCATTCATTTTTATTTCTCTTTTAACAATCAGTTACTTATTGGACAAAATGCTTTGAATGTTTACTGAGCATGTTAAAGTCTGATTCCTTTCCTGCCTGTGCAGCCTGAGTGGGTGGGAAGTGCTTTGGGAACCTGAGTGCAGGGCATGGAATGCAGGACCTGCCAAGCTCTGCCAGTGATGCCTTCAGCTCTCCACAAAGATGTTGAGTTAACATCTCCTTGGCTTTCAGATGGGGATGACAAATCTCATGAACAAGGGCTATGTTGTGATCCTTAGGGGGGAACCAAAAAGCCCCTTGCCAGCAGGACACTGGCTGTGCCTCCCTGGCTCTTACCCGCCCGCAGCCATGAGTCTCCATCCTCCACTCCCACCAGATGTTTGGAAGGGCTGAGTCCAGCTGCTTGAACCATTTCCCTTCACCTCAGACAGCTGAAAATCTCCACTGCTGCTTGTTTTCAGTTCTTTTTTTGGGATCGTGGCAGGATAAAGAATGCCTGCACCCCTCCAGTAGAATGCCTTTGAGATCAGTGCCAGCTTTGGCTGTTGATCTCCTGGCTCTCCAGCAGCACACGCGTCCACTCCCTGTGAGATCTCAGTACCTGTCTGTCACTGTCCTGCAGCAAAGCTTTGTGGTGATTGTTATGTTGTTGTTGTTTCCTTGTGGGTTTATTTTGCATAGAGTGTGACATTTTGGTTCCCTTGTGGTGTTTCTGACTCTTTGTGCCTTTCCTTTTGTGTTTGTTTCTCCCGCCTTTGCCCAGTTTGCAGCGGGGCCTCGACCTGCCCATCACCAGGTACAGTAGCCTGCCCCTTCCTTATCACCCTCAACTAATGGATTGCCTGGGGGAGGTGGGTGGCTGGAGGTGATTCACTCACTAACTCCCCCCCTTGGGACACCAGCCCCTGGTAGTAGCTCCTAGCACGTGCCTAACCCTGCTAACAAGCTGCCTGCAGCGCAGAGGAGTAACACTGAACTCGCTCGGTGTCACCACACTCGCTAACCAACCTCACTCAACACCATTTCTGCAGGGGAGGAGAACCTCTTGAAATCATGGGCAGCTAGTTGAGAGGTTTACTTGCCTAGAAGCTTTGCCCTGTGTTGCCCAAAGTAGTTGGTGGGTTCACTTTGCTGAGCTGGAGATGCCAATGAGAACTGGATGCTCGCATCCAACTTCTCCAACCCAGAGCACGGCAGATGACTTCCCAGTTCATCCCTTTCTTGTGTGGTACACCTGTTCTCTGTCATCATTCCATTGCCTAATGTTCTTTTTACTCACCTTATTTGAGGACTCTGTTGTATTCCTGTTGCATGACTTTGGACTTTGTAAGGAAGCACTTAGTTAAGAGGAACAGAAGTTAGGACTAGCTCTGGCTGGTGAACTCGTGGGCAGTGCCTGTTAGGGTGGCAGAAGTAGCCAGAGGATTTCGTCAGGGTCAGGACAGGTGGAATCATAGACTCACAGAATTGCTTTGGTTGGAAAAGCCCTTTAAGATCATCAAGCCCAACCATTAACAGCACTGTCAGGTCACCATTAAGCCATGTCCCTCAGCACCACAGCTCCATGGCTTTGAAACCAGGGATGGTGACTCCAGCACTGCCCTGGGCAGCCTGGGCCAGGCCTGGACAGCCCTTGCAGGGAAGAAATTGTTCCTCATGTCCAACCTAAACCTCCTCTCATGCAACTGCACAGGTCCCTTTTGTCCTAGCCAGGGTGTCCAAAGTTGTCTTCTCTATCAATTCCTACATTCACCCTTCCCAAATCTCTTTTCCTTGGGGACTGATTTTACTTCTTGCAGCTTTGGAGGGGAGAGATGTGGTGCTGATGGCTGGAAAGAGGCATGGCAAGGGCAGGAAAGCTGTTCTGCTGTCACTCCTCCTTGGCTTGGCTTGGAAGGAGCAGATTGTTTCCATGAGTTAGTAGGGGGGGAAAAAGTCTTACTAACTCCAGGGATGTCAGGACAGAAACTTCAGTCATGGAAGCTTTGCTCCAGGAGAATTCTCTTGTTGTCACTTGGCCCCAGTTAGTCTGAGCAGTGGAATAGTGTAGAGACCAGCAGCTTTGGGCAAGAGCTGTCCCAGGAGAGCAGGTAAGTAGTGTGATAGGTGAGCAGAGCCCCCAGTCAAGCTGATATCTCTGCTGCTTCCCCCCAGAGAGCAGCATGGAGGCAGGCCCCTTCCAGAGCAGGACAAAGCCCAAGCAGAGCAAATGGCATGGGAGAGAGAGAAGTGTTTGTGTGCAGGCAGGGCTGGAGAGTGCTTAGCCCAGGGAGCATTGGCATTCCTAGCTTCTTTAGATCCTGCTGCCCCTGGCCTTCACATCAGGGCTGTGTTTATATTGCACCATGGCCACAGTGCATCACTGCTCAGAAACCTTCTGAGGACATTAGAAAGGCAAATAATTGTCTGTTCAGTGTGAGCCATTAATAGGCTCAGAGAAATTGCTGAGCTTGCTGGGGACCATGAGGCTCGAGGCAGTGTGGCCTTGGAGGAAACCATGCCAGGGCTTGGTGGCTTTGCTGCTGGGACTCTACCACCAATCTGACATCACTTGGGTTAATGCTTTCTCTTGGACTCAGTACTGACCCTGCCTGCAGATTAAAATGTGGAATTTCTGAGTGTTTCCCTGACTTGATCACTGGGTTCCATTTGATGTCTGCTTGTAATGAACCAAGAGAAGCTGTCACCATCAGAGGAACATGGATGCCCAGCTCTGTCTGTCGTGTGCTGCATCAGGACAGAGAAAGCTGAGCTGTTGCTGAGCTCTTTGCACAGAGCTCCAGGAGCTTTTCATTTCTTTTTATTTGAAAGTCTCTGCCTGGGGTGTGGATTGGGGATGGAGAGAGGAAGTTTTTCCACCAACTAGGGCAGGAAGGTCACCACTGTTGAAGGGAGTGCATCTGAGGTTCCCCAAGGCCAAGTGCTGGGTCCTGCACTTGGGTCACAACAACCCCAGCAATGCTCCAGGCTTGGGGCACAGTGGCTGCAAACTGCCAGAGGAAAAGGACCTGGAGGTGCTGGTTGACANCATCCCTGGAGGGGTTCAGAGAATGTGTAGGTGTTGGGTCAGTAGTTGGACTTGATGATCTCAGAGGTCTTCTCCAACCCTAATGATTCCATGATCTCAAACCCAAAACTTAGAGGATGCTTGAGGCCAGCCTCAACCCTTATCCTTACTGGGGAAACTTTTCACATGCTGAAACGGTGTCCCATGGGCAATAGGCTTTAAAACTCAGATTTTGTAGCTTCAAAAGTCCTCAATCAGTAAATTGACCATAGTGGTGTGGTATTTTTGCCAGAGCACAGTGTGTGCTCCTAGCAGAGCAGCAGCAGGAGGAGGTTTGCACCAGTCCTGAGTCAGTCCCAGGCTGATTTTATTAACACATGCCTGGTATTGATTCTGTCTTTTTCAGTCAAATAATGGATTGTTCTGCAGTGCTATTTCCTGTAATTATTAGCTCTTTAAAGTACTCAAATTAGCATGATTTAAGCAGCTGGAGTTGACTGGCAACTTTGTTTTAGATGGGAATGCCTGTGCTGGTAGCTCCACAGCACTCCAGAGAATCACAGAACTCTGCTGCTTGGAAAAGACCTTTAAGATCATTCACTCCAACCAGGACCCAGCACTGCCAGCTCACCACTGAGCCATGTCCCTCAGCAGCACAGCTCCATGGCTCTGAAACCCCTGCAGGGATGGTGACTCCAGCACTGCCCTGGGCAGCCTGGGCCAGGCCTGGACAACACTTTGGGCGAGAAATGGTGACTTCATATCCAACCTAAACCTGCCCTGGTGCAACTTGAGGCTGTTTCCTCTTGTTGGGACCCAAGTGCAGGACCCAGCATTTGGCCTTGGTGAACCTCATGCCATGGATCCAGCCTGGCCAGATCCCTCTCTGGAGCCTCCAACCCTCCTGCAGATCAACACTCCCACCCAACCTGGTGTCATCTGCAAAGGGATTGAGGGTACCCTCCATCCCATTAGGGAACTTGCAAGCAGGCTGCAGAGGGCCTGTTTGCAAAGGCCTGCAGGGAAAGGACAAGGGGCAATGGTTTGAAATTGGAGAGGAGTAGATTTAGACTGGATATTAGAAAGAAGTTGCTCCCCACGAGGGTGGTGGAACACTGGCCCAGGTTGCCCAGGGAGGTGGTTGAGTTGCCATCCCTGGAGGCATTGCAGGTGAGGCTTGCCAGGGCTCTGGGCAAGCTGCTCTAGTTGGGGATGTCCCTGCCCAGTGCAGGGGGGTTGGACTAGATGAGCTCCAGAGGTCCCTTCCAACCCTAACCAGTCTAGGATTCTATGAGTCTATGATCCCTATGTCCAGGTCACTGGTGCAGATGCTAAGGAGAACAAGCCCTGCTGCTGATGCTCTAGAAAGTGTAATCAAAGTCTGTGTGAGAGAAAACCATTCCAGTGAGGTTTTGGGTGCTGTGCTAATAGTCTGAAGTCCAATGACAGCAGCTGCAGTGGTTCCAATCCAAAGGTCAATGTGTGTTGATATTCCTGGATTCCAGATCCTTCTATCCATTAGCAGCTCCCTGGGCAAGCACTCAACAGTCTCATTTTAGGGGAGGAGGGCAATGGGCACACCAGAGGCAGGTTGTCACCTTGTAGTTCTCTCTCCATGCTGGAGTGGATGTAGCTGCTGCCTGCTGGAGCTTGCTGCTCTGCTTCCTGCCTTGGGCATGGAGCATCCCAGGTTGTCCTTTCCCAGTGAGGACTCCGAGGCACTTTGCTTCTCACCTTCATGAAGCACAATTGAAAATGACAGTTTTCTTCTGCTCTGGAGTGTGCCAGGTAGAGTGCCCCTTGGTGTGGGTGCAGGAGCAGCTGGGTCAGGTTGGAATGGATGCTCAGAAGAGCTTGGTGTCATTAAAGGCAGAAATAAGAGCAAGTAGAAAGGGAAATGTCATCATTCCCTGTTGGACTTCTGGTATCCCAGATTAGTATCCTGGTTATATAGTTTTTGGCTCATAGCATCACAGAATTGTCAGGGTTGGAAGGGACCTCAAAGCTCCTCTAGTGCCATCCCCCTGCCCTGGGCAGGGACACGTGGCACTAGAGCAGCTTGCTCCCAGCCCCAGCCAGCCTGGCCTGCAACACTGCCAGGCCTGGGGCTGCCACCACCTCTCTGGCCAACCTGGCACAGTGGCTCAGCACCCTCCTGGGCAACAACTTCTGCCTAACAGCCAACCAAGGTTGCTGGTGGTGCTTGTTCCAGTTGTAACTTGGGGTTACTGGAGTTCCTGTGGGTATGGCTTACAAGAGCACAAAGCTGAGCTTGGCCCAGGACTGCTGTGAAAAGCCTTGGCATTTGGAGAGGTTGGGAATTTCCTCCCTGAGCTGACACAAGACTGCCAATTCTGTAGCTTTGTGGAGTATCTGGAGGCAGAAAGCAGTCAGAGGGAGCTCCCATAGTCATTTCTCTGTCTTCACCCACAAGTGTAGAGAGCTACCAGCCTGAAATCCCATGGCTGGCACAAAAAAGGTTTTTTCCCCCCATTTTATCATTTAAGAAATAATACCACTGGAAGTCTGAGGCAGGGAAGAACAAGAAGTCTTGTGTTGTGCCCCAAAGGATGCTGCAGGTTACTGGTGGCCACTGGGGAAGGAGGACTGGGACCTGCAGCCTTTCTGCTGCACCTCTTGCTTCTGGCCCCAGATCTGCATGTCTCCAGGCTGCAGCTCCTCAGCCAAGCCTCAGTGCCTCTGCTGAAGCTGGAAAGGGCAAATACAATGTGCAAGTGGACATGGTTCCTGCTGTGGAGCCTGTGCAGACACCTGCTCCTCCTCCTCTTCCAGGGCAGGCTCAGGCTCTCTCCCAGCCTCCATGGTGGCAGCAGAAAGGCTCAGGAGCAGACCTGGCACTGGAGGTGGGAGCTGGGGACATGTGCTTTGCTTTGATAGCACTGAGGGCAGCCTGCTCAGCTTTGCTTTTGCTCTCTTTCTCCACAACCTTCTGCAGGGCTTTGTGGACCCATCACAACTGCCAATCTTGTGCTGATCTAGGGACAAACCAGGCTGTCCACTCTGTGCTTGTCAAGGCTAAGCTTAGCAGGAATTAAGCTTTTAAATGGGAGGGAGAGCTCCAGACACCTCCCTGGAGGTGATGGCTCAGAAATGCACAATAAATGGGAAATCAATGCAAATGCACTGGTGGTTGGTCAGGAGGAGGTTGGGGCTCTGTTTGGTCATTGATTTGTCTAGCTGACAGCCTCTTACCTGGCTGTCTTCTGCCCCAGGGCCATGTGGGAGCACAGTGAAGCAGCAGCTGATGCCTAATACTAGGCTGTTGGGGAGTGTGGGTATGAGTGACTGAGAAGGGACTGCAGGAGACTGGGACAGGATTTCCTTAAGGTTACTGTTAGTTACTCTGGAACAATTAGCAACTAGTTGTCTGCAGCAAACTGCATGAGAGCTAGGAGGTGGTGTGCAGGGAGGAGCAGTGTGCTGGGAGTGAGCTGGGATCCAGCAATGTGAAGTGCAAAGCCTTCTGCTCCAGTGCTGTGGAGAATCACAGAATCATTTAGGTTGGAAAAGACCTCTAAGATCATCAAGTCCAACCATCAGCCTAGCACCCTCATGCCACTAAACCATGGCCCTGAGTACCACATCTACATGGTTTTTGAACACTTCCAGAGATGGTGACTCCAGCATTGCCCCGGGCAGCCTGGGCCAGTGCCTAACCACTCTGGCAGGCAAGTTTTCCCTCATTGTCCAACCCGAACCTCCCCTGGCACAACTTGAGACTGTTTCCTCTTGTCCTATTGCTTCCTCCTTGGGAGAAGAGACCAACCCCCACCTCACTCCAGCCTCCTGTCAGGGATTTGGAGAGAGTGAGAAGGTCTCNGGTGCCCACGATCTCCTTGTCCAGACCATCAATAAAGCTATTAAACAGGCCTGTCCCCTGGCAGAAAAGGGAGCAGAAGTAGGACCTCATCAGCTGAAAGCTCTTGGGCAGTGCAATCTTTAGAGAGAGCACAAAACCAGTTTGCAGTTGAGCTAGGAAGTTGTTGCTGCTGCATTGAGAGGTCCTGGGGAACCTCTGTCTGCAGTGTGTGCAGTTCTGGGGCTCTTTATTCCAGAAGACTTCCTTGAGCAGGTACATTTGATCTTCTGTAAGTATACCAGGGAGCAATCCAAGCAGGGAACAAAGAAAAGCCCATCTTGCCCACTAGTGTGGGCTTCCTGATGCTCCAAGAAATCCTTCCCTAACAGAATGGAACTGATAAGGGGTGGGACCATGGCTTGAGGACCACAGCTCAGGTCCTCACCAGTTGCTGAATGACTGTATCATGTGTTTCATGCTAATTTGACCATCATTAGACATAGCAGGACTTAACTTTGGTAGCAAATAGTCAAGGAGGGGTTGGGGTAACACAGGTTTTCCATCAGAAGCCTTGCTGTGGCCCAGGGAACCTTCATCCTGGTCCTGAGTGGGTCCTGTATGTGCTCCACTCCAAGCCCTGCTCTTAGAGACAAAGCAGCTGAGGTTTTAACCTCCCAGTGCTCTCCCATGGGACATCATTAGCATTCCTAGAAAACACTGTCTGCAGGCATCTGCCTGACCTTGCAAGGAGAAGTTTGTTAGCAAATGGAGTCAGAAGAGTGAAGGTTTTGTGAGGATGTCTTTGAGCTTTGGAGGGGCAGGAGCAAGAATGGAGCTGGTCTGGGTTGGTCAAAGCTACCTCCAGATGAGAGGCAGAGTGCTCTGGGGGTAGCAGATCTCCCTGAGACTTCTGGGCTTCCTTGTAGGGGGTGGAATAGCTAAGAGTCATTGGAACTGTGGGCACTTCTTGCTGCTTGGCATGGATGGATCTGCTTTTCTTCTTCCTTGTAGTGAGGAAATCCTTCTTATCACTGGCATCTCTGGCTCTGAGCTGCCTCTGTGATGGTGTGAGCAGTCTAGAGTGGTTTTGAGAGGTTGTGGTAACTACTGTAGAGTTTCCTCATTCTGCTGTAGAAGAGCTTGGCATTTCCATGGTGCTGGTTAGTGCTTGGTGAAGAGCAAGTCTGTGGAGCACAGCACCCATTTGGATGCATGCAGAGTGCTCTCCTTCCTCTTCCTGCAGCAGGAACAGGAGCTGGAGCTTCTTCAGCATGGCTCCCTGGCAGAAGACATCTCATGATCTTGCAGGCACCAGTTGCCAGGGATGGAAATGAAGCTCCATCCCTAAACCTGGAGCCTGTTGCTGTAGGTGTCCTGGTGATGCTGTTAGCAGGTTCTGCAGGTGCAGCAGAAGCTTGAGGAGCAGGGTTCAGGTCTGTGGCTCACACTGCTGGAGGACTCCCATCCCTTGCCATGAGGGCTTTTCCCTGCTATCCTGTGCATGTGGCTGCAGCTCCCACTTCAGCCTTCAGCCCATTTTCACTCTCCATAAAAGACAGAGTCCTGGTGGCTATTGGCTTTTTTTCCCTCTTATACCCAGCTCTGAGGCCATTTCTGCTGTAGCCTGCTGACAGGTTAGAAACAGGCATTATCCAGTGGGAAGAGAAAGGACTTTGGCACTTTTTGCTCTCTTTGGGCAGACTGCAGTTGTCCTCACCGTAAGCTCAGACTGTGCCCTTGGTTAGTTCCCCCCAGCTAGACAGCCACAGGTTTGACTGATGCAGGTAATGTGTTGCTCTTGTGGTTTGCTTTCTGCACCCTCAGCACCAGGCTTTCCTCCCCACACAGTTGCCTTCTCCTGCTTCAGGTCTCACTTTACAGGGTGACAGATCTTCATCCAGCTTCACAGGGTTGGGCATGAAAGCATTGTGCTTATCTTGATGCTGTCTGGATTTCTGAGTCAGCCTTGGCTTTCCTGGAGAGATCATTTGCTTTGGGGAACAACTTAGGTGTCCTAAAGTCTTCAGCAGCACCAGACTGACCATTCTAAGCTCATTGTCATCTCAGTGGCATCACAACTTCCTTCCACCCTTCCCCATTCTTCCTGAATCCCAAGGCAGCTAAGGCCAGCTCATCCCTTCATTCCTTATGGTCACCACTCATGCCATCATGCTCCCAGACTCCAGTGCCCTTCATCACCCAGCAGTCTGTGGGGTGAGGAGTGATGACCTAAGGAGCAGCAGTAGTATTTTTTTGGCTTCACAATTCAATCCCTGGCATTTCTTACCTTTCCAACCTAGTGCAGAAGTGGAGACCAAATCCATGAGCTGAGCATGGTTTCTGCTCTCTCTGCTGTCTCTGGATCCCTGAAAGAGACCAGAAAGGGGAAATGTTGGATGTTGTAGGAACAGAGCAAACACAAAGGCTCTCTGTAGTATCCTATTTCCTGCAATTAATCATGGTTTGCTTGTTGTTTTGTTGAGGTTTTTTTTCTCTTTTCAAACTTTTATACTTCCATGTAAGAGCTTTCTGGAAGAGTTTCTGACCCCTGCCTTGGGCCTTTGGTGGCAGAGGCCTTGGGACTGGTTGAGTGTCTTTTGTTCTTGCTGTTTCTGTAAGAGATTGAAGTCAAAGCAGGCTAGAAGGATGACTGGAATTGAGTGCAGTCAGGCTGCATGTTGTCTCCTATCCCTTCCTATTGACCTGTAAGCTGTTCCATTGGCTTTCTTTCTGTTTCCTGCTGCTTTCTTGCTTCGTTATTGAAGGGAGGATTCAGACCTATACAGGTAACTTTAACTCCTGGTTCTGCATGGCCTAAGTGTCTCTCTCACTTTGTACCATCACTCTGTCAGTGAATGCCTTCATGTCTGATGCATATCTTACCGACTTGAGTCTCAAGAGTGCAGAGAGTCCACCAGCAAGGTCCTGAGGTGCCATGAATGCTCCATAGCCATGGATGCTGATGCCTTTCCCAGCACGTGAGGGTGGAGAATGGAGTGTGGCCCACTGGGTTGCTTGGTCTCCTGGACCTGCTCCATCTGCCTGGGGGCATCACTTCATGCAAGCCTGAGAGAGGAGTTTGGTGCCACCCTGGAAGAGGTTGCCAGCTTTCTGAAAACAGGGAGCAGGACAAGGCAAGCCAGATCAACTTGTGCAAGAGCTAGGCATGAGGTGCCTCTGGACTGTGTAAATAGCTGGGATTTTAGCTGTCCTGGAGGTATGTTGGAACAGTTGCCTTCATCTGTGATTGCCCTAGCATCTTTCTGAAGGTGGCTTTTTTGGCAGTCAGCCCACCTTCTGATAAAGAGACTTGGCCTAACATTCACTCTGTAAGTACAAACAATTAATTATTGGAGTTCAACATTTCTTACCTGTGTCTACCTGCTGGAACTGAAAGCTAGAGCATGAAGTTGCTCTTTGCAGCCAAACAGCAGCTGTCCTGCAGTTTTCTGAAGGCATGGCAACCCTTTGAAAACAGCACTGCACTTCTAAGGTTGGCATGATATTCCCAATCCTTTCCCAACAAGTCTGACCACTTCTTTGTTTTCTCTCCTTCCTCTCTCTCTCCCTTCCCTGCCCCAGTTTTTTCAGAGGCCTCAGATCCAGCCTCCAAGAGCCACCCTCCAGAACAGCAGCCCTTCCATCCGTCCTGGTGCGCAGACCCCCACGGCTGTCTATCAGACCAACCAGCACATCATGATGGTCAATCACCTGCCAATGCCCTACCCGATGCCTCAGGGCCCCCAGTACTGTATCCCACAGGTAAAACTCCAGCCTCCAGGCACCTGAGGAACCCCAAAGCAGCTCTTGCTCTATCTGGATCTTCTGCAGAGCTGGCGCTTGGGGTTTGGTTGTTGCATGGCTAGTCTCTGCCCTTCCTCTGCAAGGAAGTATGTGTTCTTCTGTGCATGGAGGCAGAAGCAATCACTTTCCTGGTTTTTGAGGTCCCCCTCAAAACCAGGGTGAAACTAAGCTCTTAGTGCTATAAATGTATCTAAATTGATTTAAGGGATATATAATCCAGGATCTGCAGGAGCTACAAGAGAGCTGGGGAAATACTTTTTAGGCTGTCAGGTAGTGTTAGGACTAGGGGGAATGGATCCAAACTAGAGGAGGGGAGATTTAGGTTGCCTGTTAGGCAGAAGTTGTTGCCCAGGAGGGTGCTGAGCCACTGTGCCAGGTTGGCCAGAGAGGTGGTGGCAGCCCCAGCCCTGGCAGTGTTGCAGGCCAGGCTGGCTGGGGCTGGGAGCAAGCTGCTCTAGTGCCAGGTGTCCCTGCCCATGGCAGGCACAGGGGTTGGGTTGGATGAGCTGGAAGGTCCCTTCCAACCCTGACAATTCTATGGTTCTATAATTCCTCTAAACCCTTGGGCCTCATAAAGCCACAGCAGAGCTAAAATCAGGGAGTGACTATTTTCTCCTTCAGCTGTCATGTCCTCCCTGGCTCATCCTTTAGGTGACATAACTTCCCTTTCTCTTTTGTTTCTGACTGTAGCAGTTGTGAAGCTGTAATTAATGGGTTGGTAATCAGCTCCCTGCTGATTTGGGCAGCTCAATTACAGGTTCTCTATCAGACAGCAGGAAGTTACCCAACTCCTTGCAAGCTGATGGTTGTTTTTTCCCCTGCCAGTATCGTCACAGTGGCCCTCCCTATGTGGGGCCTCCCCAGCAGTATCCAGTTCAGCCACCAGGACCAGGACCTTTTTATCCAGGACCAGGTCCTGGAGAATTCCCTAATGCCTATGGTAAGTTCTGCTCTGGAGCTTTCTTACAAAGGCTTTGCTGAGTGGGTGTGTTTTTGCTGTTGTCAAGCTGAAGATTTATAACAGCACAATGGATTAGCATTTGTTTGAACTTCCAATAGCTGCTCAGGGTGGTTGTGTCCCAGCCCTTCTTATTCACTCCTGAAGAATTCACAACAACAGAGCATTGTTTGGCTGAGGGCTTAAGGAAGGCTGCAGCTCTCAGAGCTACCCAGAAGCACATGGGAACAGGAGTGGTGGCTGCTTGCTAGTCCCTGCTCCATCAGTGTTATTTATGAAGGTATTGTGCATCCATCTGGCAGTCCTGCTTGCCATTCAGCTGTGGCCTGAGTGTGCTCACAGCACTGCAGCAGTTCCTTATCTCTGCATTCCCTGAAGAGCAGGCCATGTGCTTTGGTTCCCCAGCCTGCTGCTGCCAAGATCAAGTTAGGCCAGCTGAAGCATTTGTAAGCCATGCCCAGGCTGAGATTTGCCCCTTCAGTGGGCAGCTCTTGGCCTTGCCCTCTCTCCCCTCAGCTCTGGTGTGTGCTGTGGCTCTGGGACACACTCTGTTCAGTTGGTTTGGTTGACTCCTTCAGCTGCTGAGCTGCAAAGCTGCACCTGAAAGCTCACAGAGGCCACATGTCCAGTGCTGGGCATTCTCCTGGTCACATCTCACTAGTCCTTAACTCCTGCAGGCCCTCCCAGCTGCCTCATGTTTGGTCCCAGTTTGCAGAGCCTGTGTAGCAGTGGGTGACTGTCCCTCAGTGTCCCATGACACCTCTTCTCTTGGCAATCACCTCTGACCTAAGTGTAATGAAACCTTCACTGCCAGTGTGTTCCATGTACAGTGTCTGTCACCCTTACAGTCCCCTCTGAGGTGTTCTCTGGCATCTGTATTTTGACCTCCTTGCTCTCTCCAGCTCCCTGAAAGGATGTTGGAGCTATGTAGGGGTTGGTAGCAAGCAACAGGATGAGAGGGAACAGCTTCAGCTTGCACCAGGAGAGGTTTAGGTTGGATATGAGGAACAATTTCTTCCCCAGCAGGGTTGTCCAGGCCTGACCCAGGCTGCCCAGGGCAGTGCTGGAGTCACCATCCCTGGAGAGGTTTCCAAGCCCTGGAGCTGTGGTGCTGAGGGACATGGCTCAGTGGTGACCTGGCAGTGTGAGCTTGATGGTTGGACTTGGTGATCTTAAAGATCTCTTCCAACCAAAATAACTCTCTGCTTGCATGTTTGCCTGTGCTTGTCCACCTTTCCCTCCTGTTGCTTCCTTGCTGTTGATGTAGGGACTGACAGTGTTCAGCCTCTCCCTAGGTGTTGGGAGACAACTCCATTTCCAGCAGAGCTGTGGCTAACCTTCCCTGGAACCTCAGCAGCCAGCAGGACATGAAATGCATCAGCACAGGCTGGCAGGCTATGAGGAAGGAGATAAGGGCAAACCCTGCAGAAGACCAAACCTGGCAAGATGGACAGTGCTTACCTTTTTCCCCCATCTCAGTTTGGGAGTTTCTGATTCTCTTATATACCAGGGAGTTTCTGTGCTGTGTTGGGAAAGACCTTGGAATGGTGAATGGAAAGGAGGGAGCCTAGAACTGGAGTGGGAAGGCTGAGAAGGCTGGTGCAGAGCAGAGAGTGGCTGCTTGCCACAGGAGCTGCCTTGCTGCTGAGCAGGGACTCCTCCTTTGGGGGATTGAGTTGCTTTTTTGGAAGTGTTTTTTCCCAAAGGAAGATTCCTTCCTGGAGTTTCACTGCTTCTCTCTGCAGGGATCACCTTGCAGGCTCTTTGCTTAGCTCTGGTTTCTAGGAAACTGGAAATCCAGAGAATTAGCACATTGCAGAGCTGCTCCCAGCCTCTCATGCTCTCCTTGCCAGTGTCACCAGAGCAGTAGGTGGAAGAGTTTGAGGCTTCCTCCCTGTTTTTAAGGAGAGAGGCAGGAGGATTCTCACTTCCCAAGGCACAGGGACCCCAGCAGTGACTTCTGTGCCCCGAGGCCAGCTCTGAAGTCACACTGCCAGCTGTGAAGTTCCAAATGAGAAGCTGATTGAGGCCACCCCAAGTGCAACATGCAGGAGGGAATCCAGCCAGCAGACCTTTGAGCAGCTTCATCTGTCTGCTTGCAGCTCCCTTGCCTGCTCCTGAGGCAGAGGAAGCATGCAGCCAGGAGCCTGCTGCCAGCTCTCACTCTCAGCAGTGCATCCTCTGAAGATGCAAAGCTGTGTGCTGGGCTGTTGCTGCTGCTGCTGGTGGGTGTCCTGGGTATCACCAGGATCAGGAATAAGCTCCTGCTTTGGTGGCAGACACCCAGCACAAGGTTTTATTCCCATGGAAAGGTTAGCTCTGCTTGCAGAGGTGGGTGCCAGCAGCAGTCCAGCTAGCAGCCATGCCTAGGAGGACTAAAACCCAACTCCATCTCACAGGTTCACCTGATCCCTGACCACAGGCTGAAGCCAACTCTCCTCTGCTGCTTTTCTGTCTGTCTGGCATGTTGTGAAGCCCTCAGTCAGTTTAAGCCAGTCTTATTCCATAAAGGAAAACCTAATGGAACTATCTTGGGTATTGGGAATGCCAGCAGCAGCAGGGTGTAGTTGTGCAGTAGTCACCATGGTCCTGCTTGCTTTCTCATGCTGTGTGAGAACAACAGCTTGCAATGACATTTTCTGGCTGTGCTTCCAAATAGCTTGCAGTTGAGCTTGTCAGTTCTTTGTAATGGTTGGACTGAAGTTCTCTGCAAAGGCAATAAAAACCCAACCCCAACAACCTCAACCCCACCTGTCAGTCAGTCAGAAGAGTCCAAAGTGGAGCCACTTCTCCTTTCATGGCCTGGTGGCTTCAGCAGCCTCTCAGAAGTGGATGCATGTGATCAGTTCTTCTGTTCAGAGACAATAATGAAGCAGTGATTGAATCACTTCTCTTGAGGGAGTAAAAGATTCTGCTTTAGTGGAAGTGGGGAGAGCAGAACATAGACTGGTGACCAGTTGAATTGAGCCAGCAATGTGCCCTCGGGGCCAAGAAGGCCAATGCTCTCCTGGAGTGAATGAAGAAGAGTGTGAGCAGCAGCTCAAGGGAGGTTCTCCTCCACCTCTCCTCTGCCCTAGTGAGNGGTTCTGTTAGAAATTCTGGTTCTTGGAGAGAGCAAGGGGCAGGAGGCCAGCTGTACCTCTTGTGCTTGCTTTTGTTCCATTAACAAATGACCTGAGTTTTTCCCTCTGGTTTGTGTCTCTCCCAGGAACACCTTTCTACCCAAGTCAGCCAGTGTACCAGTCTGCACCCATCATAGTGCCTACCCAGCAGCAGCAGCCTCCACCAGCTAAAAGAGAGAAGAAGACGGTAAGTGGTGGCCCTGAGCTGCTGCATCCGCTCTGAGAACTGCCCTGGGGCTGGCCTGAGGGAACCACAACAAGCTTAGGCTTCAAACTGAGCTTTATCTTCACAGGGATGCCAAGTCTTCCCTTCGTGCCTAGGTGTAATTCACCACTGCACAGTGCTGCAATGTTTGTCTCTTTCTGTGGGGACTGCCTGCTCTGAGTCTGTGACATCTCAGCCAGGCAGAAAGGAAAATCCAAGAGACATCATCTCCCCCAGCCTAGGATCCTCACTGCCTGTGCCATGGCTCAGAGCTTAACCAGAGAGCCAGGTGGGGATGGACAAACTCAGAGCAGCTGGGGGGAATGTTGGGAATTCCTTAAAAACAAGTAGTCAGTGGAAAAGCAGAGAAATAGCAAGTTGGGAATCCCTTGCAGGTTTGAAAAATAGAGATGTGGAGACCTTGTGTCTTCCCTTCCTAATTCCCTGAGCAGAATTGGAGAGACACAGAGGAATGGAGTTTAAAGCCTTTGCAGGTAGGGGATGGTGGAGGCACACCAGGTGAGGGTAACTTCTAAACCAAGAAAGGTAGAGGTGGAGCTGAACTTGTGAATGAATCATTTCTAACTGATTGACAAGGAAATGACAGCACTGTGTGTGAGAATGGTTTGAAAACATTAGAACTGTTAATGTCTGAGACTTGTCCATGTCTGGAAAAATGCAGGACATTTGTATCTTTTGAGTTCTGAAAAAGATCTGAGGTGACACTTGATGTGGGAAACTGGAAGAGCTGGACAGTGTGTTAGTGGGGCTGGAGAAAGGCCCTTTTTTTTTGTAGCTGCTGTCAGCAGAGGCTGATGCAATGCTTTTGCCACCTCTTCACCATCCTCTGCAGGCCTGAGGAGCCTCTTCTCAGCTTCCAAAAGCCCCTGTGGCCACAGCACTGATGCCACTGGGAATGCAGAGATGTTCAGCAACACTCAGCTGTGGCTCATGCCAACAAAGCTAAGGTCTTTCAAGTGAAAAAGCAAAAGGGTTTCTAAATGCCTGAGCTGAGTGTCCTGTTTCTGTTTGCTAACTGGTGTCACAACTGAAGAAATGAGAAGGAAAACTTAAAGATGTATCTGTACACCCCCCCAGATGCACCATTAGTTGAGTGCTGGGCACTACAAGCATGGTTCCATGCTCTTGGCTGCTTCAGGAGGAGGAGGAGCTCTCAGACAGCAGCTCTTAGAGCCTTGTTGCTGCAGCTAATGAAATCCTTCAGCAGGAAACCTTCACCAAAAGCAAGAGAAGGCCACATCTTGTCAACATGCTGAGCAGTCCTTTGGCCTCAGAACCCAAGAGGCTTGAAGAGTGGGCCCAAGAAAACAAAATGAAGTTTAACAAGTCTAAATGTAAGGTCCTGCATCTG
>VWZO01017508.1:70793-96811 GCA_013396975.1 Bucco capensis
GTCACTATTAGGTCTCCCCGAAGCCTTCTCTTCTCCAGGCTGAACAATCCCAGCTCCCTCAGCCTGTCCTCAGAGCAGAGGTGTTCCAGCCCCTGATAGTTTCTGTGGCCTCCTCTGGACCTGCTCCATCAGCTCCATGTCCTTTCTGTACTGAGGGCTCCAGAACTGGACCCAGTATTCCAGATGAGCACCTTCCAGCAGAGCATCCCAGCCCTGCCACCATGAGACACAGCCCCTTCCAGTGTGGCAGCACAATGGCCTCTGCAGGCTCTCCACCCAGCCCCAGGAGAGCATGGAGCAGGGAGACTTGTCTGAACTCCTTCTCTCTTCATCCCCCTAGATCCGAATCCGCGATCCCAACCAGGGAGGCAAGGATATAACAGAGGAGATCATGTCTGGAGGGGGCAGCAGGAACCCAACCCCTCCCATCGTGAGGCCAACTTCCACACCTACTCCCCCCCAGGTAAGAGAGTGGCTGCATGGCCTCCTGCCAGGGAGCTCTGCCTTGCTTTGCTGTGGGCCAGCTGCTGCTGTAGCTTCCACCTCAGGCACCTGAATGCTCCTCAGCTGTCCATCTTCTTCAGGGAGCTCTTTATTTCTTGGTAATTTTCACCAACCTGTAGCTTATCAAATGTGGAGCTGCAGTGCTGCTCGAAGTTCTCCAGCCCTGGTTTGGTACCAGCCCTAGGTTTTAGAGCTTCTAAAGACTCGAAGTGGTAAAGGAGGAGACATAGTATCTGTGAGAAATGAGGTGTTCCTGAGAGTCTGGTGTGCCTGAGGGAAGTCCTGTGATGGATGTGATGGATTGTACACCTTCAGCTGCACCACTGCCCATGCTAATACCTTTGTGCCTCAGTAGTGTTGGTTTAGGGTGACCAGAATGAGGTAGCTCAGGAATTTTACCTCAAAACTGTGATAAATCTATCACAGGTTTGGCCTTTGTGTGTTCAACCTTAAGAATGCATTTCTCTGAGGTAGGAGAAAAACATAAATATCCCAAAGTGATGTTTTCCATAGCTCATAAATCTCTTCTTGTCACACACCTCTGAGCTTGAGCCCTTCCCATTCTCCATGGCCTGCTTTGCCTCAGAAGTGCCAATGTAATGTCTGGAAATGGAACTGATCAGACATGCAGCTCTGCTCTAGGCCCTCCTGACACACTCACATTTGCAGAGCAGCACTCCTGAGATCAGCAGCAGTCCACCATGAGGTGACCTGCTGGGGCTGGAAGTGCCTGGCAAAATGATTTCTCTCCTCTGAGCACTCTTGCCCACCTGCAGCAGGAAGGGGAGATGCCTCCTTGATCTCCTCACAGCATCAGAGATGGAGAGGAGGCAGGTGGCAGCTCCTCTCCCCTTCCCAGCTGCTGGATTGGTGTAGCTGCTGTTTGCTTCACACATCACAGAATCCCTAAGGTTGGCAGAGACCTCTAAGCTCATCCAGTCCAAGCATCCCTAGCACCCCCAGGACACTAACCCATGGCCTAAGGAGAGCAGCTAGATGTTTCTTCAACCCCTCCAGGGATGGTGACTCCAGCACCTCCCTGGGCAGCCTGGGACAATGCCTAACAACTCCTTCTGGAAAGAAATTCTTCCTGACATCCAATCTAAACCTCCCCTGCTGCAACTTGAGGCCATTTCCCCTTGTCCTCTCCCTGCTAATCTGAGAGAAGAGACCAACAGGCTAGTTGCAGCTTTTGGCTGTTCCCTGGGCTCAGTTGAAAGCTTTTGCCACATGAAGGCATCACCATGTGCTTTGGGTCACCTCGTTTCCTCTCTCAGTCTCCACTGGGGGTAAACAGCAGCAGAAGTTGCTGGAGCAGTTCCCAGCTAGCCATGGATTTGCAGCAAGGTCTGTGATGCTGAGATGGGAAGAGCTGGTTCCTGCCAGAGAGCAAGCTGCTGAGGTGTGCCTGCAGCTGCGAGGGGAGAGAGCTGACAGCTGCTTACCTCTAGAATCATTTAAACTTCCTTCCAAGTGTTTTCCATAAGAGAAAAATCCTAGTGATGGAAACACTGGAGTGCTGGTGAGATCTCCTTCCCATTCCTTGCTGTGGAGTGGCATTCCCTGTGAGGGGAAGAGCTGCTTTCACCTCCTCTTCATGCATGGTGCAGCTAATCCTGGCACTTTCCAGCTCTCAAATCCATTGTAAGGTGCTGCAGTTGAGTCCAACAGGATGAGAGGAATGTTTTTGAAGCAGAGGTTAATAAGCCTGGATCTTCATTAGCTGTAGTTGGTGTGCAGAGCCCAGCAGAGATGGCCAGGCCCCTGCTCTAGGTAAGGCATGCAAATCCTTCCTTGTTTGACAGCCAGATTCAGGAACCACTTGTGTTCATCCCAGCAGAGCTCTGCTCACCACAAAAAGTGCATTGCTGTAACACAGCTGAAAACTGAAGCCTACTCCTGCCAGAAAATCCAGAGTTATTGTCCCAGCAGCACCTCTCATGCCTTTCTTTGGGGCAAGGGTAGTATCCTGGATGGAATTAGCCCCAGGGCTGAATGCCAGGAGTGGTGGATGTGAGAGTTTGGAACATCTAAATCAGTAAACTCTAAATATTCAGGGATGACTTCACTTGATACTTGCTGAGGCTTCTCTGGAGTGCCTTTCCCCAGCTGCTGAAAGCTGGGACCAGACAGTGTGAGCTCCACAGGGAAGTTGTGCCTACTGAGATGGAATCAAAGAGACTCCCAGGCCAGAGACAGTCTCAGTCTCACTCCTTGCTTGGAGCCAGCTCCTGCTCTCCTTCAGACTGGTGCACAACTGCCTTTGTTCTCCTTGCCCCCAGCAGCCTCCATCTGTCTCTAGAAGGCATTGGATTTTTCATCCAGTTGGGTTTTTTTCATACAACCACAGAGGTGTAACCAATCTGGATTGTTTTCCCACTCTGATAACAGGAATAATTATGGTATATATATCCATATATGTGAGAGATGTGTGTGTGTCTGTAGATACACTGCTCATGTACACATTTGCTATCTAATTTATCACAGAATGGAGGCTGTTGGAAGGGATCTCTGGGGCTCATGCAGTGCATCCCCCCTGCTCCAGCAGGCTCACCCCCAGCAGCTTGCCCAGCATCCCCTCCAGCTGCCTTTGCAATCTCTGCACACAAGGACACTCCACAAGCTCTCTGGGCAGCCTGGGCCAGGGCTCTGCACCCTCACCCCAAACAACTTGCTCCTCCTGCTCCCATGCAAGCTCCTGGCTTCCAGGGTGTGCCCAGTGCCCCTTGGCCTGGCCCTGGGCACCACTGAGCAGAGTGTGGCCCCAGCCTCTTGCCCCCTGCACCCTTCAGCTCTTGCTCAGCAT
The DNA here is from genome assembly GCA_013396975.1 of Bucco capensis. NCBI lineage: Eukaryota > Metazoa > Chordata > Aves > Piciformes > Bucconidae > Bucco > Bucco capensis. The sequence goes on from VWZO01017508.1 coordinate 74,104, forward strand.
GGAGCAGCTCCCCTCTGGCTCTGCTCTTCTCCAGGCTCAGCAGCCCCAGGCCTCTCAGCCTTTCCTCCTGCCACAGCTGCTCCAGTGCCCTCAGCATTTCTGTACCCTTCTCTGTGCCCTCTCCAGAAGTTCCCTGTCCTCCTTAAACAGGGGAGCCCAGAGCTGGACCAGGACCAGAACTGGACATGTGAATAAGTGTATTTAAAAAATAAATAGCTGCATAAACAAATAAATAGCTGTAAAACTCTCATAGGTGTTTGCTGTACAGATCAGGGGAGCAAGGAGCTGAGGCCAGGAAGCAGTGGGCTTGCAGGGAGCTCTGGTGAGGTTCAGCTGCCTGTTTGCAGGCTCTGCAGGGCAGCATCTCTGCTGCTGGAGGAAGCAGTCAGTGACTGCAGTGTGTTAATAGCTGTCTCTTGCTTCCTGCTGCTAGCAGTAATTGTCTCTCTTGCCTTTTCCTCCCTTCCCCATGCCCTTTCTGTGTATTTTCAACCTGTGTATCTTTTCCTTGCCTTTGCTTTTTCTCTCAGCCTATTCTCATCTCCCCACTGCCTTGTGCTCCACATTGCTAGTTTTTTTTAATTGGAAAGCTCATTTTTCCCCTGTTTTGTGTCCTTGCAGTCCCAGCAGCTGCCCAGCCAGGTGCCTGAGCACAGCCCTGTGGTCTATGGGACAGTGGAGAGCACTCACCTGGCTGCCAGCATCCCTGGCACAGCGACCAGCAACCCCAAGCAAGGTTTGTTCATGGACATCTCCTTCCTCTGCTTGGCTTTTCCTCCTTTCTTGGTGTAATTTGAACATTCTTCACATGGAGACAAGCAGTCTGCAGCAGTAGGAGGGGAGGGGACTCCTTTTCCTCCAGTGGAACATGTTAACAACCTGTTGCTAAGGGAATTAATTGGAATTTGCCAGCAGGATACTGCTTCAAAATGGTGATATTTAAGCTTGAATGTCCTAAATATAGTTTCAGAGAACCTGGAAGCATGAACCTCCTCTCACCCACTTGCCATCATTCAGCAACAAGTGTGGTGTTGGTAAAATGATCTTAGCCAGGGAGGTTTGTATCATTTGGACAATTAGAGTGATAGCAGGTGCCCAGAGCATCATAGAGCTCCTCCAGAGCTCTGTGTGTGTCCTGTGCTGTGGCAGGCGCCCAGAGCATCATAGAGCTCCTCCAGAGCTGTGTGTGTGTCCTGTGCTGTGGCAGGCACCCAGAGCTGTGTGTGTGTGTGTGTGTGTGTGTGTCCTGTGCTGTGGCAGGCACCCAGAGCTGTGTGTGTGTGTGTGTGTGTGTGTGTCCTGTGCTGTGGCAGGCACCCAGAGCTGTGTGTGTGTGTGTGTGTGTGTGTGTCCTGTGCTGTGGCAGGCACCCAGAGCTGTGTGTGTGTGTGTGTGTGTGTGTGTCCTGTGCTGTGGCAGGCACCCAGAGCTGTGTGTGTGTGTGTGTGTGTGTGTGTCCTGTGCTGTGGCAGGCACCCAGAGCTGTGTGTGTGTGTGTGTGTGTGTGTGTCCTGTGCTGTGGCAGGCACCCAGAGCTGTGTGTGTGTGTGTGTGTGTGTGTGTCCTGTGCTGTGGCAGGCACCCAGAGCTGTGTGTGTGTGTGTGTGTGTGTGTGTCCTGTGCTGTGGCAGGCACCCAGAGCTGTGTGTGTGTGTGTGTGTGTGTGTGTCCTGTGCTGTGGCAGGCACCCAGAGCTGTGTGTGTGTGTGTGTGTGTGTGTGTCCTGTGCTGTGGCAGGCACCCAGAGCTGTGTGTGTGTGTGTGTGTGTGTGTGTCCTGTGCTGTGGCAGGCACCCAGAGCTGTGTGTGTGTGTGTGTGTGTGTGTGTCCTGTGCTGTGGCAGGCACCCAGAGCTGTGTGTGTGTGTGTGTGTGTGTGTGTCCTGTGCTGTGGCAGGCACCCAGAGCTGTGTGTGTGTGTGTGTGTGTGTGTGTCCTGTGCTGTGGCAGGCACCCAGAGCTGTGTGTGTGTGTGTGTGTGTGTGTGTCCTGTGCTGTGGCAGGCACCCAGAGCTGTGTGTGTGTGTGTGTGTGTGTGTGTCCTGTGCTGTGGCAGGCACCCAGAGCATCATAGAGCTCCTCCAGAGACATGGTTTAGTGGCATGGAGGTGATAGGATGAAGGTTGGACTTGATGAGCTTAGAGGTCTTTTCCCCCCTTCATGATTGTGTGCTCTGTATTGTGTGTGTTGAGGGTGCTGGGATGCAGGCTCCCTGGCTGCAGGGTTTGAGCTTTCAGCCTAGAGCATGTGTAGAGCAGCTGGACAAGTGCTGCCTTCCACTTGGGAGTCTCCCTGGACACCTGGAGCCTGCTAAGCTTCTTCCTCAGAGTATTTGCTAGAGGGAAACTAAGCCCCAGGGCAGCACAGCTCGAGAGGAGAAGCAACTGCCTCTGCTTGAGAAATCCCAGAGCCACTCAGCGGGAAAGGGAAGGGGAAAGGCAAGGGGAAAGGGAAGGGGAAAGGGAAGGGGAAAGGAAAGGAAAAATGGGGGAAAGGAAAAATGGGGGAAAGGAAAAAAAGGGGAAAGGAAAAAAAGGGGAAAGGAAAAAAAGGGGAAAGGAAAGGAAAGGGAAAGGAGAAAGGAGAAAGGAAAGGAAAAAGGAAAGGAAAGGAGAAAGGAAAGGCAAGGGAAGGCAGGGATCCCTGAGGCTTATGGTAGCAGTTTGTGAAATTCCCTGAGAGCGTTGTTCTTCTCCAGCCATAGCATAGGCTTCAGGGCAGACTGCTCCAGGGGAACATGTCCAGAGTGCTGCAGTGTCTAGGAATGGTTGAGAAGAGACCTCTAGGAGATCATCTGGGCCCATTCCCCCCCTCAGAGCAGGACTGTGGCTTTGTCTGGATCCTTGTGCAAAACTTTAGACACCTGTGTCACTCAGAGAAGCTGTGGGTGGCTGCCAGTGCTCATCAGCCCAGCTGTGAGGACATTGCCTGAGGGCATCTCCAGTCTCATGGCTGCTGGGCTCCAGCACAGCCTCTGTGCCCAGCCCAGCTCCAGCCCAAGTGCTGCTTGCTGCTGGGACATGCTCTGGCACCACTGGTGACCACAGTGCACCTGCCCTGCTGAGCACATTGCTCCAGCACTTTACAACGTGGTATTTCAGCCCTAGGTGTGAAAACTTCAATTCCCAGGACAAGGAAATCTTTTCCTGCTTTTCCCTCTCTTTAACCTAATCCCATCCTAGGCAGCTGGAAGAAAACTGGAAGCAAATGGTTTTGATGTGGTTAGTTACCCAGGCCTGGCTGTGCTGCTTTAAATATAAATCAGGGCTTGCTCTGGGGTTTGACACTGATGAGCTTGCCTGTGTTTATCTCTGCTCCATCCCAGCAAGACTCAGCCATTTGTTCCAGGCCAAAAACTGCTCAAGAGCACATTTAGGGAAGTGTTGGAGAGAGCCAAGGCCTGCAGAGACTCCACTGGTGTGTGTGCCTGGGGCTCAGGCTGGGGAGAGCTCTGCTGGGCTCAGCATGCAGGGAGTTAAACTGAGACATCACTACAAGTGTTTATTTAAGCTGAGCTAGTGACAGGGGGGGCAGAAATTTCCAGAAATACAAGCCAAGGTAGAAAATCATTTTTCATTTAGTGCCTGATGTTGGGGGTTTGGGATCCAGAATAAAAATAGTCAGAGATAGGGTTGCACTTCCTTGGGGAAGTGTTTATTTGAAGCACTGAATCCCAGAATCCCAGCATAGTGGGGGGTGGAAGGGACCTCTGGGGAGCATTCACCCCAACTTCCCTGTCAGAGCAGCTTGCCCAGCATCCCCTCCAGCTGCCTTTGCAATCTCTGCACACAAGGACACTCCACAAGCTCTCTGGGCAGCCTGGGCCAGGGCTCTGCACCCTCACCCCAAACAACTTGCTCCTCCTGCTCCCATGCAAGCTCCTGGCTTCCAGGGTGTGCCCAGTGCCCCTTGGCCTGGCCCTGGGCACCACTGAGCAGAGTGTGGCCCCAGCCTCTTGCCCCCTGCACCCTTCAGCTCTTGCTCAGCATGGAGCAGCTCCCCTCTGGCTCTGCTCTGCTCCAGGCTCAGCAGCCCCAGGGCTCTCAGCCTTTCCTCCTGCCACAGCTGCTCCAGTGCCCTCAGCATCTTGGCAGCCTCTGCTGGACTCTCTGCAGCAGTTGCTTGTCTCTCTGGAGCTGGGGAGCCCAGCCCTGGCCCCAGGATTCTAAAGCTCTCCTTTGCATTTTGAGGTGCCCAGCTCTCCCTTTGCAGTTATTTATCCCCAGTGAAGCATTTGGCCTGCTCCCCAGGTTGGGGATGGGGACCAGAGCAGCTGTGCTGTGCCTCTGCTATTCCTCACTGCCAGTAGCCACAGTCCTGCTGGGTTTGCCTCAGAGTCATTAGTGAGGCTGAGCTGGGGATTCCATTGCAGTTAAGATCCTGGGTTTGTCTTTAAAAGACAAGCATTTGGCTTTTACTGCTTTTAAAGCAGCTTTTGGCTTTTCAGGCTGCATATGTGGTTTGGAGATCAAGGAGCTGTTACTGCAACACCTTGAAAAGTGACATTAGTTGGGGTGCTCCTGGTGCATCTCCATCAGCCAGGCTGGGGAAGGTGAGGGGATTCCTGGAGAACTGAGGGCCAGCTGGTGACAGAGCAGATGAGAAGCTGGCTAGAGCAGAACTTGTTGTCATGGCTAGGCTTTGGGAACGAAGCTCCAAGGAGGGCTCCACCCACACTCCTCCTCAGTGCCTNTTGTGGCTGGAAGCAGAGCTCTGTGTGTCTCCTCAGGTTCTGCAGGATGTGTCTGGGGCATTAGTATGACTTTAGCAAACCTCTTCCTGACTCCTGCAATCTATCAGCTGTGAAGAGTGTATCCCATGGTTTGTGGAAAGCAGATTGATGCCAGATCCCAAAGCTGGGAAAGCTTTCAGCCCTTCCTCTGGCAGTGTGACTCAGAAGATGTGCTCCCAGAGCTGCCTGCAAAGGCAGAGCCTGCAGTGCCTCAGGACCAGGGATGGAAACATGGCAGTGAGCCCAGAGATGCTCTTCAGATAAGCATCACCAGGCAGAAAGAAATTCCTGTATCCAGTAAATCCTCCTCATCTCAGCCCTCTGAGCAATCTTTGGCACCCAGCAACCCAGCTCCCATCCCTGGCTGTGGTGTGTCTGCGTGGAGGAGAGAGCAAGAATCTCTCCTGCTGGGCTTGTGGAAGTGCTGCTCATCATTTTGCAAGCTGGGTATTTATCTGTCAGTGGAGCAGGCTGCAGAGCCTAGAGCTGCCAGTAAACACTTCCTAAATAGAACCTGAGGAATGATCTTGGTGTGTTTGGGAAAAGGGATCTGATTCAGTTTGGATGAATGACACTGATGTTTGCTTTCCCTTCCCAGCTCTGTGTTGTTTCACGTGACTCTCTCTGTCACAGTTGGCAGCCATGAGAGTTCCTTTGCCAGGACTTGGAGAATTTTTCTCCATCATGGTTGTTAATCCCCCTCCTCAACTGGCTTTCCTCCTGGAATTTTGCCTCCATCAGTGGCTAAAGCATGGGCCAGATAAGGTGCAGTCTGAAGAAGGTGTGTTTAAACCTCAGGAGTTAAAATGCTCTTGTATATTTTTGCTGAGGTTAGCTCTTGGAATGTTTTTCTAGACACCTCAGATGCTTTTTTGTTTGGTTTTTGTGAGCAATCTCCTTTGACTGCAGGGAGAGCCTCTCCAGGCAGTTGTTTATAGGCAGCATAAATGTCAGGAATGCTCCCTGAGTTGCTTTTTCCAGCTCTTTGAGGTGACTCATTGTCTGTTCTAAACCAGCCCCCAGGTCCTTTTTTCTTCCACAGAGTCTTCAGAATCCAAATCAGCTGTTGGGATACTTTCTCCCCTCTTCTTCCCTCATTTGGCATCCTCCTCCCAAGCTCTCTCCCTGCATGCCTCATTAAGTTGATTAACTACTGCTTTGGCCAAGCTGCTCACTGTAAGGCTGCTGGGGCTGCTGATGGCTGGAAGCAAAGCTCTTCATTGCTCTGGCTCTTCCTGAAGATGGGACTTGGTGCTCCAAGTGGCTTTGGATGGGTTCTTCTTCCAAACCCCTTTGCCTTCAGCCTATCTGTCAAATAAGCCCCAAATGTGAAGCCAGCAGAGCTGGAAAAGACCAGACAAAGCCAGACCTCTTCAGCTCTACACCTGAATGTTGATAATTTGGGGTTGGTTGTGGCCTTCAGTGTCCTCATGTGAAGAGGGAGGTGTTTACCTCTGCCTTTTCCAGAGGCAGTATCAGTACAGTGAAGGAAGAGTTGACCTTGCTCTTGTAACATTGCCTTTTTTCTTCTCCTTTGCCAGAAGAGAAGCCAAAACCAGATCCAGTATTAAAACCTCCTTCTCCAGTCCTCAGACCAGAACCTACTGGCGAGAAGAAAGATCAAGCTGGCCAGACGACCGAGGCCACCTCAGCAGACACCCCACCAGAACTTCCTCTTGCTCCATCACCCACCCCAGCTGCTCCTGGCCCAGCTGTTTCCACAGCTGCTGCTGTCCCCACCTCCAGCAAACCCACATTGGCAGCTGACTTGGAGGAGCAATGTGAACTCCCCTCCCCAAAAGAGGAGGCACTGCCTCTCCCTGCCCCCTGCACGGCCCCAGCGGAGCCCTCGGCAGCGGAAGAGGCTGCAGCCGAGCTCTGCACGGAGCTCAGCAGTGGAGCACCTAGTGACAGCCCAGTGACTGCTAGTACTAACCTCATCAGTGAGCTGAACACAGGTAGTGACAAAGCACCTCCTGCAGAGAGCCCAGGAGATGTAGCCCAGGTGGAAGCTGTGACTGTTGAGCTGGAGCCAGCAGAAGCACCTCCAGCAGAAGTGGCGAGTGTGCCACCTGCCAGTGCTCCTCATGCTGCTCCCTCGCCTCCTCCCAGCCCACCAGCCACCCCTCCACCACCTTCCCCTCCCACTTCTGTTGCTGCTGCTGCTCTTACCACTACAACTCCTTCTCCACCTCCTCTTCCATGTCCTAGTGCCCTCCCTGTTGTCCGGGGGGATTTAGAAGGAGAGGAGAGCACAAGAACTACTCTTAGTGAAGAGGTAAAAGATGCTGAAAAGAAGGAAGAGGCAGAAGCAGATGGACAACCAGAGGAGAGCGTGGAGGCTCCCAGTTTAAACTCAAGCAAGAGTCCTGTCCCAGGTAAGTGTTTGGCACCATGGGCATGTGTGCTGAACCAGAGGGTGAAGGAAAGGAAAGGATCTTTGGGGTTCTTCTTCCATCAGATGTTTCTGTGTCTGTCTGCCAAAGAAAAACCTGATTGTTGTGATTGCAAAATGCTGATCTTGGTTTACAGGGACACAAAACCCCCCGAGCTGTTTGTAAAGGAGGTGTGTGCCTGGTGTCTCAGAGCTGGCTGGCTTGATGGAAGTGCCAGTGTTTGGCTTTCACAGTGACACAGGGCTGCACTCCCAAGTGCTCTGAGAGGGGGGGTTCCAAGGACAGTGGCTCCTGTTCTCTCCAAGATGACCAGTGGGTTGAGGACCTCTTGCTCTGGAGTTATCAGCCTGCACCTAAATTCAGACCAACATCCAGACCTGGGAGCCCTCAGGGTGAACCTCCTGAGCCAGCAGCTTCTGGGAATGGGAATGGGTGGGTTTTTTCCAACTATCTGTAAACACAGAAGTGTCTCCTGGTTTTAGCAGATGCAGGTAAAGGAAATGGAGCATCAGAGCTCTCCCAAAGTGTCCCACCCCTCCAGCTTCCCAACCTTAGTTAACAATGCTTCTGCTTTTCCTCTGCAGCAGAAATCTCCCTTTCTCCTCCCCTGGCTCAGCTGTTCTCATCTCCCTTTAGCAGAGAACAAGGTGCTTTAGTTTGGGGACTTGTTACAAATCACTACGAATGGACTTTCCCTTAGCTGCCTTGCCCAGTCCAGGCAGTTGTTCCCAGTGTTGTTCTCTGCCTTTGCTTCCAGTGTCCTGCCCCATCCCTGCTGTAGCATTAATGGATTTCTATAGCTCACTGTCTCATTTGCTGTATTTTCTATAGAAAGTGGCTTTTCCTTTCTTTCCCAGGACTTCCTGGAGATGCAAGTGTGGCAAAGAAGTCCAATCAATCAGTGTCTGACTTGCTTTAGCTGCTGGGGGAGGATAGTGGTGACTATTGTGGGGCCTCCTGGCAGGGGTAAAGCATCTGGGGAGTCCCCAGCTTCCACAGCCTGCTTTGCAGTCCTCTCAGGGCCGTGGAGCTGAGGCTGGGCATGTCACAGAGAGCCTTGGAATTTGGTGCAGTTTGGGCAAGAGACAAAGGAGAAGCAGCAGGCTGTGAGGTTTCAAAGGTCCCATTGAAAGGAGGGAGGTTTAAAGGCAGGAGATGGCTGTGCAGTGGCAGCAGCAGCAGCCAGGGCTCTGTGCTCTGCTCTGGCTTAGATGAAACCCAAAGCTGAGAGTGGCCTTGTTCCATCCTTGTGTAATGCTGCAGCAGGGCAATATGCTGGATCCTCAACAAAACCCAGTATCTAGGCAAGATCTACCAGCCCCTGGCTTGCTTGCTTGGTTCTTCTCTGTTAATCTATTTTTATTTGACTCAGGTCATTTCCCTGCTCTGGCACTTGTTGTTCTTTCCCTCTGAGCTCCTGCATAACACAAATTAATTTCCTTACAAAGCAGAGAAAGAGACTCTCTCTCTCTCTAAATAAGGTTTTAGGCAGCCAGGTTCCAGCTTGCAATATTCCTGCTTGCTTTGGAATGGCCTGGAGGGGAAATTACCAAACAAAAATATCATTTACTTACAGTGTTTTGGGGCTTTTAATTATGCAGCAGATGAACTTTGATGCTCCAGTAGCATTAGGCATTAGGCTGGCCACATTGGCTGTGGCAACAGAGAAACAAAGACTTCTCTAGTCATGTAGAAGATGACTTGAAGCTTGCAGTACCTCTGGGAGAGCACAAGACTCTGCACATCAGGTTTTGGTGCTGCTCTAAGGACACAGAGCTCTGGTACATCTCTCTGCCCACCTCTTTTTGAGCAAGACTATTCATAGAATCATAGAATGTTAGGGGTTGGAAAGGCCCTAGAAAGCTCATCTAGTGCAACCCCCCTGCCAGAGCAGGAGCACCTAGACCAGCTCACACAGCAATGTGTCCAGGCAGCTCTGCAATGGCTCCAGACAAGGAGACTCCACAGCCTCCTGGGCAGCCTGGGCCAGTGCTCTGGCACCCTTACTGCAAACAAGTTCCTCCTCAGCTTAATACTAAACCTCCTGTGCTCCAGCTTGCTCCCATTCCCTCTTGTCCTACCATTGGATGCCATGGAGCAGAGCCTGGCTCTCTCCTCCTCACACTCACCCTTCACATATTTCTAAGCATTGCTGAGGTCTCCTCTCAGTCTCCTCTTGGCCAGGCTGAAGAGACCCAGCTCTCTCAGCAGTGATTCTTGGAAGAGAGGAGGAGAGGTTTGGGTAATGTAATCTGGAGGTGGCTGCTAGATGAGGCTGAGCAGGAGGAGAGCTTGCAGCGTGTACCTGCCCCATGCTGGCAGATGCAGCTGCTGAACTTCAGGAGCAGGGAGGAAGGGCTGAGTTATTGTGGTAGAATTGCTCTTGGACTAAAGGCCTGTGTTGTCAGGAGGAGAGAGCCAGGCTCTGCTCCATGGCATCCAATGGTAGGACAAGAGGGAATGGGAGCAAGTTGGAGCACAGGAGGTTTAGTATTAAGCTGAGGAGGAACTTGTTTGCAGTTCAGGTGCCAGAGCACTGGCCCAGGCTGCCCAGGAGCCTGTGGAGTCTCCTTGTCTGGAGCCATTGCAGAGCTGCCTGGACACATTGCTGTGTGAGCTGGTCTAGGTGCTCCTGCTCTGGCAGGGGGGTTGCACTAGATGATCTTTCTAGGGCCCTTCCAACCCCTGACATACTGGGATACTGGGATACTGTAATGATCTCTGGAGTAAGGGAAACTCCTCAACGAGATGCTAAGCATGAGCTGGGTATCTGTTAACAGCATTTCAGCAGGAGTGTGTACTTGCACACAGCAGGCTGATCCTCCTGCTTTATTCCCTGGAGTGGGAGCTTATCTGCTTGGCCTGGGACACTGCTCAGCTCTGAGAGCTCTAAGAATCATCTCCTTGCTGCAGCACTCACTCCTGAGTGTCCTTTGCAGAGCTGAAACCTGCCTAAAACTAGGGGGGGAGGGGGGCTAACCCAGCTCCTGCCTGAGGTGCTGGGGCAGTGTGTGCAGCTGTAGCCCCTATGTTGGGGTGCAGGCAACAGCTTTGCAGGGAGAAGAGAAATGAGCTGCTTGTTCCTCAGGTGATGTTTAGGTTTTACTCCTTGTAGAGACACAGAGATGTTCAGCCTCCAAAGGCTTCCCTTTTACACATCTTTGTTCTCCAGCAGTTCTTTCTGATAGCCCTGACAGTGTCAGGGTTTGCAGGAGCTGGGCAGAGCTGACCCTGGTGGGCTCCAGCAGAAGCTCTGCTCTTTCTGTCCCACTGGCTTTGGGTCTTCCCCAAATCTCCAGGGTCAGAGGATGTCTGCAGGAGCACCTGGGAGTTCTTATTTTGCAGAAATGGGAGTATACTTAGGTTTCCTTTGTTTTACACTATATTTCTAGTTTCTGTCTGCTTGCAGTGCCTTAGGTTGTGTTAGCCTAATGACAACAGCAGTTGTAGTTCCATCTCACTGTCTGACAGGAGCCAGTTCATCCCCAGCTGCCCAGCAGCATCACTGCTCTGGCTCCCAGTCCCCTCCAAAATAGGGAGGATCTGGGGAGTCTCAGAGCATGAAAGCACTGAGAACTGCTGGGGTTTTATCCCACAAGCTGGATGTTTGGTTTCTGGCTGCTGGCTCTGATTCTGTTTGGAGCACTCAACCAAAATGTGAGGTGAGAGGAGACAGCATTCAGCCTGTTGGCAGTGTGCAGGCAGCAGATCTCCTGCCTGCCTGCCTGCCTGCCCAAGCAATGATTATCTTGAGGTCTTCAGGCTGTGCAGAGCTGAGAGCTGCAAAAGGCAAGAACTCACAGGCTTTGAAAGGATTCATTCCTCCTCATCTTCATGGCAAGGAGAGAAGAACACAGATCTTACCAAGACAAGTCAGCTGTCAGCCTGCAGCCCTGGGGCTGGGAGCATTGCTCCACGCAGAACTCACCAAGGACATGCAGTTGCTTTTAGGATTCAATTCTGTTTTTCCCTGGTAGCTTTGCCAGGCTGCAGTGAGAGAGCAGCACTGCTCCAGGAGCAGAACAGGGCCAGCTGTGTTGGGGAGTGGAATTGCTCCAGAGAAGGTGCTACCAGAGCCTGGGAGCCTCCAGCACATGCTCGGAATGCCTGCCTTGGATGGGATCTTCCTAGCATGGCTGTTCCAAGAAGCAACAAGGGAAAGAAGAGCTTCATGTTTGGCTCAGGGAGAACTCCAAGGAATGTATGAAGCCAAAAGAACTCAATGAAGGTTGAATTCTAAGGGCCCTTTCTTGCAGAGCTCATTTATGAGGCGTGTTCCAGTATAGAATAATAGAATCCTAGACTGGTTTGGGTTGGAAGGGAGCTCTGGAGCTCATCTAGTCCAACCCCCCTGCACTGGGCAGGGACATCCCCAACTAGAGCAGCTTGCCCAGAGCCCTGGCAAGCCTCACCTGCAATGCCTCCAGGGATGGGAACTCAACCACCTCCCTGGGCAACCTGGTCCAGTGTTCCACCACCCTCGTGGGGAGCAACTTCTTCCTAATGTCCAATTTAAATCTACTCCTCTCCAGTTTAAAACCATTGCCCAACTCACTGCAAGCCCTTGGGTTTCTTAGCTGAGGAGCTGTAACACACAGCTTGGGGCACTCACTGGAAACATCTTGGAGAAGTACCTCCAGCACTCAAAGCCCAGAGAGCTGGGAACATAAATCAGGTATCACCTTCTCCTTCATTTGCTGCCAGAGCAATAGCTTTTCTTTCCCCTTAGCTGTGAGGCAGTGCTGAGTCTTTGCTTTGCTTTTTAATGGCACAGTGGTGAAAAAAATACAAATATAAGAGCTGGGATTACTTTATGCTTTGCACTTGGCACACAGATGAGAGAGGAGGTCACAGCCTTGGTCTCACTTGGTGGGCTGTGGGCTTGTGGAGTCTCCTGCAGAAAGATGTTCCACTGGACAACGTGGTGTAGCTGGAGAAATGGCTTGAGGTAGCCTAGGGTCTGCTGAGGAAATTTCTCCAGTGGTGATGTTATCATCCAGTCCCAGTATGGTGAGGGTTGGAAGGGAGCTCTGGGGCTCATGCAGTGCATCCCCCCTGCTCCAGCAGCCTCACCCCCAGCAGCTTGCCCAGCATCCCCTCCAGCTGCCTTTGCAATCTCTGCACACAAGGACACTCCACAAGCTCTCTGGGCAGCCTGGGCCAGGGCTCTGCACCCTCACCCCAAACAACTTGCTCCTCCTGCTCCCATGCAAGCTCCTGGCTTCCAGTGTGTGCCCAGTGCCCCTTGGCCTGGCCCTGGGCACCACTGAGCAGAGTGTGGCCCCAGCCTCTTGCCCCCTGCACCCTTCAGCTCTTGCTCAGCATGGAGCAGCTCCCCTCTGGCTCTGCTCTTCTCCAGGCTCAGCAGCCCCAGGGCTCTCAGCCTTTCCTCCTGCCACAGCTGCTCCAGTGCCCTCAGCATCTTGGCAGCCTCTGCTGGACTCTCTGCAGCAGTTGCTTGTCTCTCTTGAGCTGGGGAGCCCAGCACTGGCCCCAGGACTGCAGCTGTGGCCTCACTAGGGCCTGTCTGAATTAGTCTGCTCTTTGCAGTCCTGGTTTGGATCACTCCTGTTGTCTCTCCTCTTTGTAATCAGCAATGAACAGAGAGCTCCTTAGTGTTGGTTGGACATCTGTACACTGGGTCTGCTGCTGTCCCTTCTCCAGCAGGAAGGAATTGCCACCTGAGCCATCCCAGCTGGCTGGAAACAAGCTCTGCTAGTGTCTGAACACTGGCAAAAAGGAGCTTCCATTTGAGAACAAATCAGTTATCAGTGTGCACACAAAATCCTTAATTTGAGGTGACAGGAGAACTGAGAGGAAGAGCAGAAGTGTCCAGAGACAATCCTTGCCCAGAGCCAAACAGGTTAACTTTGGGGTTCTTTGTGGCTCTTGTTGTGCCCTGGAGCTGAAGATCAGCTTTCAGACAGTGCTCTTGTCCTGGTCAGGCTTGGCACCTAAAATCACTGCAATATTCTGAGCATACATTAGCATAAATTCTCCTCTTGAGTCAGCTCCTGTGGCAGAAATGAGAATAGAAAAACAAACAACCTGATGTTTGCTATTTTAAGAAGGGGAAAAATGACCAACATCTCTGGAGAGCTCAGTGAGGTGCCCCACAGCTGGACCCCTGAGCTCTGCAGCTTGGCTGGGATGTAGTGTGGAGTTAAGGCTCTGGAGATGCAGGGCTGGGTAAGGCTGCTGCTGTGTCTGGGGATGAAAGGCATGAGACAATTGTCCAGCAGAGCATCCTCTGAAGTGTATCAGCTTTAGTGTGGCAGCAGCACTAGGGCAGGGATTGTCTTCCTGGCCTGGGCACTGGGGAGGCCACAGCTCCAATCCTGGGCTCAGGTTTGGACTCCTCACTCCCAGAAGGACATTGAGGTGCTGAAGTGTGTGCAGAGAAGGGCAAGGAAGGTGGGGAAGGGTCTAGAGCACAAGTGTGCTGAGGAGCAGCTGAGGGCACTGGGGTTGGTTAGTGTGGAAAAGAGGAGGCTCAGGGGAAACCTTGATCTCTCTCCAGCTCCCTGACAGGAGGTCAGAACCAGGTGGGGATTGGTCTCTTCTCCCAAGGAACAAGTGATAGGACAAGAGGAAACAGCCTCAAGTTGTGTCAGGATAGATTTAGGTTAGACATGAGGAACCATTTCTTCCCCAGCAGGGTTGTCCAGGCCTGGCCCAGGCTGCCCAGGGCAGTGCTGGAGTCACCATCCCTGGAGAGGTTTCAAAGCCATGGAGCTGTGATGCTGAGGGACATGGCTCAGTGGTGACCTGGCAGTGCTGGTTAAGGGTTAGACTTGGTTATCTTAAAGTTCTTTTCCAACCAAAACCATTCTCTGATTCTGTTCTTCCAGCTCCTCCATGAAGTTCTGGGAACCACACTGAATATTTGAATTAGGGGGTTTTTGGTAATTAACCTTTGTGTTTGTGGTGTTTAGCTTGAAGATACAAATGTTTTCTCGTGTTGTGCTTTGGGTTGAGGCCAACATGTCATGATTTCTGCAGCCCACCATGTTCTGAAGTCCACAGTCACCTTCCAACCAGGGAAACTCTGCCAAGAAGCCCCTGAGGCTCCTACATCTCTTCTGGAGCATTGGGAACATAACCAATTCAGTTTGCTCCTTGCTGCTAGAACAAAAATCATTGTTTGATCACTCTTTGTACATCTTTAGTTGAAGAACCTTCCAACATTGTATTTGCTTGTTATAAAGGAAGTGCACACTGTGGCTTCTCTCTGCTATCTGTAGGTGGAAATCTGTTTGCACTAGACTTGAGTCAGTCCAGTTTCCAGCCTGTGTGAAATGCAGCCATGAGCTCCAGCAGGATTTAAGCTGGTGGCACTCACAGCAAATTGAGAGCATCTTGGATTCATGGGGTGTCTCCTCTAACTCTGTGGTGTGGCTTCTTTTACCCTCTGAGGGGAGGGAAGTGATCAGAGTAAATGAGTGCTGGGGTTGGAAATAGCATCCAGTGTTTTCTTGGAGGCACTTGGCCAAGGGAATGAATGAGTGATGGAGTTCCTAACCTGCTTTTAAGTGGCAATCTCAGTCCAGCTGCAGGATTGAGGGAGTTGGGCTGTTGGATGAGACCCTGGAATTGTCAGTGATGAAGACCCAGATGATGGTTAATTCCTCCAGTAGTTCCAGAGAAGAACCTTCACTCTTCAGCAGTGTTGGTGCTTCCAGACAGCTCAGTGTCTGAAGGTTCTCTTTCACCCTCTGTGATCCTCAGAGTGGCAGTGAATGAGCTGCTTGCTCTCACAAGGACCATTCTGAGCTGGAAGGAGCAGCTTGTGAAACAGTTAGTGTTTTAATGTCACTCCAAGGATGGTGTTATTGTCACACTGAGACAGATCAAGCTGAAGCCTCAGCAGGGCTGTGGTTGCTCCCAGAGGTCAGAGCAGAGAGGGCAGCTCGTGCCCCACCCCTCTGCAGTCTCCCTCTCCCCTGCTCTTCTAACAGATGTCTGCTTCTCTTGCAGCCCCAACAGCTCTAACTGCACCAAAGACGTGGAAGAAACCAAAAGAGCAGAGCCAAGCCACTGAGGAGGTGACAGAGGCAGAAACAGAGGTGAGAGGGGACCACAGCCTGCCTTTATCCAAATGGAATGATGATGATGTTGCTCTCCTTACACTGGGTTTTGGACATGGTGCTTTCTGGTTGTCTCCACAAAAATTCAGGGTAGACTTTTTCTTTCATTGAATCCCAGCCTGGTTTGGGTGGGAAGGGAGCTTTCAAGCTCATCTAGTCCAACCCCTCTGCAGTCAGCAGGGACATCTCCAGCTAGAGCAGCTTGCTCACAGCCCCAACCAACCTGAGCTGGAATGGTTGCACGGATGGGATATCTCCCACCTCTCTGGGCAACCTGTTTTTGTGGGGGGAACTGTGATACTCCCCAGTATTTTACTCTGTTTCCTGTTGAAGCTCTTCAGTTTTCCTCCTTCTTGCCTAATTTAAGAGCTCCCAGCATGCAGGAACACGTAAGTGCTGTCCTTCTGGTGAGGGATGGGATACAAGTGGGTTGGAAATCCTCAGCAGTGCCCCAGCTGGGTCCCAGGTTACCAGGTTGCTCTGCTGCATGGTGATGGCATTGTGATGTCTCCACTGAAGGTTGCTTTTCCTCATGACCCCCTGCCAGAGAGGCTGAGGAAGGAGCACACTGGAGTTTTCTAGCTCTTCCACCTTGATAGGAATCAGATGAGTAATGGGAATCTACCTTGCTGCTGGTCTGGTAGGGACCCTGCAGGAGGAAGCTCCTTGGTTAATGCCCTGGGTAAAACTGGGGCTAGAGTAGATCACAGAGCAGAGTACCACTGTGAGAATTGAGACTGTGTGGGTGAGAGCTGCTGGCAGCCAGATGTGACACAGGGAAGCATTGCTCCTGCACTCCAAATCTTGATTCAATTACTAATCCTCAGCTCTTTCCTCCACAACTTTCCCTTACCACAAATATCTGCTCAAAAAGCATCTTATTGCAGAGTAAGTCTTGAGTCTAGGGGATAGTTCTTCATCTGTGGGTGCTGGAAAGAAAGGTAAGGAAGGTGGGGAAGGGTCTAGAGCACGAATGTGCTGAGGAGCAGCTGAGGGCACTGGGGTTGGTTAGTGTGGAGAAGAGGAGGCTCAGGGGAGACCTTCTCACTCCAGCTCCCTGAAAGGAGCTTGCAGTGAGGTGGGGGTTGGTCTCTTCTCGCAAGGAACAAGTGATAGGACAAGAAGAAACGGCCTCAAGTTGTGCCAGAGGAGGTTTACAGTATCACAGTATCCCAGTATGTCAGGGGTTGGAAAGGCCCTAGAAAGCTCATCTAGTGCAACCCCCCTGCCAGAGCAGGAGCACCTAGANCCTCATGGGCATCCTCCTAGCCACCAGCACTCCGAGAGCTTTTTCCCCAGGGCTTTTCTCCAACAGATCAATTCCCAGTCTGGACTGATCCATGGGCTTGTTCTTTCCCACATGCAGTACTTTACACTTCCCCTTGTTAAATGTCATTCAGTCTCTCCCTGCCCATGTCTCTAGCCTGTCCAGGTCACTCTGGATGGCAGCACAGCTCCTGGTGTGCCAGCCACTCCTCCAAGCTTGGATATTAAGAACATTTTCTTCCCCCAAAGGGTTGTCCAGGCCTGGCCCAGGCTGCCCAGGGCAGTGCTGGAGTCACCATCCCTGGAGAGGTGTCAAAGCCCTGGAGCTGTGGTGCTGAGGGACATGGGTTAGTGGTGAGCTGGCAGTGCTTGGGAAGAGTTGGACTCTCTGATCTTAAAACTAAAAACTGAGTCTGTGACTGTGATCCTTTGTGCAAGTGTTTGCAGTTCCTCAGCAGATGAGCTCCTTTACCCATTAGGATTGGGCTCTTCGTGCTTTCTCCTCTCTTTGTGGGGAGGAGATGCTTGAAACACTGTGGTGCAAGGTATCGTGCTGAGCCAGCTGCTCTGCATGCACTGGAGAAGCTGATGGTTGAGTAACCCAAGCAAATGAAAAGCATCCTTGTGGTTGTTTTCAAGCCAGACAGAGTGAAGGCTGTGGCTGGGCTGGGCCAGCAAGTTTATACTCTGTATTTCTTCATCATTTACTGGAGGAGCTGTGTCTCCTGGACCACTCTGTTTCACTGCTGATGGTTTTTTAGGGTATTCCCTTGAAAGATTTGCAAAAAGCATTTTAGAGTGCAGTGCTCAGGTAGAGAGGGGAAAGGATCAAGAGCTCTCCTGGAGCATCTTCAGCTAAGTCTTTCCTTTGTTTCTCTCTTGGACCTGTTGGGCTTTCTCCCAGGAGAAGCATGTTCCTGTCTCCTCCTCTGCAGGAGGAAGCTGTGTCCTTGGAGAGCTCTCAGATTCACAGCCAGAGATGCTGGTAGTGCTTCTTGCTGAAACCAAGAGGCTGGAATTGTTGCTGTGTGTCACATTATTGCCTTCCTTACTGGGATCTGCTCCAGTTAGCAGCACACACTGAAAAGCAGGACTCCCTTTAGGGTGGCTGCAGGAGGGGAGAGCACTGAGCTTCTTTCCAGGCTGGCATTGCTCCTGGCTATTGCACTGTAGGACTTAGCAGTTCCTTCCATCCCATCCCAGGAGCTCCTGGGGGATTGCACAGGCAACCCAAAGTCTTTGTAGCTGCAGTGTTGGTTACTGATGGCTTAGCTCCAGGAATGAGCTGATCAGTCATCCAGTGCCTCTGTGTGGTGTTGCGTGTTGCTGTTGAAGATCACAGTCACAGACTGGTTTGGGTTGGAAGGGACCTTTCTAAGTCATCTAGTCCAACCCCCCTGCAGTCAGCAGGAACATCCCCAGCTAGAGCAGCTTGCTCAGGGCCTCAGACACTGACCTGGAATGGTTCCAGGGATGGGACATCTCCCACCTCTCTGGGCAACCTGGGCCAGGGTCTCCCCACCCTCACCACCATCTTTCTTAGATCTAGTCTAAATCTCCTCTGTCAGTTTAGAACCATCACTCCTTGTCCTGGCACAACAGGTCCTGCTAAAAAGTCTGTCCTCATCTTTCCTGTAGACCCTTTAAGTCCTGAAAGGCTGCACTGAGCTCTCCCTGGAGCCTTCTCTTCTCCAGGCTCAACAACCCCAACTCTCTCAGCCTGTGCTCCCAGCACAGAGCTTCCAGCCCTTGGATAATTGTGGTAGCCCTGCCTGTGGATTCCTGCCTTCTCTAAAAATGCCAGATAGGTAGACAGACAGACAGACTAACTGAAGAGCTGGTTTGTGTGCTTTCAGTTTGGGCAGAGTGTTTTACCCTAACCTCTTTGTTTCCATCTGTGCTTCAGCCTAAAGAAGAAGAGGAACTTTCAGGTGACAAAGTACTTGAACCCGAGCAGGAGAAGATGAGCCATGGGTTTCAGCTGGAGAGAGACCCTGCTGAGCTTCAGAAAGCCAAGGCTGTGGAAGAGAATGGAGAGCAGGAGGCAGAAGCTGTGCGGAATGGTGCTGAGAGCGTGTCCGAGGGAGAGGGCACTGAGGCAAACTCTGCCTTCCCAGAGGGCTCCAGTGAAGGACCTGTGTACCAGTACAAACCAGGTAAAACCTGCACCAGACTCTTGCATGCTCACTTGGGTTCCTGCTCTCCTTCCTTTGAGGGCTGCCAGCTCCCTGTGCACCCTCCTGACGGAGGGAAGGCTGTTTGCAGTGACTCCTCACCCTGGCTGGCTCCACCAGGATCCACTGGCCAGCAGGCTCAGAGAGACCTTCTAGGGGAGCAGGACAGGGAGGCTGGTTTTCTCTTGCTGGTGGTGATAAAGAGAAGAGAAAATGCCTGGTTCCTTGGATTTAGTGCATGGGTGGCTGTTGGCTGCAGCCCAGTGGAAATGGTGATGGATTGGTTCCCTGGCTGGGAATGATCTAAGAAATCCTGTGTGAGCAGACATACTTCTTAAAGAGGAGACTGGAAAGTTCTGGTTGGGTCCTGAATATCTTTGTTTACATAGATTCTCTCGTTTATAGAGAGTTAATTAACAGTTGCATGGATCTTCAGATTTCTAGAAGTGTAAGGAAAAGAATCAGTTTGTGGATTTCATTCCACTCTACTATTGCATTGCAAGGATGTGGTTCTTCTGATAAAGGTTCTTCTGGTAAAGTCTGGAGAAGAGGAATCACACAGAATCACAGAATCAATAGGGCTGGAAAGACCTCCGAGATCATCAAGTCCAACCCTCCATCAACTCTAATCCATTCACTAGATCATGGCACTCAGTGCCACATCCAATCTTCGTTTAAAAATCTCCAGGGATGGTGAATCCACCACCTCTCCAGGCAGGCCATTCCAATGCCTGATTACTCTCTCCGTAAAGAACATTTTTCTGATCTCCAACCTAAATTTCCCCTGGCAGAGCTTGAGCCTGTGCCCCCTTGTCCTATTGCTGGGTGCCTGAGAGAAGAGACCAGCCCCGACCTGGCTAGAACTTCCCTTCAGGTAGTTATAGACAGCAATGAGGTCTCCTCTGAGCCTCCTCTTCTCCAGGCTAAACAATCCCAGCTCCTTCAGCCTCTCCCCATAGGACTTGTGCTCCAGTCCCTTCACCAGCCTTGTTGCTCTTCTCTGGACCCGCTCCAGCACCTCNCAGGCTCAGAGAGACCTTCTAGGGGAGCAGGACAGGGAGGCTGGTTTTCTCTTGCTGGTGGTGATAAAGAGAAGAGAAAATGCCTGGTTCCTTGGATTTATTGCATGGGTGGCTGTTGGCTGCAGCCCAGTGGAAATGGTGATGGATTGGTTCCCTTGCTGGGAATGATCTAAGAAATCCTGTGTGAGCAGATATACTTCTTAAAGAGGAGACTGGAAAGTTCTGGTTGGGTCCTGAATATCTTTGTTTACATAGATTCTCTCGTTTATAGAGAGTTAATTAACAGTTGCATGGATCTTCAGATTTCTAGAAGTGTAAGGAAAAGAATCAGTTTGTGGATTTCATTCCACTCTACTATTGCATTGCAAGGATGTGGTTCTTCTGATAAAGGTTCTTCTGGTAAAGTCTGGAGAACAGGAGGCTCAGGGGAGACCTTATCTCCCTGACAGGAGGTTGCAGTGAGCTGGGGGTAGGTCTCTTCTCCAGGGTTAGCAGGGAGAGGACAAGAGGAAATGGCCTCAAGTTGCAGCAGGGGAGGTTTAGATTGGATGTCAGGAGGAATTTCTTCCCTGCAAGGGTTGTTAGGCATTGGCCCAGGCTGCCCAGGGAGGTGCTGGAGTCACCATCCCTGCAGGGGTTGAAGAAACATCTAGCTGCTCTCCTTAGGGCCATGGCTTAGTGTCCTGGGGGTGCTAGGGATGCTTGGACTGGATGAGCTTAGAGGTCTCTTCCAACCTTAGGGATTCTGTTAGTCTGTGTAAAGATTCTTCTGGTAAAGATTCTGCTAAAGCCAATTCAAGGGTGGGCTCAGAGGGTGCTGGTTGGCACTGGGATAGTTTACCTCAGGGGTGGCTTTCTTCTTTCTGAAGATATTTAACTTGTAGAGCTGAACCTCTCTTGATTCACCTCATTGAGAGAGCTTGAGAGTTGACTTCTCAATTACTACTAATTTTTAAGCCATTGCTAATTCAGGTGAGGCTCCCTCAAAATAAATGAGTCACCTTTGTTAAGAGCTCAGCAATTCAAGAGTGTAAAAGCAAGCAAGGACCATGAGAGCCTGGGGGAAGTGTTTGGTGTTCATGCTGCTTTGTCTGACAGACACCCAAGTTGCTTTCTGTGGATTGATTTGGTTCTGTTGTGTCATTAGGAGAACATACAGAGGCCTCTTGGCAGTTTACCACCCACTTTACCAGCTTTACCAGCTGATCAGTTAAGCACATGCTGAAGTTACTCCATCACTGAGCAGCAGTCTCTGTGGCATGCTGGATGCAATCAGCAGTCCCAGTTGGATCTGGACATCCTTTGGATGGATTCCTTGGGAAGTGACAGGCTTTGAGCTTGTCTGCTGCAAAGCTGACCTGGCTGCTTGGTGCAGGAATCCTCTGCTCTATCCTAACTCAGGGATTTTTGCCTTTTGGCTGAGCATAGGAGGAGTGGTGTGTTTGATCCTGGCCTCTTCCCTGCCTGTGAGGTTGCCCACCTGCTCTGCAGCCTGGAACAGCTTGCTGACAGCTCTCCAAGAGAAGGAAACTGTGGATAGAAGCTATTTCTTGTTGCTGCTGGTGCTTTTCCAGGATAAATGAGGGTGGTATGGCACTGTGGATAGGCAACTGGCTGGGAATTCTGGCTGGGTAGCTGCTAGGCAGCCCAAAGCACTTTCTCCATCTCTTTCCCAAAGCTCTGTAGAAATAAAACTGCACCAAGAGCTAAAAATGGTAAATACTTCTGTGTATTTGAATTCCCAGTGATTAAATCCATTGTTGAAATAATAAAGTCTTGTTTGTGGCCTCAGCAGGGATGAGGATGGAGAGATCCCAGAGACCTCAAGTTGATGATCAGAGACTGAAATAAAGATGTAATAGCAAACCTTAACAGTGAACCTGAGTGGTGCTGCTTGGCATCAGTGAAGCACAAAGGTGGCATCCCATAGTTACCTTCAGAGGAAATGATGCTGCCTGCTCAGGAGCCTGACCACTCACCCTGGCTGCTGAGCAAGTCCATGTGTCCTAACTCCAGCCAAACTCTCTGCCTGGCCAAGAAAATCCTGTCCCTAGGCTACCAGATGCTAATGTTCTCTCCCCTGAACTCACTGTAGGTTTACATCTTGATTTGCATCAAGCCAGGCACAGTCTGACAATCCCTTGTGGTCTCCTGTGGCCCCTGGTGCCATAACTGTGCCCACAGCAGAGGGAGCATTAAACTCATTGCCCACGGGAAAGTGTGGGCAGTGATACCCATGTTCCTAGAATCCTTGCATGGGTAGCATGAGCTCATTNCTCTGCACCACAGCCAGCCCAAAAATGGGTGAAGAGTTGCAATTCTAGAGCATGGGCAGTGGTTGGGGGTTTCCTTCTGGTTCCCACTGTTCTCTCCAGCATGGGCTGTTGGAGACACAGTGTTCTCCTTTATGCCAAGGATCACAGACTTGTCAGGGTTGGCAGGGACCTCAAAGCTCCTCTAGCCCCAAGCCCTGTGCCTGCCATGGGCAGGGACACCTGGCACTAGAGCAGCTTGCTCCCAGCCCCAGCCAGCCTGGCCTGCAACACTGCCAGGGCTGGGGCTGCCACCACCTCTCTGGCCAACCTGGCACAGTGGCTCAGCACCCTCCTGGGGAACAACTTCTGCCTTTGCTCTGTGCAGTGCTCCCCTCAGCTCTGCATTTCTCACTCCCTGTTACACAAACCCAGCTGCTATAACTTGTGCATTTTCCCCCAGAAGCTGGCAATTGTCCTCAGTCTGTTGGCTCACACAGGAGAGTGCCAGGCAGAGTTGGGATGGGATGAGGCAGGTGAAAAGTGGAATCAGAGCTGAGTTCTGGAGCCAGCTGTAGGCTCCTCTCTCTGTCTGCTCCTTCCATGCCATGGCTGTCCCTGTCCTCACAGCCTGCAACATGTGTCGTCGTCGTGGCTAGGCTTTGCGAACGAAGCTCCAGGGAGGGCTCCATCCACGCTCCTCATCAGTGCCTTTTCCAAGCGTGCTGATGAAAAGAGGATAGCAGATAGCACCCTCGAGCCTGAGCTATGGATTTTTTT
>VWZO01017508.1:97496-115323 GCA_013396975.1 Bucco capensis
TGCCCCTTGGCCTGGCCCTGGGCACCACTGAGCAGAGTGTGGCCCCAGCCTCTTGCCCCCTGCACCCTTCAGCTCTTGCTCAGCATGGAGCAGCTCCCCTCTGGCTCTGCTCTGCTCCAGGCTCAGCAGCCCCAGGCCTCTCAGCCTTTCCTCCTGCCACAGCTGCTCCAGTGCCCTCAGCATCTTGGCAGCCTCTGCTGGACTCTCTGCAGCAGTTCCTTGTCTCTCTTGAGCTGGGGAGCCCAGCACTGGCCCCAGGACTGCAGCTGTGGCCTCACTAGGGCAGAGGAGTGGGGAGGAGAAGCTCCCTTGAGCTGCTGCTCACACTCTTCTTCATGTACCCCAGGAGAGCATTGGCCTTTTTGGCCACAAAGGCACATTGCTGGCTGATGGTGAATTTGTTGCCCAGCAGCACTCCCAGGTCCTTCTCCCCAGAGCTGCTTTGCTTAGAAAGCACAGGCAAGCTTTTGGGCAAAGTCTTTCTTTGGTGTGAAGTGGTTGGGTATTTATGAGCTGATCTAATAAAAGATCTTTACAAGCTGGACTCTCAAGTAGCTTGATGATTTCTCTCCAGGCTGATTACAGATCTGAGTTTCTCTGCTGTGTGTCTGTGCTTATTGAAGTACTTGTTATTGCTGAAGTGCTGACACCAAGACCTTATTCTCCTCTCAGTCAGAAATGTGCATTTCATTGATCTTGAGGTAACCACTGCAGCCTGGCTCTGGAGATGAAGCAGAGCTGAGGATACAGGTGATCCTCATGTGCAGAAACATTTCCACTCTGGATTTCATAGCCAAATTGTAAACCCCAGCTTTGTTCCCAGAATGATTTCATCCACCTCCTAGTGCTCTGTGGTTGCCTCTCACTGCTCTGTCTTCTTTGATGCTCCCTGTGCTGTGACAGCCATCTGCCTCCTTAACACCAAAGGCATTTGCTGCAGGGAAGGTGGCACTTTTGTGATCCTGAACCAAGACTATCACATCCATTTTGGCAGAAGAGAGACCTGTGTCATCATCATTTTAGCCTCCATGAGGCATGCTCAGCCTTGAAATGTTTCTGAGCTCCACCTGTGTCCTCAGCAGCCACCTGCTATCAGTGGCTTTTAAACTCAGTGTCTATCGTTAGTGTAAACAGGGATGCATAAAGCCTGCACAGCTTGTGGAAAGCATGAACTTGGATGTTAAATGTGCCTAGACAGGTTGGCTGTAGACCCTGCCTGGAGGTTGGGGCAGCAGCAGCTGCTGAAGATCAGTGCTGTTGGTGTGTTCTGCCCCACGCTGCAGGTCAATCAGCCCAAGCTGCCCCTGCGAGCGCTGGACCCTCGCATCCTGCCTCGAGGACCTGACTTCACTCCAGCCTTTGCTGATTTTGGGAGGCAAGCCCCTGGTGGAAGAAACGTACCTGGAAGTGTGAGTTAACCCCAACTTGCTCACTGCAAAGCAGGCAGTGAGTCCATCCTGGTGCTTTTGGGCCTCTTGCAACGCTCCGGGGGTTCTGCCTTTGCCAGGATGAGTGTGAGGGTGATGTTGTCTTGGCTGTCAAAATGTGGGCAAATCAGAGAGGAACCTTGTGGATGTTTGGAACTGGTACATACTGGACTGACATGGGATTGAGCTCCTTCCCCTTTTCCCTGTGGGAAAGGTATGGGAAGATGTTTCCATGCTGAGGAGCTGGCAGTTCCTCATACAGCGACCCGGTGTTGGTGTGAGTGGTCACAGGAGTCTGTTTAGAAGATGTTCTCATGGAGCAAGTAGATTTTACTAACCCAAAAAATTCAATCCATACAGGCCCTGCCTGTGTTCTTGCTTTCTCTGTGCTTCCATGTGTTGTTGCAGTCACTTCATTCCTTGTTCTTCTGCATTTTCCTCTGCTTGTCTGTCACATTCTCTTCTTTTTCCCATGTCCAGCTTTGCCCAAGCTCTGACAACTCCTGAGTGCTTCCTTCTTGCCTTTGCCATCCTTGTTCTTGGGGCTCAGGTGCCCCCCAGTCAGCTGCAGCAGAAGGCTGGAGCCTGCTTCCAGGAGGTGCAAGCATTGATGTTCCATCTCTCTATCAAGATACATCCAACGTATCCATCTAGATACATCTAATGAAACCACCATCCTTTCTCTATCTTTCCAAACTGCTGCTTTCAGAGGAGTTCACTGAAAAACCTTCACCTTCCACGGTGCAGATCTCCTGGAGGCTCAGCATCAAACCTGGGTTGAGAGTGGCCACATGGCCACTGCCTCAGTCCTAGGACCCATGTCTTGCAAGAGCTTCAGTGCCCTGGTTTCTGTGGGAGCACCTTCTGCTCCTGACAACCTGCAGTGCTGCTCTGAGGTGGAGAGCCATCCCCTTGCAGCTGTCCTGTGGCCCCTGCTCTCGTGCCGTGGTGCGCTGAGCGCGGCTGAGCCTCTCGGCGCGCGGCTAACATGTCGCTGTTGCTCTTTCTCTTCCCACAGGCCTGCAAAGTGCAGAGCAGCCCTGGACTGCCCTCCCTGGCTCGCTGTGGCTCCCCAGCATGCCCTCTCTTGGTCTCGCCTCACCCACCACTGAGGAACCTCCCAATAGGGGTAAGCCAACTCCCTCCCTCTCCCCACGGAGCCGTTGCACCTTTCTGTAGGGTTGTCCTTCTCCCTGCTCCCACCCTTGCTAAAGATCTGACTGGCAGGGGGCTCGACAGAAAGGTGCAAGGCTGTTTGATGACAGAAATCAATCAAAATTACAATGAAATAAATGATAATGAAAGACAAAAAGAAGACAAACCCACGAAACAAGACTTGCATTGTACCCCTCTAGGGCAGTCTTCAGTGGTGGGTGGGACATCACCAGCTGAGGGCATGCTGGGACGTTGGCCTGAGCGGGATCTGCGAGGGGTCTGCACTTTGCAGACCTGTGGAAAGGGGGAGAACAGGTAAGTCCTTGCTTACCCCTGTTCATTTGGAGCATCCAGCACATGACATGCATCTGACATTGGCACCTTTGTGGAGCAGAGCCTTCTCCTGCTGGTTTCTTTATCCTCATGGAGGGTTGGAAGGGGCTGGTGTTTCGGAAGCCTGGCTGCCCAGTGAGCTTGGTGGTTGCAGGAGGTGAGGTTCTTCAGCCCCCACCACAACCAGGTGTTACCTTCTCGTAAAGCATGGCACAAATTGCTGTCCACTTGGTCATCTCACCCCTGCACAGGCCATGCCCATAAACCATCCAGCTCCTCTGCCCTCAAAACAACATCACCAGCAGCTCAGCACTGACAAGCTTTCAGCACGCCAAGAACCTTCTGGGTTGCTTCCTTGGCTCCTTTCATTTCCCTTTCCCTTCCCTTGAAGGTGTTGTGTGACTGGTTTTGGACCTAACAGCTGTCACATCCACCAACACAGGAGGTGTTAGCTGCACGGGGACCAAGTAGAGCCAGTCAAGGCTTTGTGATGTAGAGCAGGAGCTGGATGAGTGCAGCCAGGTGCAGCCATGGAGATACAGGGTTGGAGAGGACTGGTCCATCCCTGCGCGCTGAGGTGGGATGCATCTGCTTTTATCCTTCATGAGAGGTGATGGAGACTTGAGTCACCTCCTCTCTTGAGTTTCCCTTGGAAGGCAGAGTTGCTTCTAGCATCTAAGCCCAGTTTCACCTTTTGCATGTGGAGAAGCAGTTCTTTCACTTCTTGGAGATCTTTTCAAGCATTGCCATGACTTGTGGAGCAGAAGCAGACCCTGAGGGTGAGCAGCAGCTCCTACTGTGTTGCTGTGAGTTTTGGGCTCCTCTGCAGGAGGCTTCTCCCTCTTTGCTGCTTTCCTTTTCCCCCTCTCTTCATCCAGATGTCAGGGAATTGAGACGAATGTGGTAACATCTGGTAAGCACTTCTTGGTGCCTTTGGTGGACAATGTTGTTTCAGTGCAAGCTGGAGCAGATGCTACAGGACCATTATTATTTATTTGGGCTGGGTTACTATAAGAATGAGGTTGGACCTGAGCTCCAGCACCTCTTTAACTTGCCACTTTGTAAATTTGGAACCAAAAAACCTCAGATTTGGTTCTGTTACAAGTTTGAGTCATGGATTATTCTCTTACATGTTCAAGGAGGCTCCTGGTCGCTGCTGTTAAAGCCTTTACCAAACAGTTTGACACAGGTTTATTCACAGCTAGGAGCAAAAATACAACCTTAAAGAAAGCCTTTGTTCTGTTTACTGCACTTTAGGGTCTGCAGTGGAAGGCAGCCAGGTTTGAGGAGGCTGTGACATGTAGCATGCTGATACTCAGGAGGTGCACAAGTGCTCCTTCATGCTGACTGATATGCTCTACAAGTCAATGCTTTGGCTTTCCATGCACCTTACCCAGGAGGCACCAAGTCTGTGGCTATGTCCTTGCACATTACCTGGCTGCACTTGGCAGGTCCTTCAGAAGAGAGATGGGGTGGCTGCAGGTTATATCTCAGAGGCTTTGTTCTGGGAGTAAGTCCTGGCACAAGTGTTGTGAGGAGCAGCTGAGGGCACTGGGGTTGGTTAGCCTGGAGAAGAGGAGGCTCAGGGGACACCTTAGCTCTCTCTACAGCTCCCTGAAAGGGGATTAGAGTGAGGTGGGGGTTGGTCTGTTCTCCCAGGTAACAACTGATGGAAGAGGAAGCAGCCTCAAGTTGTGCCAGAGGAGGTTCAGATTGGACATGAGGAACAATTTCTTCCCTGCAGGAGTGGTTAAGCATTGGCCAAGCTGCCCAGGGCAGTGGTGGAGTCACCATCCCTGGGGGGGTGGAGCTGTGGCACTTGTGACATGGTTCAGTGGCATGGGGCTGGTGGGTCAATGGTTGCACTCTGCTCCTAGAGATCTTTTCCAACCAAAATGACTATGAAACAAGCCCAAGCATTTTATTTTCAGGGCATGCTGCCAGTCCCAGCTCTGCTTGCTGAGGAGGGGTGTGAGGAGCTCTAGTGCTGACATTGGTCACTTCTCTGTTGCCTTGTTGTCTGGTCCCTCAGCTGGAGGGAAGGGAAAGTTCTTGCCATGGCCATACCTTCCCAGCATGGTCAGGACCTGGGCAGCAGTTGTGTGGAGCTGCACAAAAGCAGAGGTGGCTGTCTCAGCATAGGGCTGCAGGGCAGGCTTTGCTGGGTCACACTGCTGTCAGTGGAGGGATCTGGGTGGGAGCAGAGAGGACTCACAGAGAGAGCTTGACACCTGGTGCAGGAGTGTGTCTGATAACACACAAAAGCATGGGGAAGACTTCTCCTTCTTGGTGTCTTGTCCTACTGTTGATTTCTCAGGAGTGGTGGACTCGTGTGGTCGTGTTACAGTTACAGCTTGCACCCCAAACCAGGCCTCAGCTGATGGGTTAGCATCTCAGGACTGATCTGATGGGTTAGCATCTCAGGCCTCATCTGATGGGTTAGCATCTAAGGATTCAGCTGATGGGTTAGCATCTCAGGCCTGATCTGATGGGTTAGCATCTCAGGACTGATCTGATGGGTTAGCATCTCAGGACTGATCTGATGGGTTAGCATCTCAGGTCTCAGCTGATGGGTTAGCATCTCAGGCCTCAGCTGATGGGTTAGCATCTCAGGCCTCAGCTGATGGCTTCTGTCTGAAGGAGGTCTCTCTAGGTGGTGGCAGCTCCTGTTCCATGTGTCACCTCAGCATAGGAAGCACCTGATGGCATGAGGTCCTCGTCTGTTGACAACATCTCCTCTGGTTGCTGGTAGCCCACAAGGAAGCTCAGAGGAGGACTCCAGCAGTGGTGGTGATGGTGTTGCTTTGCTTCCATTGGTGTCACACATGGTGCAGATGGCAGATCCAATCTCCTGCCTTGCAGGAGGGATTTGGGGTTTTGAAGGGTGCCAATCCAGCTTTGGGGCTGATCCCATAGCTGATAGCCCCCAGCTGAGAGCACTTCCCTGCTGCTTGAATCACTGAGGTGGCTTTGCCTCTCTGCTGCTCACTGAGTGCCTTTGTTGAACAAAGAAATGTTTGAAGTGGCCCATCTTTCATCTGGAGGTTGCCTGCTGCCCACTGAAGAGATTAATTGCTGCTGTGCAGAGGAACAGGGTTTGCTAATGGACTTTTGGTGCTGCACTAATTGTTACATGGAGGTTGGATGTTTCTAATAAATGAGTTCAGAAGTATGAAGGAGCACAGGGGAAAGATAACCTCCTGACAACATCTGATACCTTCAGTCCTTAATCAGCAGCTCCCAGATGATGAAGAGAGAGTCTGGAGTTGTCTTGTGCCCTGTCACTCTGCAACTGCCTGACAGGAGGCTGGAGTGAGCTGGGGGTAGGTCTCTTCTCCAGGGTTAACAGGGAGAGGACAAGAGGAAATGGCCTCAAGTTGCAGCAGGAGAGGTTTAGATTGGATGTCAGGAGGAATTTCTTCCCTGCAAGGGTTGTTCAGTCTTGGCCCAGGCTGCCCAGGGAGGTGCTGGAGTCACCGTCCCTGGAGGGGTTGAAGAAACATCTAGCTGCTCTCCTTAGGGCCATGGGTTAGTGTCCTGGGGGTGATAGGGATGCTTGGACTGGATGAGCTTAGAGGTCTCTGCCAACCTTCATGATTCTGTGAAAAGCTCCCCAGTTTTGGCAGTTTCCATACCTGATGTGAGCAGGAGCAGCATCCAGGAGCAGCATCCAGGATTGCAGAGAAACACTTGATGCTGTTTCAAACAAAGTACCATCTTCCCCTTTCTTCTATGAAAGCACAAAGAGCCTGACCCACATCTGTTAGGATCAGATCTCTGCAATCCAGAAGCTGCCCTGAAGCTCCATTTTTGGTATCACCTCTGGCTCAAAATAGCTCTGCTTGAAGTAATCTCCTGTAGAGCTTCACATTTCTAGCAGAGCTGCTGCTTTCTCCTTCTGTGAGTGCTTGGGATGGCATGGTGGAAATGCAGCTCTAAGGAGTTGCTTCAGCCTCAAACAGGCTCTTGCTGTGCTGGCTCAGTTAGGCAGGTGCTGGCTTCCCAGAAGTCAATCAGGTTCAGTTGTGCAGCACTGGAGAGGTGTCTGCAGTGTGCTCTGGGGAGTGTGCTCTGGGGAGTGTGCTCTGGGGAGTGTGCTCTGGTGTCTGCAGTGTGCTCTGGGGAGTGTGTTCTGGTGTCTGGAGTGTGCTCTGGGGAGTGTGCTCTGGTGAGTGTGCTCTGGGGAGTGTGTTCTGGTGTCTGGAGTGTGCTCTGGGGAGTGTGCTCTGGGGAGTGTGCTCTGGGGAGTGTGCTCTGGTGTCTGGAGCATCACCATTGGCTCCAGGCAGTGGTCATCCCACGTCTGGTTGATGTGCCTGAGGAAAGGTGTTTGGTGTCTGTGTTCCCCCTGCCCAGCCTAGCAGGCAGTGCTGGGTGTGATGAGCTGCTGCCAGGCCTCAGGGGAGCTGCTGCCAGGCCTCAGGGAGCTGCTGCTGCTTGCTGCTGTTGCCCTGAGCGGTGCCAGTGTTGTGCCCCGGCGAGTTGTGTGGAGCTGCAGGTTGGCAAGGGGATGTACCATATAACAAGGGATGTTTTTGTCCTAGTTGTTGAATGTTGGACCGAGGAGATCTCAGCCAGGCCAGAGGAGAGAGCCCAGGAAGATCATCACTGTGTGTGTGAAGGAGGATGTGCACCTGAAGAAGGCAGAGAATGCCTGGAAGCCAAGCCTGAAGAGAGAGAACCAAACTGAGGACCCAGAAAATGTCAAGACCCAGGTGAGAGCATGAGGGAGTGCTTCAGAGCACAGCTCTCTAGAGCAGGGGAACATGGGCCGAGCCAGTACAAAAGGACAATGAATTCCAGGTTGAATCCCAGCCTTTCCCCAGCCTTGATTCATTTTTCTTCCTGTGTTTATTCTTGACCTGCAGTTTAAATGCAATCTTGGATGCTGAGTGAGTCTGAACAGGGAGCATCAGGCAAGCTTCTGCCTCTCTCCCAGGATTGCATTCTCCTGCTGTTTTACTAGACTGTTTCTGTCTCCCTTCTAAAGCAAACAACTCAAACATCCAGCACAGAGCTTGCTTTTCATCCCCTTTTAGACTAGGTTTCTGCCCTGAACCTCACCATGACAATGGCTCCTCTGTCAGCTCCCGCCCTGTTCATCCTGCCCAGCCCCAGCCCCTCCTCTCCTCCATTGCTAGCAGAGCTGTTTGCCTGCTGGTCAGACTTGGGGTGTGTAGGATAGGTTGGGAAGCTCTTGGAGGACACTGGAATTCTGTTCTTGGGGCTCAGGGCAGTGTTGTTGACTTAATGATCATTCTGGATAGGGGGAGAAAAATGTGCCTTAAAGTAAATGTAGGAGGAGTTACAGAGTCACAGCATGGTGAGGGCTGGAAGGGACCTCTGGAGAGCACCCAGTGCAACCCAACTGATCACCTCGAGTTGAGGGGCAAGGTGGCCAGTCCCTGTTACATTGTATCTCATGGCTAAATTGATGTCAAGGAGAATATTTCAGTTGGATTACAGCAAGGGCCTTGCACCTCTGTCACACTTGAATAGAATCATAGAATCA
This sequence comes from Bucco capensis, assembly GCA_013396975.1. NCBI lineage: Eukaryota > Metazoa > Chordata > Aves > Piciformes > Bucconidae > Bucco > Bucco capensis. The sequence continues at coordinate 105,924 of VWZO01017508.1, forward strand.
TAGAATAATTACAGCTGGAAGAGACCTTGAAGATGATGAGTGCAGCCTTTGTCCTAGCCCTAGCAACCTGCTAAATGATGCCTCCCAATGCAACATCCACCTGGCTCTTCAACCCCTCCAGGGATGGGCACTCAAGCACCTCCCTGGGCAGCCTGGTCCAATGGCTCACAACCCTTGCAGCAAAGAAATTCCTCCTCATGTCTAGCCTGAACCTCCCCAATGCAATTTCCATCCATTTCCCCTTGTCCTATCACTCTCCACCAGGGAGAACAGAGCAGTCCCTGCCTCTCTACAATCTCCCTTCAGGTAGTTAGAGAGAGCCAAGAGGTCTCCCCTCAATCTCCTCTTTTCCAGGCTGAACAGGCCCAGATCCCTCAGTCTTTCCTCCTCAGGCTTATGTTCGAAGCCCTTGAGCAGCTTGGGAGCCTCTGTCCCCTCTCCAGCACCTCCATGTCCCTCTTGGAGTGAGGAGCCCAAAACTGGATGCAGTACTGGAGGTGAGGCCTCCCCAAAGCTGAGCAAAGGGGCAGGATCACCTCCCTGCTCCTGCTGCCAACACTGTTCCTGCTCCAGGCCAGGATGCCATTGGCCTTCTTGTCCCCCTGGGCACACTGCTGGCTCCTGTTCAGCTGTCACTCAGCACCCCTAGGTCCCTGTGTGCCTGGCAGCTCTGCAGCCACTGCTCCCCAAGCCTAGAGCACTGCTGGGGGTTGCTATGGCCAAGGGGCAGCACCTGGCATTTGGCCTTAGTGAACTTCATGGCATTGGCCTTGGCCCAGTGATCCAGCCTATCCAGATCCCTCTGGAAAGCCTCCCTGCCCTCAAGCAGATCCACACTGCCACCCAGCTTGGTGTCATCTGCAAACTTGCTAAGGGTGCACTCCATCCCCTGGGCCAAATCATTGCTGAAGATGTTAAACAGGAGTGGCCCCAGGACTGAGCCTTGTGGGACCCCACTGGTGACTGGCTGCCAGCTGCATTGAACTCCATTGAGCACAACTCTTTGGACTCAGCCATCTCTCCAGTGAAGAAAACACTTTGTTATTTGCAGCCTTGGTCTTTGGTGGCAGGTAGCTAAGACTAGAGCTGGACTGTGCACAAATGTGTGTCCATGAGTAACTCAACTTCCTAAAAGTTCCCATAGAACATCTTGGGCCATTGCTGTGGGCAGCAGCAGGGCAGGGAGGGGATTGTGCCTCTGCTCTGCTCTGGGGAGACCTCCCCTGCAGGAATGGGAACAGCTCTGGAGTGCTCAGCACAGCACAGACATGGAGCTGGTGCAGTGAGGCCAGAGGAGGCNAGCTCTGGAGTGCTCAGCACAGCAGAGACATGGAGCTGGTGCAGTGAGGCCAGAGGAGGCACAGAAATCATCCAAGGGCTGGAAGCTCTGTGCTGGGAGCACAGGCTGAGAGAGTTGGGGTTGTTGAGCCTGGAGAAGAGAAGGCTCCAGGGAGACCTTAGTGCAGCCTTTCAGGACTTAAAGGGAGCTATCAGAAAGATGGGGAGAGACTTTTTAGCAGAGTCTGTTGTGTGAGATTTAGAGAGATTTAGACTGGATATAGGGAAGAAATGTTTTATCCTGAGGGTGGTGAGAGCCTGGCCCAGGTTGCCCAGAGAGGTGGGAGATGTCCCATCCCTGGAACCATTCCAGGTCAGGTTGTTTGGACTCTGAGCAAGCTGCTCTAGGTGCTGGTGTCCCTGCTGACTGCAGAGGGGTTAGGCTAGATGCCCTTGGAAGGTCCCTTCCCACTCAAACTGTTCTGTGATTCTATGATCTTCTCCATTCACCTTCAAGATGCATCCTAGCTCCTTCCTGAAAGCCACCTCTTTCATTTGGAGTTAAACTCACCAGTTTTCCTGTCCTGTAGGAGCTGTTCCGCAAGGTACGAAGCATCTTGAACAAGCTGACACCTCAGATGTTCAACCAGCTGATGAAGCAAGTGACAGACCTGACAGTAGACACAGAGGAGAGGCTGAAAGGAGTCATTGACCTGGTCTTTGAGAAGGCTATTGATGAGCCAAGCTTCTCCGTGGCCTATGCCAACATGTGCAGGTGTCTGGTAACGGTAAGAGCCACCAAAGGCAAGGGGAGGATGCTCTGCAGGGCTCTGCTGGGCTGGTTAGGCTGGAGCAGAGCAGCCTGAGGGAGATCTGAGCAATGCTTAGCAATCCTTCAAGGGTGGGGGGCAGGAGGCTGGGGCCAGGCTTTGTTCTGTGGTGCCCAGGGACAGGACTAGAGGCAATGGGCACAAACTAGCACCCAGCAAGTTCCAGCTGAACATAAGGAGTTACTTTCTTCACTTGGGGGGTGGTGGAGCACTGTGCCAGGCTGCCCAGGGAGGTGCTGGAGTCTCCATCTCTGGAGAGATTCCCAACCCAGCTGGACACATCCTGTGCAAGCTGCTCTAGGTTCTCCTGCTCTGGCAGGGGTGTTGGACTAGATGATCTGCAGAGGTCTCTTCCAACCCCTGACACTCTGATTCTGTGAATGTCTTCCATTCCATCCCCGTGCACTGTCTGGCAGGTGAAGAGTTAAATGTTAGTTTCTGTGGGAAAAAATTTATTTTCATGATGGTTTTCTTCTCCAGCTGCACAGAGGATTTCACATGGGGAGATGTGGTGCTGGGAGCTGAGGACCCTCGGTCACTCAGTGCCATGGGTCACTTAAACTTGGAAAGTTCAGTTTCTCTCTCAGATAGTGAATTTGGGGCAAAATAACCTCCTTCTCCCCCTGATCCTCCAAAGGAGCATGGCTCCAGAGCCTTCAGCACAGAACACAGAAACCCACAGAAAGAGTGGGTTTTAAGTAGTTTTTAAGGATCCTCTGAATGGCAATGCAATCTGTGTCTGGGCACAGAGGGTGTGAGCCAAGTTTGGGGTGGGACTTTCCACATCAAACCTAAACCTCTGCTGGAAATCCTGACATGCTGCTTAACTGTCAGAGCCTTGCAGGCTGGATCTAAGGTGCATCATACAATGTAGTGGGTGGCTCAGGGAAATCTCCCTCCTCTCTGGGCTTTAGCCATGCTTCTGCTGATGTTCTTCTCCCTCCTCCCCCAGCTGAAGGTGCCCATGGCAGACAAGCCTGGGAGCACGGTCAACTTCCGCAAGCTGCTGCTGAACCGCTGCCAGAAGGAGTTTGAGAAGGACAAGGCTGATGATGATGTCTTTGAGAAGAAGCAGAAAGAACTTGAAGCTGCTACCACTGTAAGTGGTTCTGGGTTTTTTTTTCCCATAAATTCTCAGAGCAGCCTCTGACAATTATCCCTTGTGAAGATGGCAGCAGAGCTGGAGAGAAGTTGGGCATTTGATTCCCTCCCTGTGGCTGAGCCTAGTAACAAATAGTTGCCTTTCTTAGCTGGTTTCTCCCCAGCCTCTTTGTGAGTTTTAGGAGAAAAAAAGAGTATAAATAAGGAGAACAGCAACTCTAAACATGAACCTGGAGCTTTTCCAGAGGTCTGTGCTCTGTGGCCATGTTTTTTTCTGGAGCTCTTTTTCTCTCCTGCAGCCAGAGGAGAAGACGCGGCTCCACGACGAGCTGGAGGAGGCCAAGGACAAAGCCCGGCGGAGATCCATTGGCAATATCAAGTTCATTGGGGAGCTCTTCAAGCTGAAGATGCTGACAGAAGCTATCATGCATGACTGCGTGGTCAAGCTGCTGAAGAACCACGATGAGGAGTCCCTCGAGTGCCTTTGCCGCCTGCTAACCACCATTGGCAAGGACCTGGACTTTGAGAAGGCGAAGGTAGGGCAGCCGCAGGAGTGAGAGATGAGGCTTTCAGGGCAGGGATGGAAAAATGGAGTGTGGGCTGGTTTTCTTTGAGCATTTCTGGGTTTTCTTCAGGAATTTCTGTAGAGCATGAGGAGCTCATCCACTCTGCTGGGGATGGTTTTCATCATGGCCTGGCCTCGCTCCCTCCTCTCTGCCCCTTTCTGACAGAGTCTCCATCATTTTCAGCAGTGTTCTCCAGATGTTAGTTGTTTCCAACTGTATCATCCACTCTAGAAATGCTCAACATTTACTTTTTCCAAATAGAACACACCTGTGATCTTGTAATTCCCAAACCATTAACATTTGGAGGTGTTCCTTTACCACTGAAGGTTTGCATTACCTAAAAGATCTATCACTGAATGTCTTGTTTGGGTTAAATCTAGCAAACCCTCACTAAGTGTCTCACCCCCACCTGAACCTTGGTGGATGCATTGCTATTGTGTCCTCATCCCCTCCAGCTGTTGTGCAACTGCAGGGCTCCAGCATCCTCCTCCTGATTCTCCACCAAATGTCTGTAGGAAGGAGCATGAGACACTCCATGAGCTTCTCTTGGCACAGCCACTCTCTTGCTGCTTCACAAAAGCCAGGCTTGGGATGGAAAAGCATTCCAGGGTTTTGCCAGAAAGCAGTGGGACTCAGCTCTGGAAACAAAACTGAGCTAATTGTTTTCAGCTGCCTCAGGAAGGGAGTTCCCTGGATTGCAGGGATCATGGTGGAGCAATCCTGATCTTTATGAGGAAACAGCTTCCCAAACTGTTTATTTGGGGAGCCTTGACCCAGGCAGCTCATATCCCACTGATCCCCAGGCTGAACAGCCTGTGCTGTGCACACAGCAGCCTCTGTCCTGCCGCAGCAGCTCGGAGAGGAAAACAGACTCTGGCTTGTAAGCAGTAGCTGTGAGCTCATGCTTTGGATGAGTCCTGAATGCTGCTTTGGGCTCTGCAAGCATGGGAACACCATGAAAGCCAAGACTCTGGTGCCCTGGGCAGGCTGAAGCCGCAGCACCGTGCGGCACGGAGCGTGCACGCTGCAGGAGCTCTGACCCTCAGCCCATCACCTGCTCTGCCCTTGGGTTACTCCTGGCAGCACTGCAGGACAATCCTTGCTTTGTTCTCTCTTAATGGAGCAGACATTTTAGGATGTGTTGTTAGTGAAGCTGAAGTGTTAGTGAAAGTTGTAATTAAAGCTCCTGCACCAAGTCCATTGCAAATATTTTCCCTGTCATTCCTAGCTTTGGAAACATTTGCTCTTGGAGCTGAAACTTTATCCAAGGCAAGGCCAGAATCCCATTTTAAAAGGGTTTTTCTTGTTTGTTTAAGGGTTTTGCTCATTTTTAATGAAGGGTGTGGGAAACATGTTCCAAAACTGCCCTGAAACTCTCTGTTTCCAACAGCCAGAGCTCCTATCTTGGGGAAAAGGGCTTCTTGGAGCCTCCTGAGTCAAATTTAGACCTCCTGGAGGCTTCTCTAGTGATTCTGTTTCATGTCTTAGTGCAGACTGATTTGTTATGGTTGGACTTGGTGATCTTAGAGGTCTCTTCCAACCTGAATGATTCTCTGTGTCCCATCATGACTTTTTGGATGAGAAGAAGCTTGTGGGATCTGACAGTAGAGCTCAGCCTGTTAGCTTCTTGCTGAGGGAAGCAGTGTTCCTATCTCCTTTTCTCTTGCCTGACCCTGGCTGAGGCACTTCAGGGAGGGAAAGCATCACACTGGTGTCTTGCAGTGTTAGTTCTCTGCTTCTTCAGTTTCCTGAGGCAGTTTGTCTCAGGCTGAGGTGAGCACAGGCTGATAGGAAGAGGAGGAGCTCTGAGGCAGAGCAGGATTCCCCTTTTTGGTGGCAGCTGGCCAGGAGGTCAGCTTAGCTGAACCATGAGAGAAACCACATTGATTTTCATCTTGACTGGATGATGGCAAGTTGATTATGTCCATGCAGAAAGTGTAGATGATTTGAGTCATTAACAAAGCAGGGAAAACATGTGCCAAAGCAAGGAGGTGGTGCCCACAGCCTTGTGCCTCATTCCCTGCACTGCACACACTCACACCCAACCCAGGGGAGCATCTGAGATCCAGGAGTCACTTCTGCAGAGAGCACCTCTGGCTCCCCAGCTGTGCTTGTGGCACAGAAGGGCTGTAGAGCAGCAGCCACTGCCTCCCCAGCCAAGGGAGGATTTCAGGCTGCTGCTGCTGCTGATGTTGATNGGAGGAGAGAGCCAGGCTCTGCTCCATGGCATCCAATGGTAGGACAAGAGGGAATGGGAGCAAGTTGGAGCACAGGAGGTTTAGTATTAAGCTGAGGAGGAACTTGTTTGCAGTGCAGGTGCCAGAGCACTGGCCCAGGCTGCCCAGGAGCCTGTGGAGTCTCCTTGTCTGGAGCCATTGCAGAGCTGCCTGGACACATTGCTGTGTGAGCTGGTCTAGGTGCTCCTGCTCTGGCAGGGGGGTTGCACTAGATGAGCTTTCTAGGTTCCTTACAACCCCTGACATTCTGTGATACTATTTGATACTGTGATGTTTCCCTTGCAGCCTCGCATGGATCAGTATTTCAACCAGATGGAGAAGATTGTGAAAGAGAGGAAAACATCTTCCAGGATCCGCTTCATGCTTCAGGATGTGATAGACCTAAGGCTGGTAGGTACCAACTCAAGTCAAGAGGAGAGCATGTGCCCTTTCCATGTCCAGGCTGGAAGAGTCCTCACATGGGATTTACCCTGCTCACAACAGAACTAGGATGGTAGAGGGAGATCTGCATCCCTTCCCCAAAAGTCTGCCTCTTTAAAGACAAGGAATCTCTCCAGTTTGCCTGCAGGAAGGCCAGAGTTGGTAGACAGGTTCAAAGTTGCTTGTGTCAGGTTCTGCTTAATGTCAGATGGTAGCCCACAGTGCCTAGTCCAGCCCCACTGGAGCAGACACAGATGAGCTCTCCTGAGCTCACAGGAGAGGGTTTTGGGTGGTTTTCCTCTGCAGCTTGTCTGGGTCAGGCACTGCTTTGCTGCCTTCTTTGCATGCACTCTGGGTGCAACTGCTCCTGCCAGCACTTACTCCTGAAGGGTCTAGAGCACAAGTGTGCTGAGGAGCAGCTGAGGGCACTGGGCTTGGTTAGTCTGGAGCAGAGGAGGCTCAGGGGAGACCTTCTTGCTCTCTTAACTCCCTGACAGGAGGTTGGACTGAGGTGGGGCTTGGTTCTCCCAAGGAACAAGTGATAGAACAAGAGGAAACAGCCTAAAGTTGTGCCAGGAGAGGTTTAGGTTTGATATTAGGAACTACTTCTTCTCCAGAAGGGCTGTCAGGGCCTGGCCCAGGCTGCCCAGGGCAGTGCTAGAGTCACCATCCCTGGAGAGGTTTCAGAGCCCTGGAGCTGTGGTGCTGAGGGACATGGCTCAGTGGTGAGCTGGCAGTGCTGGGGAACAGTTGGACTTGATGAGCTTAGAGGTCTCTTCTAACCTAAAAGATTCTGTGTTGTGATGGCTTTGAAGACAGCCAGAGTGTTCCAGCCTCATGCACTGAAGCTTTCTCTGCCCTGTGCAGCTGAAGCTGTGACTGCAGCTGCCAGCAGCCTCCCCTGTAATGCAGCTCCTGTAATGCAGGTGCTGAGAGCAGCATGGCTGTAGCCACCAGGCAGCCCTGGACTAGGAGTGGGGTTCCTCATAGCTCAGAGAGCTGCTTTGGAGCTGCTTTGGAGGCTGATGTCACTATTTTGACTGCAGGGCAGTCAAATAATTACCCCAAAAGCTGTAAGGAGCTTGTAGCAAGATCTAGAGGCAGGGAGGTGGCAGTGGGGCTGGATGGATCTGTGCAGGCCATGGTTGAAGAGACACATCAAGCAGTGGAAATGCTTTGTGGAGAGACATCTCCACCTCTCTCTGCAGGATTCCTGTGTCAGCCATCAGCATCCCTGAGGGCCCAGGCACTCTCACTTCTTGCTGCTTTATTCTCAGGATTTCCTGGCTTTTTCCTCAGTCTTAGAGGAAGGGCTCCAAGGAACAGTGTTGGTAACAAAGGGATAAAGAGGGACAGCAGCTTGCCTCTAGTCCTCCTCTTCCCCCAGAGCCTAGAAAGACTGGCAAGCTGGGAATGTGCAGGATGCTGGGGCTTCAGATGTCTTGCACCCAGTCCTGCCTCTCCCAAGTCAGATCTTCCACCAAAGTGAGAGCAGAATCTCTAGCTTTGAGCTGTGGTGCTGGGGTGATTGTGTGCACCACATGACCCAGCACCCCAAATCTTGGCTGGTCCCTTGGGGAGCAGCCCCTCTACCTTGTTAGGAGGTGGGATGGTGTTGAGAATGACCCCCCTGATGGTGCTCGTCTGCAAACACCTCTGAGCATCTGCTTGCTTCTTCCCTAGTGCAACTGGGTGTCAAGGAGAGCAGACCAGGGCCCCAAGACCATCGAGCAGATCCATAAAGAAGCCAAGATTGAGGAGCAAGAAGAACAGAGGAAGGTCCAACAACTCATGACCAAAGAGAAGAGGAGACCTGGTAAAGTGAAAGCCAAGTTTGGCTGCTCATCTCACTCCTGTCACAGCCAGTGGCCAGAGAGGGAATCCCACAGAAGAGACAGAAAATTGGTTGGGGTTTTTGTTTTCCAAAGGGTGATGGGCAAAGGGAATTGGAGCCTGAGCATGGCTGAGGCTGGAGAAGGAGCAGCCTTGCCATGGATTGGCTGGGTGGGTTTTTCAGGGGCAGATCCCTTAAGTCAAAATAAACAATCCCAAGCCAGTGGTGGTCAGGTTTCACCCTCATGGCATCCATCCTTGGTTTGATGATGGGCTGCCAGGAATCTGTTTGGACAATCCCAGGAGTGGGGTTTGCCATCCATTCCACACAGCAGGAGCTCATTTGGAGGGAGTAAGATCTCATTTCAAGAGTGAGCTTGTTGTCTTTAGCTGTTCAAGTTGTGAGGTATTACCTCAGCATGAGAAGGTGTCTTGGCTTCACCTGAGGTTGGTAGCAGCCCTTGAGACTGGCACTGCCTGAAGATTGTGGAGTGGCTGGGACAGAGGAGGGCAAGGAGAAAGTCCTCTTTGGCATTCTTTAATCCTAAGGATTGTCAAATGAAAGTGCTAGGAAAAGCAAAGCATAAAGGAAGGAACTCTTTGTTTTAATGCTCTTCAGACTGACCTCAGGAGAAGGTGAGGGACTTGGGCCTGAGTGTTCTGTGTCTGGACTAGCCTGGCACTGCTGAACTCTTTGGGTCAGCAGAGGCACCTTAGCTGTGCCTTCAAGNTGATGGGCAAAGGGAATTGGAGCCTGAGCATGGCTGAGGCTGGAGAAGGAGCAGCCTTGCCATGGATTGGCTGGGTGGGTTTTTCAGGGGCAGATCCCTTAAGTCAAAATAAACAATCCCAAGCCAGTGGTGGTCAGGTTTCACCCTCATGGCATCCATCCTTGGTTTGATGATGGGCTGCCAGGAATCTGTTTGGACAATCCCAGGAGTGGGGTTTGCCATCCATTCCACACAGCAGGAGCTCATTTGGAGGGAGTAAGATCTCATTTCAAGAGTGAGCTTGTTGTCTTTAGCTGTTCAAGTTGTGAGGTATTACCTCAGCATGAGAAGGTGTCTTGGCTTCACCTGAGGTTGGTAGCAGCCCTTGAGACTGGCACTGCCTGAAGATTGTGGAGTGGCTGGGA
>VWZO01017508.1:116229-141440 GCA_013396975.1 Bucco capensis
AGGGAATCCCACAGAAGAGACAGAAAATTGGTTGGGGTTTTTGTTTTCCAAAGGGTGATGGGCAAAGGGAATTGGAGCCTGAGCATGGCTGAGGCTGGAGAAGGAGCAGCCTTGCCATGGATTGGCTGGGTGGGTTTTTCAGGGGCAGATCCCTTAAGTCAAAATAAACAATCCCAAGCCAGTGGTGGTCAGGTTTCACCCTCATGGCATCCATCCTTGGTTTGATGATGGGCTGCCAGGAATCTGTTTGGACAATCCCAGGAGTGGGATTTGCCATCCATTCCACACAGCAGGAGCTCATTTGGAGGGAGTAAGATCTCATTTCAAGAGTGAGCTTGTTGTCTTTAGCTGTTCAAGTTGTGAGGTATTACCTCAGCATGAGAAGGTGTCTTGGCTTCACCTGAGGTTGGTAGCAGCCCTTGAGACTGGCACTGCCTGAAGATTGTGGAGTGGCTGGGACAGAGGAGGGCAAGGAGAAAGTCCTCTTTGGCATTCTTTAATCCTAAGGATTGTCAAATGAAAGTGCTAGGAAAAGCAAAGCATAAAGGAAGGAACTCTTTGTTTTAATGCTCTTCAGACTGACCTCAGGAGAAGGTGAGGGACTTGGGCCTGAGTGTTCTGTGTCTGGACTAGCCTGGCACTGCTGAACTCTTTGGGTCAGCAGAGGCACCTTAGCTGTGCCTTCAAGGAGCTGGGGAGCAGCCACACACCTTGAGAGCTGGAACCAGGAGCAATCACAACCCAGAGCAGCCCTTGGGCATAGCAACCTCTCTTCTGGCAAGGTTGTTTTAGAACAATCAAGTTCAGGCAAGCTGCTTACATCATCTCAGCCTGAAGAACACTCTGAAATAGCCAGGCTCTTCTCAATGGCATCTAGTGTTAGGACAAGAGGGAATGGGAGCAAGTTGGAGCACAGGAGGTTTAGTATTAAGCTGAGGAGGAACTTGTTTGCAGTTCAGGTGCCAGAGCACTGGCCCAGGCTGCCCAGGAGGCTGTGGAGTCTCCTTGTCTGGAGCCATTGCAGAGCTGCCTGGACACATTGCTGTGTGAGCTGGTCTAGGTGCTCCTGCTCTGGCAGGGGGGTTGCACTAGATGATCTTTCTAGGGCCCTTCCAACCCCTGGCATACTGGGATACTGTGAATAGAGGATTTCTGCCCAGGATTGTGCTGGTCCCTTTTGCTCCTGCTGCTGCAGGTGGAGGCCCTGCTGGAGCAGTGAGGGAGAGCTCAGGGTGCTTGTGTTTGCCATTGCAGGCGTGCAGCGGGTGGATGAAGGAGGCTGGAACACTGTGCAGGGGGCAAAGAACAGCAGAGTGCTGGACCCCACCAAGTTCCTTAAAATCACCAAGGTAGGTGCCAGCACAAGGCAGAAATGCCTTGTGGTCTGTCTAGGAAAGGTGCATCTGGTGGTTACAGGTCAAAACTTGGGGTCTGGGGACATGAACAAAGCACAAAGGAAAACTCCATGGCCTTCTGAATGTTCCTGTTCAGTGTGTTGTGAGGGAAAGGAGCATGCATGTGCTTTTTGCTCTAGTTCAGAGTGAGCCAGGAGTTCTTTTGGTTGGGAAACCTGCATTGTATTAAATGATGAAGAGACCATGAGTGGAGGTATGGTGTGGCTGGTGATGCAGCACATCCCATGGCTTCTCAAACACCTCTCTGACAGAAACCCTTTGCTGCCTCTAGTTCTTGAGGCTCTATTCTGATGCTGCTTCTCAGTAGGAGGAGGATACCAACCATTCCTGATGTGTCCCAGAGGGCAGCACTCCAGGCCTGAAAGGTTCAAGCAGTGCCAGAAGAGCTGTGTCTGCTTTGACAGCATTTGTGGACTAATGTTTGGTGCAGTTGCATCAAACTTCCACACTCCTCCTCCAGATGAGCATCTGCCTGTTGTTTGACCACTGAAGTGGTGATTTTGGGTCATTTATTTCAGGCTGCAGGTTACACAGGCTCGGAGGTTTCTCCTTTATTAATGATCCTCAGAACAGCTTTGGGATTTCTTGCCAAGGACTCAGTGTGTCACAGCAATCAGGGCAATTCCTGGACATGCCCATGTCCCAATTCATGTCACTCTCCCTGGATTTGACTCCCTTGGAGAGCTGCAAAGCAGAAGCTGGGCAGGCTGTAGCACTTCTGCAGATCAAGCTCACTTTGTTCCTTGTGCCAGTCATCAGCCAGGCTCCAGAGCTTCATTAGGAGGAGGGATTCAGCCTGCTTTTGTGTGGGCTTACAGCTCAGCTGGGAGAAGCCCTTCTGCTCCCCTCAGTAGCAGCCCAGTAGAGAAGGAGCTGGCTCCAGGACAGCTGCACTGGGGCAGGAGGAGCTCCTCCAAAGGGCTCTGTGGGCTCACAACCTCCTGCTTGATAAATTCACCTCCTGAGTGCTGTAAAATCAATGTTCTCTTGTCAGACACTGCTCTTCCTCTCCCAGGCAACCTCTTGTTGTTCTTTGCCCTTTGGATTGTGTTTGTTACCCTGGGGGTTCCCCCCAGAGCCATGTAGGTGCAGGGGCAGCAGAACACTTACTTCTGCTCATCACAGACAAACAAACATCTTCCAAGCACTGGCACACTCTGCTTCTGCCTCCTTCCTGAGCTTCAGAGTTCCCAGCAATGAGAAGCTCCTGGTCCCTGTGAACATGTTTCCCTGGCACTTAGGAAGACACTGAGACTTTGCCTGGCACTGCCCTCCAGAAATTTGTTCAAGTGCATTTTGGTACTCACAAGACAGGGCTTTTACCCTAAACCAGCTTGTTTAAGCACTGGCCCAGGCTGCCCAGGGCAGTGGTGGAGTTGCCATCCCAGGAGAGGTTCAAACAGCATATAGAGACATGGTTTAGTGGCATGGTGGTGATAGCTTGACAATTGGACTTGACCTTAAAGGTCCTTTCCAACCTTAATCATTCTGTGGTTCTGTGATGTATGATGAAGATGTCCACTTTGCCCTTATTATGGTATGTCTTGGTGTGTTTTACAGCCCACAATAGATGACAAGATTCAGCTTGTGCCTAAAGCCCAGTTGGGCAACTGGGGGAAGGGCAGCAGTGGTGGAGCCAAGGCCAGTGAGATGGGTAAGTCAGGACAGGTCCTTACCCTCTGCCCTGCTGCCAGCTCTCCTTGCCAGGGCTGGATTGGGGTGGGAATGCTCCCCTCTGGCCATGCCTGCCTCACAAGCAGCTTCAGCTGAGGCAGGACCAGCCCTTTCCTGTTGGTTCTCTCCTCATCACTCCGAAACCAGCTGTTAGATGTGAGGTGTCAGCAGCTACTGACCTTGTTGTCCTCTTTCTCTCTGCTGTCTTTCCAACCTCCCAGACTCCCTACGACCAAGTGCCACTAGTCTGAACAGATTTTCTGCACTGCAGCCTCCAGTCTCCTCTGTATCTGCCTCCCCTGCACCCTCAGAGCTGGACTCTCGCAGAGCCTTAACTAGGTAAGCCTCAGTCTCCAGTGATGCCTTGCCTTCTGCTGCCTGCACTCCTGCACACAGATGAGTTGAGTGTCCAGGAATGACCTAGTTTTCCCCTCTCCCTTGTGTGCTTTGAGCTAACTTCCAAGCCATGCATCTTTCAGGGGGTGAGAGGAGAGGGAGGCAGGATGAATTGTTAAAGCCTTGATGGTGAATGGTTTCATTTCCACTTCCAGTCTCCCTTTAGCTCAGCATACATTTGCTAGGAGTTTAGAGCAGGGAAACAGATCTTCAGGTGAAAGGTTGGATGCCATGGTCATGGATTCAGCCAGGTCACTAGGTTTATTTATCTGGACAAAACATTCCTGAGATCTTGCAGGAGTTTAGCCAAGGAGGTTGGAATGAGATGGGGCGAGGTCTCTTCTCCAGGGTCAACAGGTAGAAGACAAGAGGAAATGGCCTCAAGTCACAGCAGGGGAGGTTTAGATTGGATGTCAGGAGGAATTTCTTCCCTGCAACGGTTGTTCAGTCTTGTCCCAGGCTGCCCAGGGAGGTGCTGGAGTCACCATCCCTGGAGGGGTTGAAGAAACATCTAGCTGCTCTCCTTAGGGCCATGGGTTAGTGTCCTGGGGCTGATAGGGATGCTTGGACTGGATGAGCTTAGAGGTCTCTTCCAACCTTCATGATTCAGTGTGACTGTAGCCAGCCTTTCCCACTCAGTGTGACCAAGGCAGCCCTTGGTGTGCATCCTGCAGAGGACGTGAGGCTGTGCAGTGCTCTCTCTCTCACCCAGCTCCATCAGGGCTGCAGCCACTCCAGCTTGCAGCATGAAACATGCATTAACCCTCAATAATGTATGAACTCCAGGCACAGTTTATGAATGCACAGTTGATGTAAAATGTCACTGGTTCTTCTTGCCAGTGCACATGAGCTGCTGGGCTCTCTTCTTGGGTGGTTCTTCTGATGTTTTCCCTCTCGTTTCACCTAAAACTCTTGAGAGTTACTCCATTTTAGTATCATTTTGCCTGTCTTACTCATTGAGACAGTCCTTAACAGGACAGATCCTGGTCACCTGCTGCTGGTAGCCAGCACTGTTCAAAAGCCATTTGTCAAGAAAGGGGTCAAATGGGTAAAATTTGTCAGTAAATGGGTAAAAAATGCCATTTCACAGTAAACTTCACATTCTAAAATCCAACCTCTGAGCTATAAATCAGGTGCTGGAAGGACTTCATTGCTTCTCTATCATTCTCTAGTAAGCCAAAGCAGCTCAGTGGAACAAGCCCTGGGTGTCTGGGTGGGCAGCAGGGTGCCCATGAGCCAGCAATGTGCCTTTGTGGCCAAGAAGGCCAATGGCATCCTGGGGTGCAGCAAGCAGAGTGTGGCCAGCAGGCTGAGGGAGCTTCTCCTCCCCTCTGCTCTGCCCTGGGGAGGCCACAGCTGGAGTCCTGAGTCCAGTTCTGGTCTCCTCTGTTTGAGAAGGACAGGGAACTTCTGGAGAGGGCAAGAGAAGGGTTACTGAAATGCTGAGGGGACTTGAGCACCTCTCTGCTGGGGAGAGGCTGAGAGAGCTGGGGCTGGTTAGGCTGGAGCAGAGCAGCCTGAGGGAGATCTGAGCAATACTGAGCAATCCTTCCAGGGTGGGGGTCAGGAGGCTGGGGCCAGGGTTTGTTGTGTGGTGCCCAGGGACAGCACTAGAGGCAATGGGCACAAACTAGCACCCAGCAAGTTCCAGCTGAACATCAGGAGGAACTCCTTTCCTTTGAAGGGTGGTGGAGCACTGGCCCAGGCTGTCCAGGGAGGTGCTGGAGTCTTCATCTCTGGAGATATTCCCAACCCAGCTGGAGACAATCCTTTGCAAGCTGCTCTAAGTTCTCCTGTTCTGGCAGGGGGGTTGGACTAGATGATCTCCAGAGCTCCCTTCCAACCCCTGACACTCTGTGACCCTATGACATCCATTCTGTGGCTATTTGGCTTTGTGCCTCTCTGTGAGACCTGAGTTAATTTTGACGCTATTCTGTTTAGCTACAGCTATAAAAGTCAAGGCAACAGTGGTGCTGGGTTTGGGGTGGGGAAGCTCTGCAGGGAGTCTGTGAGGCTGGCAGCCCTGGAGCAGAGCTCAGCCCCAGCATGCCCTGAGCCACACGCTTCTGTTCCACAGTCGCGGGAGCACGGGCAGGGAGAAGAATGACAAAGCCCTGGCTCCTTCCCTCTCCCGACCCAACACCTTCCTGAGGGGCAGCAGCAGTAAGGAGCTGCTGCTGGACAACCAGGCCCAGGAGGAGCAGAGGAGGGAGATGCTGGAGACAGTGAAGCAGTTAACAGGAGGCATGGAGCTGGAGAGGAACAGCAGCGAGGCTGAGAGGAGCAAAGCCAAGGAGTCTGGTAAGCAGCAGCTCTTCTGTGCTCAGCTCAAAAGGCACAAGGGGAAGAGCTCCCAGCAGAAGGGACAGGCTTGTGTGCAGCAGTGTGTCTGGCCCATGGTGATATGGTGATGTGCTGTTGAGCTGTGCTCTGCCTCCCAGTGCTTTGTGGCACAAGTGGTTCACACAGGCCTTGGTGTGATCTCCTCTCCCCAGCTCCTCCTTAGGCTTCCTCAGGGTTGCAAGGCAGCAGATAGCAGCAAAGCACAGCCTCACTCTTGCCTGCTCGTATCCTGTCACTGTTGCTGCTGGTTTCTGGGCTCAAAGGCCCCCAGATCAGTGTCAGGTCTACAGAGCTGCTTCTTCAGTGCCCACTGAAGCCATAGCTCCCCTTTCCAAACATTCCCCATGCATGACACCTCCTTAGCAGTGTTGCCAGCCCTCCTGAGCACCTCTGGCTGCAGCATGGCCTTAGCACCCATGGGGGTGGCTTGTCACCTTGTCAGTGCTGCAGCTCCTGCTCCTCACTCCTGCCAGCTTGAGCTCATTGCTTAGTGAGAAGATACTGAAGGCACTTAGGGTGATGTTCCCTGTGCCATAAGCACAGTGCTCTGCTCCCTCCGTGGCAAACAGCTAGAAACTGCTGCTGTGAGGAGCACATCTCAGCTGCCATGATGCTGCCCATGCTGGTCTGGAAGCTTTGGGACTTGCTAAAGGGCTTCACAGGGACCAAGGTGTTGGGGATGGGCTCAGGAGGTGGCTTGGGCTTGCTGCCCACCACAGTCAGTTTGTTTCCATGTGCAGCTCAAGCTGTTCATCATTTCATGTTGTGGAGAGGTTTGGAGAGGCTGCCTCCTGTGTCCCAGGGAGGGTGAGCTCCAGAACTGCTGAGAGTTGGCAGAGGGGCAGTGTAGCCAGGAGAGAAGTGACCCATGGCTGCTGGTGGGACAGGAGCACACCCTGCTCCAGTGGCTTCTCTTTGCACAACATTGGCTCTGACAATGATGATGATTTTCCTTTCCCAACATGTTCTTTTCCCTTCTGTTCCACCAGTGAAGCCAGAAGCTCCCCCAGCTCCAGCACAAGAAAAGCCTTCCCTATCAGAAGAGGAAATAGAGAGAAAATGCAAATCAATCATTGATGAGTTCTTGCATATTAATGATTTTAAGGTAAGCCAAAAGAAAACCTCCCACAGAGCTTTCTGCTGTGTGTCTGTAAGCACCCAGCTCTCACAGAGGGGACAGAAGCGATGGAGCTTGGCAAAATTCAGGGAGCAGCAGCAGCTCCATGAGCATTTTTAGGACAGTTATCTCCCAGATTTGTTTTCTGTCTTGCCTAGTACTAGGAAAAATAGCTCAGCTGGTGTGTTTCAAGGAGGAAAATGATGTATGTGTGTCTGTCACAGGCCACTGAACAGCTCCATAATAACAGCAATTTTGGAGGCAGAGAAGCTAGTGGGAAAATAAACTGAGGTTTTCATTCAGTTAGCAAAGCCTGTGCTGTGCTGCTCTGATCTGGAGGCAGATAAAGCAACAATAAATATTGAACAAACCACTCCAGAGTACTTTTAATAAACACTGGGAAGGACTGTGCAGCTGTCAGCACTTCCTACCTAAAGGCTGAGATTCTCTTTCCCTTGTAAATGGGTATTTTCTAACTGCCCAGAGAGTTTGCAAGGCCTGTTGCAGTGGCTGCACAGCTGCTTGGTTTGATCTCTTGCTGAAATACCAGGTGAAAAACCTGCCCCAGCTGAACTGGCAGCACCAGGGAGTTCCCCTTCCCCCTCAGAGCAGAACTGCTGCTTGTGCTTCCAATTAAAATGGGAAAGAGCAATATTCTCCTGATGGATTGGCTTGGGTCCACATCTGGTTCTCAGGGGGAACTAGTAAATCTGCTTTGGAGAAAACAAACCCAAACTCCCCTTGGATTGCCAGTGTCCCCCATCTGCTGGCAGATGTCAGCAGGAGGAGCTGGGGATGGCAGCACTTGGCTGAGCCAGGAGTCCTCAGTCCTTTGGCTTTGTGCAGTAGACATCAAAGTCTAAGCCCAGGATGTGTGGCACTGAGAGCCTGGAGGATTTCTCTGCTTGGGAATGAATACAATGACATATTGCTGTGGTTGGGTGGAAATGAAGTTGAATTGTATCCTACACTACCCTAGTGAGGCCACAGCTGCAGTCCTGGGGCCAGTGCTGGGCTCCCCAGCTCAAGANGTATTCTGTATTAGACAAGTGCACCTCTGCTTAAAAAGGTACATCAGACTGAGGCAGCTTGTTTGCATTTCTTGATAACTGTTAGTTCTCAGTGCTCTTCAGTACACAGAATCACAGAGTGTTAGGGGTTGGAAGGGACCTCTGGAGATCATCTAGTCCAACCCCCCTGCCAGAACAGGAGAACCTAGAGCAGCTTGCACAGGATGTGTCCAGCTGGGTTTGGAATCTCTCCAGAGATGGAGACTCCAGCACCTCCCTGGGCAGCCTGGGCCAGTGCTCCACCACCCTCAAAAGAAAGTTGTTCTTCCTGATGTTTAGACAGAACATCTTCTGTTCATGTTTGTGCCCATTGCCTGCCCCCCACCCTTTAAGGATTGCTCAGCATTGCTCAGCTCTCCCCTCAGGCTGCTCTGCTCCAGGCTAAGCAGCCCCAGCTCTCTCAGCCTCTCCCCAGCACAGAGACATCCAAGTCCTCTCAGCGTGCATGCAACCTGCAACAAAGCTTCTGCCTGATTGCCCTGAAACTCCCCCTGCTGAGGGCACACAGGAGTGTGTTCAGCTAGCAGAGGAACAGCCATTTCTCAGGAGTTCAGTAGTTCACAGCTGCTGAGCTGTGTGCCAATGTCTAGTGACAGCAGGGTCTGCTGGTGGCACGTTCACCTGTCTGTCCTGGAGACACCAGCTCCACCAGGCAGGGCTGACAGAAGTGCTGTGACCCCAGCCTGTGCTCTGGGACCACCAGGGCCTGTGACCTGCAGAAAAAAGCCATCTGGGGCCTCCAGGAGTGTGCCTGGGGCTGCCAGGTCTTGATAACTCCAAGGCATAAGCTAAGACAGGATCAAATCTCTTTAGTCAAGAAGCCTGTTGAGATCTGTTGGGCTGAACAGAGAAGGTCACTGCAAGGTCTTTGCTGATGGCAGTGGAGGTTTTTGAAGTGTGACACTGAGTGCTTCTCTGAAAGTCTCTATTTAGGAGTGTTTTGTTATAAAATGCACATGCCACAAAGGAGAAGCTCTACAAAGGGGAAATTTGCCTCCAAATGCTCCCCACCTCTTTTCTGCTTCTGTATGTGATGTGGGTTTGTAGCAGCTCAGATCAGCAATGAATCCAACCTCATGTCCTCCTTGTGACTTGGCTTGATAGACTTGATGCAATAATAGGTGTTTTGGTGGCATTCAGGAGGCAATTCCTGTCCTTTCAGTGAGCAGCTGAACTGTACCCTGGAGCCTGATTGTGTATGTTAACAGATGTTGCCTGCATGACATAAACCTTCATCTCTTTGCTACCATTCTCAGGATGATTGTCCCTGTTCCCTTGCCATCTCTGCGCTGATGTGCCATGCGCTGGCCCAGCCCAGCTCAGCACCTTTGCCTGGCAGCTTCTAACCAAATACTCCTTTCCCCCTTAAAAACTCACCCTCTCTTGATGGAAGGCACTACTCTTCTGCCTCCTTCTCTGCTGTTTGCAGCTCCAGCAAATGACCCTGTGTGTCGTTCGAACAGGAGGCTGTGCAGTGCGTGGAGGAGCTGAGCGCCCAGGGCCTGCTCCCTGTCTTCGTGCGCGTGGGAGTGGAGGCCACGCTGGAGAGGAGTCACATCACCAGGGAGCACCTGGGCCACTTGCTGCATCACTTGGTGCAGGCAGGAAAGCTGAGCAAGCAGGACTTCTTCAAGGGGTTTGTATCTGCACCCAGAAGCAGGGCAGGGGGGTGTTCAGCCTTGGTTGCAAAGGAGCACGGTGTTGGTGAGGAGTGGTTTCCTGCCTGGGTTTGGGGTCCTGCCTTCTCCACACATCCCTGTTGAAGGAGTGTTTTGGTGTGTTTAGAAGGGATAGAAGGATTTTGTTAGTATTTTTTAGGATTTTTGTAAGGATTGTTTAGTATTTCAGGTGCTTTAGTGAGTGTAAATATATTCCTGTCTCTGGAAGTGTGGCATTCAAAGCCAGTCCTGGGGTCAGGTTTGGGCTCCTCAGGACAAGAAGGACACAGAGTGTGTCCAGAGAAGGGCAAGGAGGCTGGGGAAGGTCTGGAGAATAAGTTTGATGAGGAGCAGCTGAGGGCACTGGGGTTGGTTAGTGTGGAGAAGAGGAGGCTCAGGGGAGACCTTAGCTCTCTCTACAACTCCCTGACAGGAGCTTGGAGCCAGGTGGGGGTTGGTCTTTTCTCCCAAGGAGGAAGCAATAGGACAAGAGGAAACAGCCTCAAGTTGCACCAGGGGAGGTTTAGATTGGATGTCAGGAGGAATTTGTTCCCTGCAAGGGTTGTTAGGCATTGTCCCAGGCTGCCCAGGGAGGTGCTGGAGTCACCATCCCTGGAGGGGTTGAAGAAACATCTAGCTGCTCTCCTTAGGGCCATGGGTTAGTGTCCTGGGGGTGATAGGACTTGATCATCTTGGAGGTCTCTTCCAGCCTTGGTGATTCTGTGTGATTCAGTAGGTAGGTGTCTGTTTAAATGTGTTGAGGTTTCTGGTTTGTGATGCTCTTGTCAACCTTTTTGCCTTTTGGCAAATCACTGAATGCAGTTAAAAGAGGAGGAAGAGGTCAGAAATCTTCATGTGAGGTTAGTGCCTGAAGTCCTGCCCAGAACCACAGCTTCACCCCTATGATCCCATTTCCAGCTCAGCTTTAAGGAGTGGACATGGCCTGGAGGGGCTGAGGAGAAGAACATGTGCCAGATGCAATGTCAGATGGGTTAGACCTTGCTCAAGAGGTCTGAGTCTCAGCTGCTGATTGATTTCAGCTCCCTGGGGTTTGTGTTCCCAGTCTGGATTTGAACTGATGTCCAGCTGTAAAAGGATCTGTGTTCCCAGGGAGGTCTCTGGCACCACTCAGTCCTCACTGGGACTTTGAGCAGGCAAGGAGGCTGGGGAAGGGTCTAGAGCACAAGTGTGCTGAGGAGCAGCTGAGGGCACTGGGCTTGGTTAGTGTGGAGAAGAGGAGGCTCAGGGGAGACCTTAGCTCTCTCTACAACTCCCTGACAGGAGCTTGGAGCCAGGTGGGGGTTGGTCTTTTCTCCCAAGGAGGAAGCAATAGGACAAGAGGAAACAGCCTCAAGTTGCACTAGGGGAGGTTTAGGTTTGGCATTAGGAACAATTTCTTCCCCAGCAGGGCTGTCCAGGCCTGGCCCAGGCTGCCCAGGGCAGTGCTGGAGTCACCATCCCTGGAAAGCTTTAAAGGTTGTGGATGTGGTGCTGAGGTTCAGTGGTACCTGGCAGTGCTGGGTAATGGTTGGACTTGGTTACCTTGCAGGTCCTTTCCAACCCAAACAATTCTGTGATTATAAGCACAACAAGCAGCCAGGGAACAGGGAGGTGGAATAATGCTTTCAGCTACTGAGTTTCTGGGTGCTAGCCTTGTCTTGCTGCTTTCATGTGGCTCCTGTGTGATCCTGTGACCCCCCTGAGGTGATCTCCCTGTGCCCATGCTGGCTGTGCAGTTCTCATGCTGCACTGCAGTTGCTCACAGGAGCAGCTGAGGCAGCCTGAGTGCAGAACCACATGGAACAGCAGTGACATAGATCTCTATCCACAAGGAATACACTTGCCTGTGTCCACAGAGCCACTGATGGGCCAAAGGACTTGTTTGAAGTGATACATTTCCATAAGGGATTGTGATAAAAGCCATTCCCAGAGTGGCTGTGGTGCCCAATAAGCAGGATCTTGATGAAGTGGTGGGACCTGTGCTCTGAGTGGCATGAAGCAAGGGCAACAGCTCCTGAGGGTGATGGAAGGGCAAGTGGTGTTCAGCAGGCACACAAGAACACCACAACCCACTGTAGGCATCCCCAGCAGACTAACTCCTGTGTAACTAGGGCTTATGGGATGAGTGCTGCTCACAGCACAAGTCTGGAGAGACACCAGCAGGAAACCAATTCCTGGCAGGAACACTTTGGACAGACCTAGGTGGGAGAAGGTGTGAAGAACAAAGCAAGGGAGATGGTTTCTGGGGCTGAAGCACAAGAGAAGTGGAGTCCAGAAGTGTCCAGGTTTTCAGGGAGAAATGAATTGTGCTGAAAACTGGGCAGAGAGCCAGGAAAATGATCAACTTATAGCAGGCATGGGAGATGAAGCACCTACAGAAGAGTTTGGAGTGATTCTGGAAACTGTCTCCAGAGTTGGGGAGTGATTTTGTCATTCATCCTGCCTCCTTTTCTGTTTTGGATGGAAACCTCCCTTTGCTCTGCTGAACACTCTCCTTGTGTTTCATAGCTTGGCATTTGGACTTCTGGTATCACCAAACCCCTTCTGGGAATGTCTGACTCCATTTACTGGATGGCTTGTATTTATAAGCAAAAAATGGCTTGTAGTTTTACTAGTTAGCAGATGATTTGTTCCTGGGATAGAAGAATTACTCCAAATGGAGCTTTGCTGGGTGTATCTGTGATGCCTTTTCCACATAGTCTCCCCATTAATGTGTAGAGATATTCCTGGCAGTTCTGAAGCACTGCAAGCAGGAGATGGCATTAGTCTTGTTGTTACCTTTATGGTTCTCTTTGCTCTCTGTTCCTCTTTTCTCTCTTCATTGCTCTCCTCTTTCCTCTCCTCCTCTTTGCTGTCCTCCTTGCTCCTCTTTTTACTCCTTTTTTCTCTCCTCTTTGCTCTCCTCTCTGCTCCTCTTTTTCCTCTTTTCTCTCCTCTTTTCTCTTTTCTCTAATAAAACCTTTATAAAGGGTAGATTTTCTTTACAGGAGAAGTCTCTATTTGAACTGTCTTTAATGCTGCCATTTTCCCTTCTCCTTTTGCAGCTTCTCTGAGACCTTGGAGCTGGCAGATGACATGGCCATAGACATCCCCCATATCTGGTTGTACCTAGCTGAGTTGGTGACCCCCATGTTAAAAGAAGGAGGAATCTCTATGAGAGAACTTATACAGTAAGCAATGCTCTCCTTCTCCAGCACAGGTGCAGCTGAGCTCTCTGCCTGCCTCTGCTGCAGTGTTTTGCCAGCAGCAGCTAGAAGCCCAGCAGTGGTAGAGGCTCAGGGTCTCCTTGCTGCACACCATGGCTGAGCTCCCTGCTCACCTTTTATCCATCACTCTGCTCCAATCCTGTTTGTTTCAGCTAAGCTCAAACCACCCCAGAGCTGTGCAGAGTCCCTGGAGAGCACACTGACATTAGATTTGAAGAGAGTGAGATGCTATGCTGGAGCTTTGGTGTGTGCAGTGTGGTAACTACCACCTGGGCATGGCCTTAAACAGCCACAAAGCCTGGGCTGCAAGGCTGGGAACTGCATCCAGCCTTTTGTCCATGTCCTGAGAGACTTGGGGATTAACTAGAAGCCAGTTGAATGAGTCTCTTTTTGTGTAAGTAGTGGATTAAGAAAATCACAGCCTTTTCCCCCAAAAGGGACCTGCTACCTCATTTCTGTAAGAGATCTGTGGTTACTAGCCCTGCTGTGGCAAGTGCACTGCAGCACCCAGCAATGTGCCCTCAGGGCCAAGGAGGCCAATGCTCTCCTGGGGTGCACTCAGNGCTGTGAAGTCTGTTTTATCAGCAGTGCTCCCTAGACCAAGCCCTTGATCCCTGGCAGAAGTTAGTGGTGGTTCCCTGCCTCAGTTAGGTCACTGCCCACTTGCCTTGCATTCCAGGCTTGCAGCACTGCTTGGTGAGGATGGGACCATCTCCAGACAACTCAGATTATAAGGAAAATTTCTCTTTTTCTTTCATTCTAGAGAATTTAGCAAACCTTTGCTTCCTGTGGGAAGAGCTGGCGTCTTGCTTGCTGAAATCTTGCACCTTCTATGCAAACAAATGGTAAGTGTCCAGGTGTCCTGCTCCTAGATAGGATGCAACCAGTCCATGTTTACACATGAAGCCACACATTTCCCATGTGAAGATACTTTAGGGATGGACCAGCCAGTCCAGATAACCTAGGACCTCTTCCTCCCCAAGCCTTAGGTGGTGCCAATAAGTTGACCTTTTCTTTCTCATCACTTTTCCCTTTTGCAGGTTCCTCTGCACCTGGCTTCTTCCAGAAGCTTAGAGTGCTGCAATACTGCAAGAGAGACATTCTCAAGGCATTTCTGGGCTGACCAGAAGCAGCAAGTGCTGGAAAAGCTTGGGAGAGAGCTGTTCTTGCAGACTGGAATGGTTCTGAGGGTTCGGATAAGCTTCAGATGACCTCTCAGACTTCTGGGGGCTTATCCTAAAACTAAACCTGCCAACTCTTAGGAGTCACCCATCACTAGGGGGTAGTGACACCTTTTCACCCTGTAAACTTCTAGAGCTCTCTTACACCTTTCACAGCTGTGTGTCCAAACAGTTTGGTGGTTTCCCTATGGCTCTGTCTCCATTATTTTTTGTCTTTCTTTGATTTTTTGGTACTCCAGCTCAGTGCTGCACTTTGGACAGTGTCTGTTCTCAAACCTCTACAATCCCTCACTTGCCTTTTTTTTCTGTTGCTGGTGGTTTTGCTGTGTTTTTTTTTCAAGCATGCATTCAAATCAGGTTGAATGTTCCAGGAGTATTTCAGTCTAGCAGTGCAAAGAGTGACTTGGTGTTTATTTGGTTTAGGCTTATGCTTGTTTGAACAGTCAAGTTCCATTTATTTCTCTCTGCTGGGTGAAAGCAAAGCTGCTGTGTGTGCTCTGGGGGTTGAAGCACACAGAGCCTTGGGTTTCTGGTTCTGGCACAGCTTTTAAGTTCAGTCTCATCCAGGGCAGTGCTTGGACTCAGGTATTTCAGTGTAGGATCAATCATCTCCTTCAGGCCCTGATCAGTGATAGCAGGAGCTATGCACAATTAGCTCTTCATAATCTGCACTGGAAACTTAAAATCACAATGTGCTTTGTGAGCTGCAGGTCAGCTTTTATCAGGGCTTGGGCTCTGCACTGACCTCCCCAGGTGTGGCTGCTGAAAGGTAAACCTTTGGAGTGAGAAGAGCTGCTTGTTCCTAGTGTTTTGGTTGGAATGGTGTGTGTGCCACCTTGGGCTGGCTACCACAGGTCAGTGTGACACCAGAGGCTGGGGCACAGGAGCTTTTCTCAAGGTTTGCAGGGAGTTGTAGTGAACTTGTATCATGCAGCTGAATCTGAGGCTTGATCCCTGCCCAGGAAACAGCCACTTCAAGAATTCTTTTCTACAAGTAGCTCATTTGCTGGTGCCTCAATGCCAAGGCAGGGGCAGAAAGAGTCACAGAGTAAGCTAGTGACAGAGGCAGGAGCAGAATGTCAGTGCCCTAACTGCCAGCTGTGTGTCACAGCGTGGGAAGGTGAGCCTGGTTGTGACACCTCCCTTCCCCTAGGGAACCTCTGGCTGAAGCCCTTGCCAACCCCCCCGTGCCTCCCTCTGCCTTGCTGATGTCCCATCACCGTGGCCTTGGAGCACTGGCCAAGCTGCCCATCCCTGGGGCAGGATTGCCTGTGGGGTTCCTGTTGCACGGGGTTTGCAGAGCTCCTCACTCCATTGTCTGGTGCCTGAGCAGTTCTGTATTGCTCCTGCCACAGCTGCACCATTCTGGCTTCTGTAAGCTCTCCTGGCTTTGTCTGGCTCCAGCCTTTCTAAACTGCACCAAATTGTCTTTCAGAGCCATAAGAAAGTGGGAGCCTTATGGAGGGAGTCTGGCCTCAGTTGGAAGGACTACTTGCCCGAAGGGGAGGATGTACATACCTTTCTCATGGAACAGGTGAGTTGGGAGCCAGCAGCTGCTCACTGAGTTTGGCACGCTCATGTTTAGTCCAATGTCCCATTTGTTCCTCCTCTTCCATCCCATTCTTACCTCTCATGGGTGTGGGGTGAAGGGTCTCCCTCACAAAGTTGGGGTTGGGTTGTTTCAGCACCTCTTTTCTGAGGTGCCAGGAGGATGGGCTTGTTCCCTCCCATCCCAGGCACACATCTCCTGTCAGCTGGCTCCCTCTGGGAGATGGGTCCCTTCCTCTAGGAGATGGGTCCCTTCCTCTGGGAGATGGATCCCTTCCTCTCGGAGAGGGGTCCCTTCCTCTGGGAGATGGTTGCAGCAAGGACAGACCATGTGCAGAGAGGCCAGACTCACAGAATCCCAGACTGGTTTGGGTGGGAAGGGACCTTTCAAGGGCATCTAGTCCAACCCCCTGCAGTCCACAGGGATATCCCCAACAAGATCAGCTTGCTCAAAGCCCCAAACAACCTGAGCTGGAATGGTTCCAGGGATAGGACATCTCCCACCTCTCTGGGTAACCTGGGCCAGGCTCTCACCACCCTCAGTGTAAAAAATGTCTTCCTTAGATCTAGTCTAAGTCTCCCTCTTCCAGTGGACATGTCCTGTCACAACAGGCCCTGACAAAAAGTCTGTCCCCATCTTTCCTACCTCCTTTAAGTCCTGAAAGGTCTCCCTGGAGCCTTCTCCAGGCTAAACAACTCCAACTCTCTCAGCCTGGCCTCACAGCAGAGAGGTTCCAGCCCTCACATCATTTTTGTGTCCTCCTCTGGCCCTGCTCCACCTGCTCCATGTATAAATGGTAGCAATTATTCCCTCATCCCACGTTATGTTATGATCCATGGGGGGGTTCACACAGAGAAGCAGCAGCTCTTGCCAGTAGTGCTGCAGAGGAAGAAGCTGGAGGTGTCCCTTTAGGGCTCCAGGTGATCCACTCTTTTAGCCCTTGGGAAATGCTGCATGCAGGGAATGGAATGGCTCAGCAGGACCTTGGGCTGGGTGAGGGGACTGTAGATTTTTGTCATGTTTTGGAAGGACTTGGGGCATTAACTGCAATTTGTTGGTGCAAACCCCAGCTCTGCATTCCAGCTCCCTGTTGTTTCAGTTGAGCAATGTGCCCCGTGTTTGCTGTGCACTGGTGGTGTGCAGGGATGCACTCACTCTGAGGCACTTGGGTGTCTTTGCTGGATAAAGTCATCTCCACGTGTTTGTCAAATGCTTTCTCATCTCTGGAACAGAAAAAGCCTAGAAATCATTGGACAGTTAAAAAGATCCCAGAGAGCAGAATGAAGTGTAGCTTCCTGCCTGGATTTGGTGTAATTCAGCCCAGGAAAGTAGATTTAATTCTCCTTCTCACTTGTGATGTTGCAGAAGTTGGACTTCACGGAGTCTGACTGTTCCAGTTCCTCAGAAGCACTTTCAGAGAAAGAACTCTCTGCAGAAGAGCTGAGCAAGCAGCTAGAAAAACTCATCGTGGAGGACAAGGCCAATGATGAACAAATCTTTGACTGGGTAGAGGTACAAAGACTGTTCTCACCCTCCCTGCACACCAAGTTTGTTAACTGCTTTTGTAAATACTTGCTCATCTAAAGGAGCAGCTCTGCAGGCTCCTCCCTAGGCATGGGACACAAAGGTTTGTGCAATCAGCACTTCCAGAGAGTTAACATTGTAATCTAATCAGTTATTTCATAGTCAGCTGTAGGAAGAAAGGCTTGTGGCCATACTGAGCTGTGTAACTGCCTCTTAAATGCTGCCTAGGACACAGTGCTCCTGGCTGCTTGTTCTGTTTGAGACCCAGCACACTGCTGCATTCCTTCTTCACAAAGTACAGGCTAAAAGCATTGCTTTTCACAGCATGACCTATGCAAATTCCCCCCCTAAAACATCCTGGGGGCACATGTGCTTTTCCCAGTGCATTGGAGCAGGAAGAGAAAAGAAAGGAAAAAAGAGGAGAAAATAGTAAAGCCCTGTGAGCCCACTGGTCTTCTGATCCCTGCCTCTGGCTGCATCCTTGGAGGCAGGTATTGAATCTAGTGTCTGAAGTTAGACCCAGCCTGACTCATTCAGAGCTACACTCACAGCTCAATCTCACCCCAGCTTCACTTCAGTTCTATCCCTGGGGCAATGTGTCACAAGTGGCATTGTTCTCCTGTCCTTAAAGAAGTTGGGAGTGGAATGAGAGCAGTGCTGAAAATCCAGGGACACTCCTGGGCTTTCTTTGTAGCCTTGGACAAGCCACATCACCATTCTCTGAGTGTCTTCTACAAAGCTCCAGCCCCTTGGCAGGCTGTCAGAGCTGCTGCAAAGCCTCAAACTCTTAGTGAGTGCAGAAGCCAGCTGCTGTTGGCCTGGGCTGTGTCTCAAGGCAAAGGACTCTTCATGGGGGTAGGGAGCTGGTGTACTGGTCCCATGAGAACTGCTGATGGACCTGAGCTCAAGAAGTGCCCAGGAGCTGAGCTGTGGTGGAGAGGGAAGGGAATTGCTGCTGCTGAGCCTGAGCTTGCTGCCAGACTCAGCACTGGGGTTTGGAAGCAGTTGCTCTCCCCTCAGTGATGTGTGTTTAACTGCTCCATTTACTCTTGATTTCAGGCTAATCTAGATGACAGCCAGATGAGTTCACCTACATTCCTTAGAGCTTTAATGACAGCAGTTTGTAAAGCAGCTATTATAGGTGAGTAGTAACCTGCAACAGAAACACCACACAGAACAATCGTGCCAGGAATGATTTTATATCTTGCAGGTTCAGATCCCTTTTCCCTTCCCTGAGGCTGGTTTGAATCACACTCTCAGCCTTTTGCTCTGGGTAGAATTCCAGTGGTGAGCAGGATGTCCTCTCCCCATGCCCTATGCTGGTTATGGTGGTCTCAAGGCCTTGGTATGTCCTGGTGACCTCGGTGAGCAGACATTCCAGACAACTCTGGATAAAGCCAGCTCATCCAGTGATTGTTCTGGGGAAGGTGGAAAGGCACTGGATGTGATTAGGATAATTAGCATTTCCAGGGCTGAGCACTCCACCAGCCCAGACTGAGCTGGACATGTGGGCCATAGGAGAGGAGCCTGCCTGGATCTCTGTCTTGTCTTTAATCTCCAAAGCTCTGGTTTTGGGAAGATGGTTTATGTGGATTGTTTGAATGGATGGAAGTGGCTGCAGGTGGAGAGGGTGAGCCTCCTGAGTCCAAGGGGTGAGCCTCAGACCCTCAGCAGGCCTTGAATAAAGCACTGCAGCCAGAAACATCTGCTCTGCTCACTTGGTTTTCTTTAACTTTACTGCTGGCAGCTGGAAAGGCCAAAAATTTGGCTTAGAAAGAGTCTGGGTCTGCTCTTAGCTGTGAGAGTCACACGTGGTGCAGAGAGTGCTCCAAGCTGCATCTTTGCTGGGAGGGGAAGGCAGCCCAGCTCCCTGGGAACAGAGCCTTCATGATGCCACCTACTGTTGGCTGCAGATGTTGGAAGGTTCCCTGATGTGCCTCAGGAATGTCTCCTTCCTGTTTGTGTTTTGATCTTGCCTCTCTAATTGAGGATTGGGTTTTTTCCTTTTGTTTTCAAAATATCACTCAGTTGTGTTGCATGATCTAGTTAAAAGTCACTGAATAATTTATACATGTTGCTGGTGGACATGCAGTGTGTTTTTAATCTGTTCCTGATTCCCTGTGTGTCATGTGCAGCTGATGAGTCTGTTTCTGCCTTAGTATTTTTAGGGGGGAAAAAAAGATCCAATTTTCTAAAAGCCTTCTCTGTAACTGACATTTCAGCTCTAGCCAGTGTGTGCTCTTTGGACCTGCAGTTGCCTCTGGAAACACAGCAAAGTAAGGTTGTCATTCAGGCTGCTTAGGGCCAGGATCACTGCAAAATTGTTTGGGGAACAGGAGGAACTCAGATTTCCAGAAGAAGGCATTGATCAACAAAACTTCCTGTGGCTTCTCATCCTCTCTCCTCCCCACACTAAGCTGTTGCTGTGCTTTCTCTTTGAGCTGCTGAAGGCAGTGGAAGGTGCAGCCTCTCTGACCCTGTGTTCTCCTCCTGCCCCCAGCGGACTCTTCCAGCTTCCGCGT
Source organism: Bucco capensis (assembly GCA_013396975.1). Classification (NCBI taxonomy): domain Eukaryota; kingdom Metazoa; phylum Chordata; class Aves; order Piciformes; family Bucconidae; genus Bucco; species Bucco capensis. The sequence goes on from VWZO01017508.1 coordinate 135,885, forward strand.
GGACACTGCTGTGATCAAGCAGAGAGTGCCCATCTTGCTCAAGTACCTAGACTCAGACACGGAGAAGGAACTACAAGCACTTTATGCACTACAAGCATCAATAGTAAAACTTGATCAGCCTCCTAGTAAGTGTTGCACTGGGGATTTGAACCTTGATAGCATAAGGAAGGTTGTTTCTGTGATGAGACTAAGGTCTTGTGGTGGAGGCTGGAGGGGGATGTGTTTTTGCTTATCTAGGAGAGAAAGTCGTGTACAGTGCTTGGCCAGATGTCAGCTCCTAGAGCAGCTCAGGTGCCCAAATGCTTGGCCAGAGGCTGACTCTTCTCTTGGTTGCTCCTGTAAGCAGGAAGGACAAACCTCTGGATAAAAAGAGAGGGTAACAAAGCAGTAAAAAGTGATTCCTGTTGAGTTTACAATACCTGGAACATGCAAGAGCACCAGGCCTTGTAGTTGCATTGCTGCACCACAGATCATGTGGACTGGGAGGGAATAAAAGGAGTTGGACAACTGCTGGGTGTTGTCCCAGAGACACTACAGTGTTGGGGAAGGTGAGGGAGCTGCCAAAGGAACAGGGATTCCCGAGGAGTCTGTGCCCTAAAGCACCCGACTCGATCACCCTTAGCTTTCAGGGACTAATGGTTGGTTATCCTCCTGCTGAGCTGTGAGAGATCAGGTGTTGCTGAGGAGCCAGGCTGCCTGGTCCAGGGAGAGGAGGAACCTGCCATGGGTTCTACTTGCCAGCCGGTCCCCAGATAATGCATTCCCACAGCTGCTTTCCCTTTTCCACCAAGCACATGTTACTGTACAGTTTCTCCTCTCAGCTGTGTGGAACCAGCCAGGAAGCAATCCCTCAGTAACAGACCTTAAAGGTCACACAGAATCACAGAATGTTAGGAGTTGGAAGGGAGCTCTGCAGATCATCTAGTCCAACCCCCCTGCCAGAGCAGGAGAACCTAGAGCAGCTTGCACAGGATGGTGCCCAGTTGGGTTTGGAATCTCTCCAGGGATGGAGACTCCAGCACCTGCCTGGGCAGCCTGGGCCACTGCTCCACCACCCTCAAAGGGAAAAAGTTCCTCTTCATGCTCAGCTGGAACTTGCTGGGTGCTAGTTTGTGCCTATTGCCTCTAGTGCTGTCCCTGGACACCACAGAACAAAGCCTGGCCCCAGCCTCCTGACGCCCACCCTTTAAGTCACACTAATCCGCTTCTCTGTAGCCGTGGCTCTGTCTGCTCAGCTGAAGCCAGGCAGCACTAACAGCTGCTCTCTTTCTCTCTCTGCTTGTTGCAGATTTGTTGAGGATGTTTTTTGATTGCCTGTACGACGAGGAGGTGATTTCAGAGGATGCCTTCTACAAGTGGGAGAGCAGCAAGGACCCCGCTGAGCAGAACGGCAAAGGAGTAGCGCTGAAATCGGTCACCGCCTTCTTCACGTGGCTCCGGGAGGCCGAGGAGGAGTCGGAGGATAATTAAAACTTAACATACAGAGAGAAAACAAACAAACAAACAAAACAAACAGTTTAAGTATTTTTTTAAGGAGTTCCACCTCTTCTTCGCCAATCACAGTGCAGCAAGGCCAATTGTCGCGCAGAACCCCCCCTGCCCCCCACACATGCACCAGTGGGAGAGGTACAGAGTAGATAAACACAACAGGTGATCACAGAGGAAAAAAAGGTACTTGGAAGGAAAAACAAACAAACAAACAAGAGTAAACTTCCAACCTGAGGGCACTAAACCAAAACACAGGTGTTATTTATAGAGAATATTTTCTGTTTTAATCTCTTTTTCTTTTCTTCTTTTCTTTTTAAACGAGGACTGAACCGGAATCTCGAAGCAAAGCAAATCTGTCTAGCAAAACAAAACAAAACAAAACCAAGTGGAAACGTAATAATTTATTCTTTTAAGGACTGCAAATGCCAGTGTGATTTTTAAATTTGCAGTTTCTGTAAACAAATTGTATCATAGAACAAAAAAGCAGAGAAAATAAATTTCCCTCCCCTTCATATGCACCTCAGTTTTGTTTTCCAAGCATGATAACTAGACAAAACTTTCAAGGGGGTTTGGGGTAAGCTAGATGAGGACCAGATCAATTTTCTTTTGGAATGAATGGTCATCAGATTTTTTTTCTGCCTGCCTCTCAGCTTGCTTCAGAAATTTACAGAGAAAATAGTAATCCAAAAAAGTACATAACCTTGGAACAGAAGGAAATGCATTTGAGACAAACTGCTGCGGACCAGAGCGCTCCGAAAATAACTCATTCATCCCAGTGCTACCCTGGGGCAAAACAACAAAGTACTAGTGATACTTTCAGAACCTTTAGAGCAACTTTAAGGCTTGTAAATACATAGAACAAATATTTAAACAAAAAACAAAAACAAAAAAGAGAGAGGAAAAAAGCAATTGACTCAATCCTATTTCTTTTCACTTTCAAAATATAAAAGAACAAAAATAAAGACAAACATTGCAAGTTTAAAAAGCAAGTAAAGCGACTTCTCCTTTTGACAGCTGCTGAATGTGTGCACCACCTCTGAGCAGGGCTGGCTCCCTTGGCCAGGAGCAGCCCCTTGGCCCCAAATTGTGTACAGATAGTGTGTGTGTGGGTGTGTGGCTACCAAAAGCAGAGGGGTGAGAGCAATTGTTGTTTTAATTATAAAAAACAAAAAACATGGAAAAAAAAATAGAAAGGGGGTTGCTGCTTGGGAGACCTTTTCTGCAGAGAGAACTCGCTGGCCCATCAGCAGCTGGCTGGGCTGTGGTACCATCTAGGTGCCTCTGGTTCCCAGCGCATTGCAGCGAGGCTGGGAGATGACCTCGGGGTGGTTTGGTGCCTGATCCCAGCTGTGCACTTGCCATGTGTCTCTTCGTGTGACTCAGATGAGTGGCTTCATCCTGGGCACTCAGGACCCTGGTAACCATGGAGGTTACCTGCATCTACTCGAGCAGAGAACTCTTTGCCACGGCACGTGCATCTGTTGCTGCTCAGCTTCCACTCTTCGCCTCTGCCAGTTGCCTCACCGTGCCCAAGGAACCCAAAGACCTGTTGGGGTGAAAAGGCAAGCGCCCTATGTGAGTCAAGAGGTGGAACATGCTCTGCCCACCCTGGGATGGTGTCTGGAGCAGCCCAGGAAGGGTCTGGTCACTTTGCCATGCAGTTGGAACACGTTTTCCGTGTGCCCAGAGCGGGCTCGGCCGCACCCCGACACCACGCAGACCTCAACCCCAGCTGCTGCCCAGGGCGTGAAGTCTCTTGTGTGTCTCTCTTCAACAACCAAAGATGAGCTGCTGGCTCTCACTGTGAAGAAGCATCTACCAGAAATACAGTTGGTGAAGCCCTACAATGGAGTTTGGGAACTGTGTGGTCCATGGGCCACGAGCAATCTGTGGAGTGTTCGCTGGTGGTCTCTGCAGCGCTAGCTGCTCACATGATGCTGTCCTCCTCTTTCCAGCTGCTAAATCACTTCTTTTTATAAAAAAACAAAAAATCCCAAAAAAGAGGAAAATCGAGGAAAGAAAAAAAAGGCTACAAATACATTAAATACTTTCCTAATCTTACTTTTACATGTAAACAATTGCTGTACTTGCATAAGGATGTGCTTTGATCACCAAGGGGATGGGAGGAGGGTGCCTAGTTGTGGCTGGAGGGGGAGATGTCCACCAGACACTTTCCCTGGGAACATGTTCCAAGCCATGAATCTGAGCTGGAGAACCCATGGCCTAAAACACTAGAGCATTGTTTGGTTGGTTTATTTTTTTTTTTTTTAGTAACAATAAAACACTTTTCTCTGATGTTTTGTTAAAAAAAAAAAAAGAAAAAGAAAAAAAATCTTCTCACCCTTCCTATCTGTATACGTATCTCTCTGCTTCCCCTCCTCCCAGGTGGGTGCAGCTGTTGGGGGATGGATGCTCTGGAGGGCACCTGGAGACCCCCACCCAGCTCATCCCATCCCAAGGTGCCTCTGTTAAACCTCTGCAGAAGGTCTTGTGGTTGCTTTCCTCACAAAAGTCCTTTATGAGCCAGGATATGATGAGGTACATGATGATTTGTGGCAGTTCAATGAAATGGACATGAGTTTGTATGTAAATGAGGCCAAATTTTGCCAACTTGAGTTTTGCAGCTGAGGAATTTCCTCCATGAGGATGGAGAGTGTCAGAGCCTGCTGGGAACACAGGAGTGCTACACTGGAGCCGTGCAAGGACTGGGATTTGGTATCGGTCACCTTGACTCAGAAGGGAAGAAATTGGTGCAGAGCCTTTGAATCAAAGCCTGTCAGGGCAGAGAGGTTTGTTTGGAGAGCTGGAATGTTTTGGCTGAACATGCTGGAAAACTACTGGTTGGAGGGAATGGTGAGGTAGAGATGAGAAAGTCTCCTCCTTGTTTGAACCCTTAGTGTTAAATGTTCCAGGGGGTGAGAACCTGCCCCTGTTGGTGTCCTGCAAGTGCCAGGAAGGGAGTTCGCAGAGCTTCTAAATTCAGAATTACCCAAAGGCTCCAAAAATGTGCCTTTGCAGCATTGCAAGCTTGGCATTTTCTGAAGCCAGGTCAGTTAAGCTGCGAGTGGAGTGCTGGGAGCAGTTCATGCATGAGAGCTTGAGGTCTCCAGACATGTATGTTACCCTAAGGCTCAGCTTCTCACAGATGTCACTGCAAGGAGCACATCTGACCCTAGTCTTGGACCAAAACTCTGCTCCCCTGGTGCTGTTTGCCATGTACCACTGGCTTGCCTGCACCTGGACCAAGATGGGGTTTTTTGGTCACCCTCTAGCTCAGCACAGGTGTGTAGGCAATTGTGGCTCTTCATGATGCAGCCTGTGCTCCTGGAGGATCTTTGCAACTCATCTTCATCTGCAGGGTGTTAAAATACAAATATGTGAAGCAGAACAAGAAGTTCCCATGGGAAGGGGATTTGTGGGAGCCTCATTTGATATTTGTGAGCAGAGGTGAGCTGTGGTTCCTCATACCTGACATCACAGCAAAGCCTAAGCAGGGAGGACAGCAAATTTCTCCCCAAAATACTCAAGGTCTTGAGCATGGTGGGGGTTTTTTCCTCCCAGTCTTGGTCCTCTAAGGCATTTATACACATCTGGGCAGGCTCCTACCATGGCAGGGAGTTAATGCAGCTCAGCAGGAAGAGCTGCATTAGGAGCCATTTCCACGGCTGGGAGCTCTGCCCACTATCAGAGGCACAGGCAAGGAACAGCAGATTAATCACTTAGAGCCCAGTTTCTCTGTATTGCTGAAAATATCCCCAAACCTGAAGCAGTCAAACAGCAGATTTCCTGGCTGTGTGTGCTGAAGGCTGGTTTCTTTCTAGGAAATTTGTTCTCAGAAATGACTCTGCAGAGGAGGTCAGGGAATATACTGGCAGCAGATGTGCTGTAGCTGTTGTGGTAACGTGTTCAGCTTTTATCATAGAATCCTAGACTGGTTTGGGTTGGAAGGGACCTCTGGAGCTCATCTAGTCCAACCCCCCCTGCACTGGGCAGGGGCATCCCCAACTAGAGCAGCTTGCCCAGAGCCCTGGCAAGCCTCACCTGCAATGCCTCCAGGGATGGGAACTC
>VWZO01017512.1:10137-64310 GCA_013396975.1 Bucco capensis
CTCTTCTTGTTATCCTTGACCTGCCTTGCCAGGTTAAGTTCTAAGGAGGCCTTAGCTTTCCTTGTTGCCTCCCTACTCCCTCTGACAACCTCCCTATATTCCTCCCAAGTGGCTTGCCCATCCTTCCATGTGCTATATATTTACTTCTTATGCTTAAGCTTATCCAGTAGTTTCCTGCTCAACCATGCAGGTCTCCTAACTCTCTTACTGGATTTCCAACTCTTTGGGATGCATTGATCTTGAGCCAGGAGGGAAAGGCACTTGAACACTAGCCAGCTTGCTTGGGCCCCTTACCTTCTAGAGCCCTGTCCCACAGGACTTTATCAAGCAGTTCCCTGAGAAGGCCAAAGTTGGCCTTTCTGAAGTCCAGGGTAGCAATCCTGCTCTTTTCCCTGTGCCTACTGCCCACAGTCTTGAACTCCACTAACTCATGGTCACTACAGCCAAGGGTTGTTAAGTCTTGGCCCAGGCTGCCCAGGGAGCTGGTGGAGTCACCATCTCTGGAGGAGTTTAAGAAATATTTAGATGCTCTCCTTAGGGCCATGGTTTAGTGGTATGGTAGTGATAGGTATGGTTGGACTTGTTGATCTTAGAGGTCTCTTCCAGCCTTTGTGATTCTGTGTAAATACTGTGATTCTGTGAACATCCTCATCCGTGCTTGTGGCACTGCAAGGAGCTCTGTGCCTGAGCCCTGCAAAGTGTGGCCACAGTCCCAAAAGCCTCTTGGTGTGAGATGTGCCTTGAGACCTTGCACAGCCATCGATCCATGCCTGAGCTTCAATTAAAGTGCTAACGATCCCTTCCAAATTGGGCTGCATAGAAACATGCTGTTTTCACCCCAAGGAAACTAGATGTGCCTTAGGATGCAGAATACAAATAAAGCCTGTAATGTGGACAAGAAAAAAAACCCTTATTCCCTGCATTTTCCTCTTTTTGGCTGCTTCTTGCAAATGCTGGACTGTGATGCTGGGCTGGGGAGGGGCACATGGCAGCTTGAGCTGGGCAGCGTACGACTGTGGTTAAATGTTTAATCTCCTAGAAGAGCCAAGGGGCCAGGACACCTGGCTGGATGCTCACTCTGGCCAAGCTGTTTTGCCTAATGATTAGCAGAGCAGCAGGAGTCAGGTCGCACAAGTTTGGTTCCTGAACACATCAAGCCTGTTTCCTTCTGTGCCTGATGCTGGGGACTGAAAACTCAGAGCCTCTGAGGTGGTGGGTGACCTTGATTCCTCTTCCCTGCTCGGAGAAGCTTTCCCTATCCCTCGTGCAGGGCTGTTGAGGGACCTAAACTCATTTCTGTTTGCCAAGCACTCGACTGCCTCTGCTGTGAGAGGAAGCCCAGCTGCCGAAGGAGCGTGGGATGCTGCTTTCATCTTGCTGCAAGGCAAAGATGAGCGGGCTAAACATGCCTTCCTCTTTCCATGCAGCCCTTCTTCTAGGAAGCCAGGTGGCCATCGGGGTCAAAGCCACTGTCCTCTTGCAATCCTGAATTTAGGACCATGCTCTGTCCTTTTCCCCTTAAATAAAACCTTCAGTATAGCAACTTGCTGCCTAACCAGGCGTTCCCAGTCCCTCTTCTGGGTCCCAGTGACAGCTGCTGGAAGCCTGTTACTGCAGCCAACTGCTGGACCTGACAAGATGCGTTAATTAGGCTGTGATGTAGCACGAGATGACACCTCTGAAGCACAGCAGAACTGGCAGCATCAGTCACAGCGCAGAGCACAGGCCACGCGTGCCACGTTTAATTACAGGGAAGCCTGCGCTGACAGCAAGGTGCCAGGCCAGCACTGGGGCCCTGGCTTGTTCCAGGTCTGTGGCTGTTGTCCCCAGGCTGGTCTAGAGGGACCTTCCCTGCATGGGAGCAAACTCAGACATCAGGTTTCTGCTTTTTGTCTTTCCTGAAGGAAGGACAAAGCCAGGACATGAGCTTCAAGGGCAAATTTGCTGTCAGCCAGACATGAGGATCTTGTTTAGGTCCAGTGTCTCTTGAGGTAAGAGGTTTTGGTTTGTAGCAGTGCCATTCGTGTCCTTTGCCTTCACCTAGGTGGTGCTTTTGGCTGTCCTTGGATCCTTTGCCTTGATAGGTATCTGTGCTGAGACCCATCCTGGGGGATTGATAGGAAACTCAGCTGAGGTGCATCCTGGGAGGCTGCACCCAGGCTTGGGTGATCTGGATGTGCCCAGGGAGAACATCATAGAATCATCTGGGTTGGAAGGGACCTCTGGACCTAGTCCAACCCACCTGCAGTGGACAGGGACATCCCCAGCTAGATCAGCTTGCCCAGAGCCCTGGCAAGCCTCACCTTGAATGCCTCCAGGGATGGGAACTCAACCACCTCCCTGGGCAACCTGGTCCAGTGTTCCACCATCCTCGTGGGGAGGAACTTTTTCCTAATATCCAGTCTAAATCTACTCTTCTCTAATTTAAAATCATTGCCCTTTGTCCTTTCACTCCAGGCCTTTGCAAACAGGCCCTCTGCAGCCTTCTTGTAAGTTCCCTTTAGGTACTGGACGGTCACTATTAGATCCCCCCAAAGCCTTCTCTTCTCCAGGCTGAACAATCCCAGCTCCCTCAGCCTGTCTTCATAGGAGAATGAAATCAAATGAAATTTAACAATAGTAAGTGCCATATTTTACACTTGGGGAGGGGTAACCCAAAAACCACCTACTATCTACTATCTGGGGAATGTTAGTCTGAAATGTAGCACAGCTGAGAGGGATCTGGGAGTAATAATAGATAATAAAATGAAGATGAGTCAGCAGTGTGCCTGAGCAGCCAAGAGAGCCAACTGGATCCTGGGGTGCATCAAGCACTCCATCACTAGCCAAGCGAGAGAGGTGATAGTTCCTCTTTACTCGGCACTGCTGCAGCCTCACCTGGAGCATTGTGTGCAGTTTTGGGCACCACAATACAGGAGGGATGTGAAGTTGTTGGAAAGTGTCCAGAGGAGGGCAACAAAGATGGTTAAGGGCTTGGAGGGGAAGTCACATGTAGAAAGGCTAAAATCACTTGGCCTGTTCAGTCTGGAGAGGAGAAGACTGAGGGGAGATCTCATTGCAGTTTATAACCTCCTCACCAGAAAGAGAGGNTAGACTCCAACCATAAGGATTCCCTTGTTACCTTGAGCTCTAATTTCTATCCATAAGCTTTCAACTTGCTCTTGGCTATTCTTTAGGGACAACTCTTCACATTCAATCTGTTCCTTAACATAGAGAGCAACTCCTCCATCTTTCCTTCCCATCCTGTCCTTTCTGAACAGCTTGTGAAGACTGATAGCCACACTCCAGTCATAGGATTCATCCCACCAGGTTTCAGTAATGGCCACTATGTCATAGCTTTCCAGCAGTGCAGTAGCTTCCAACTCCTCCTGTTTGTTGCCCATGCTGCGTGTGTTTGCACAGAGGCACTTCAGCTGGGCAGTCAGCCATGTCACCTTTCCAGAGAAACATCTCTTCATTCCCTTAAGGTGTTTCCCAGATGTTTCCCTGCTGGCTGCTATTGCCTTAGGAGCCTCTGGCTTGATTCCATGAGCCTTTGACTGTGCTGCATGTTGCAGCCTATTCCAGACTGAAGACCCTTACTAGCCCCCCTTCCCACTAACTCAGGTGTCTCCTCCCACAGTTTGTCATATGAAAGACTGCTGGTTTTATTATCCCCCTCCCCCATCATACCTAGTTTAAAGTCCTGAATATGTTTTCCAGTCCCATTTGTGCGTCTAGTCACTGCTCCAGCCATGTGCCCCATTCCTCTCTGGCCATGCACCTCATTACTCAGCCTCAAGATTCATGGGGCTAGTAGAACTTTTGCAGTGACTTAACTGGTGCCTTTAATTGTTTATCTTTGGGGAAACCTTCTGCCTTAGCCCTGGACACAGGGCTACCTGGCGTGATTCAAGCCAGGTTGTTTCTTGGTTTACACTTGAAGCATCTTCATCTCTGGTGTAACTACATGCAGCTAAATTGGGGAAGAATCAGGCTGGTTTTCTGTGCAGCTCTGTAACCCTGGTTCTCATCTTGACACAGTGTTTATCTCCTTGACTCCTGGTAGCAATGCACTTCTGAATTGATGGCAGTTATTTCCCAGTACACCCTGGACTATACACAGGGGCCCAGTTAAGCAGGTGAATGGTACAGCTTGTGCGTTGTTGTTGTGCTATAATTGCCATTGCTCTACAAGGAGCTTCAGATGTATCTCAAGTGGAAATAATAACCCTGGTTTTATAGGAATGAAGACATTTATACCCGGGTCTAATTCCATACAAGGGCAGAGCCATCTCCCCCACCTACCATGTATCTGATTGCCTTCTCCAGCTCCAAGGGAGCTTTTCTTGAACAAATGATACAGATTCCCATTTCTATGCAAAGAACTTCAGGGAAAAGGAAAAAGAAAGGCTCAAGTTTTCAGGAGTCATCAGTAAGCCTCTCCAGGAACAAGGTGTAGTGCTTGGCTTCTCTTGATGTATTTCATGTTGGGTCTCCAGAGCCATGAGATCCCTGGAAGGGGTACTCAAGAAAGGGACCTGGTTCTCAGTATCATCCCTGTAAGCATGGTGTCAAAAGACACCAGCACCGTGCCTTGGGTCAGGAACTGTGCACATGCATGTGAGAATACAGACTTGGCCACAGAACCTCCCTTGACCTGCTGGTCACGTGAACCCCAGGAGAACACTGCCCTTCTTGGCCATGAGGGCACATTGCTGGCTCATGGGCAACTTGTTGTCCACTAGCACTTCCAGGTCATTCTCCACAGAGCTGCTTTCCAGTAGGTCGGTTGACCTACTTGTCCAGGTCCATGGGGTTATTCCTCCCCAAGGGGCAGGACCCTACACTTGCCCTTGTTGACCTTCAGGAGGTTCCTCTCCCCCACCTCTCAGCCTGTCCAGGTCTCCCTGAATGGCAGCACAGCCTGACCCTGTGTCAGCCACTGCTCCCAGTTCTGTACCATCAGCAAACTGGCTGAGGGTCCACTCTGTCCCTTCATCCAGGTCACTGATGAAGCTTTTGAACAAGACTGCACACAGTCCTGATGCCTGGGGAACACTGCAAGCTCCAGGCCTCCAACTAGACTCTGCACCACTGATCCCAACCCTCTGAGCTCTATCCTGCAGCCAGTTCTCAACCCACCTCACTTGCAGAGAAGAAGGTTCCACCTCATGGACCATCTTCTATCAAACAGAAGCAAAGGATGGTGGCAGCTTGGATTCCCTTCTGTTGTTGCCAATGAATTTAAAAATAAGAAATAAAGGCCCCTTGTGACTTGGGCTAGAAAATAAAATGTTGGGGGGAGAGGGAGGACAAAAGTATTTCTCCACATAATGAAAACACAAATGGACAAGATAATTATCTTCATGAGGGCTTGGATCCATAGCAATACATCTCATTTTAGAAAGCCCATTAGAGCTGGAATTTTATGCAAAACACTAAAAGAAATCTAAAAATATAAGACAATAGAGTCACAGCAACAGGGATTGTTAAGGGGGGGGGTGTGTTATATTGGAGGCAATAAACCCTGGAAGAACCAGGAAAACAATGCTCTAGTAAAACCATAATAAATGGCTGTGGTTTAATCACTTGGTAAATAACTAAGATATTTCTGCAGGTTTTATAGTGTCACTAAAAAACAAATACTAATCCCAATCCTTCTACATTAAGGATGCAGCCAAGAGGATTTTTTTTTTCTGGAGATAGAAATACAGAAAAGTGTCATTTTAGCAATTTGCTTTTTTAAATAATAGTATATTATTTTCTGCCTGGATCCACTTCTCCAACCTCTCCCATGCTTTTAAGATAGCATTTACCATTAGGTAGGTTTTCTCCCCTTCCCCACTCAGCACACTCTTGAGTCTTTGAACACACAAAATTACATTTTTCCCCAGCAATCTTCCCCACCACAGCAAAAAGCAAACACTTAGGGAAACTCCTGGAGGGTCTCAATTTTAATAAGCATCTTTCATGTGCTTGGACTCTAATTGCAAGATATTATATGGGTGGTTTAGGAAATATAAGCACATTTTGCATGCCTTTCTCTTTACCTATTAAATAGCTGGAATCAAAAGTCTGGCTGTTCTCCCTCACTCCCCCAAAGTGATGGTGCTTTATATTAAAATGAAGTGCTTTAATTTAATATCCTTTGCTTTCTTCTGGATTGCTCCCTTGCAGCTGAAAGAAACCCAGCTCTCAATTTCATTTTTAGGTAGCTGTGTTAAGAGCAGGCAGGAGGTGCCCAAATCCCATGCCTGCCCCGTCAACAATGTGTGCTGATACAAGTCCTGGACAAAAACTACCTCTCCAGGGAAGCAAACACTTCCCTCATGAGTTCATGAGCTTTATCCAGTCCTTGTGGTCACAGAGCCCAATGTGGGGACCTGCTGTGACATCCAGCCCTTGCTGATAGGTGCTGCGTGATGCTGGGACACACTAGCTTTTGCCTTTGAACATCTTGTTTCCCTTCCCATAGGTCTAATATCATTAAGGTCTAACCGTGCTGAAGTCTCTTTATTTCCCCTGTAGTATATCCTCAGCCATCAGCACTCCAGCCTTTGCAAGGAGAGCTGTCATCAGAAGGCCCTCACTAACCAGCCTGTTAATGCAGCAGAACGGTGTCAGGGCATTGCTGTAAGGATCCCAGAGCTGTGTTCATCAGAAAACCAGCCACAGCTTCAGCTCCCTCTTCCTCACTCACCATCTCACAGCAAGTAGATCTGTGCAGGGTCTTGATCCTCCTGCCAGTGTCAGTGCCTTGAGATGTGTACACCAGCTCTATCAGCTGGATATAGGCTTAACCAGAGGGACCTAGACAAGCTGGAGAAGTAGGTCGGTGTGGACATCATGACTTTGAACAAGACCAACTGCCAGGTCCTGCACCTGGTGTCAAGCCAGGTTGGGATGAAGGGAGCAGCCCTATGGAGAAGGACTTGCGGGTGCTGGTAGGTGACAAACTGGACATGAGCTGGCAATGTGTGCTCACAGCAAGCAAATTGTGTCCTGGGCTGCTTCGCCAGCAACATGGCCAGCAGGGCAGGGAGGGGATTCTGCCTCTGCTCTGCTCTGGGGAGACCTCAGCTGCAGTGCTGGGTCTAGCTCTGCAGTCCTCAGCACAGGAGACACATGGACCAGTTGGAATGGCTCCAGAGGAGGCCACAGATATGATGTGAGGGCTGGAAGCTCTCTGCTGTGAGGCCAGGCTGAGAGAGTTGGGGTTGTTCAGCCCGGAAAGAGAAAGCTCCAGGGAGACCTTAGTGCAGACTTTCAGGACTTAAGAAAGATGGGGACAGACTTTTTAATAGGGCCTGTTGTGACAGGACAAAGGGTGATGGTTTTAATCTACAAGAGGGAGATTTAGACTAGATAGAAGGAAGAAATTTTTGAGACTGAGGGTGATGAGACCCTGGCCCAGGTTGCTCAGAGAGGTGATAGATGTCCCATCCCTGGAATCATTGCAGGTCAGTTTGTTGGGGGCTGTGAGCAACCTGATCTAGTTGAAGCTGTCCCTGCTGACTGCAGGTGGGTTGGTCTAGATGACCTTGAAAGGTAACTTCCAACCCAAATAATTCTGTGATTCTAATATCCCATGCCTGATGGGTTTGACATCTTCCTTAAACACTCCTTCCACTGTGGGAGCTGTGAATCTTGCTGGGTGCTGGGACTCAGGGTGACCTTGTAGATAGGAGCAGGCACAGAGGTGGCATTAGAGCAGGGACTCACTGGGCTTCTCCATGTGACCCAGCTCCTGCCATCCCATCTGCTGTGGGATCTGTGATCCCTGATGTACAATGAGACACTTGGGCCTTTGTTTTGGTCTGTCCCCAAGGCTCCCAGCTCCAGGAGATGAGGTCAGCTTGCCATCAGTGGGTCTACCTTTCCCCATCAGGAGAAGCTCCGTCACCATGTACCTGCCACTACCTGAAAATCCCTGGAGCTGTGGAACGGAAAGGGATGAGGAACATCTTTAAATGTTTCCTTCTTCTCGCAGGGAAATAGAAAGAAAACACTAAAATTTAGTTGGTTTAAAAGTGCCTATGATTTATTTATTTGTTTTAAGTTGGTCCCATGAGGCGGAGACATAAATCGTGGGTTTATTGGAATGCTTGGGTTGGGAAATGCATCTCTCTCTTTTTCTCCTTGGAGTCAGACAGCAATGGATGCTTAAAGCTTGTAAAGGCCCTTAAAATGTACTGCTCCAGCTGACATAGTGCTGCTCATAAAGTCCAGGGCTGAGCTGCTCTTACAGGAGTGTGCCCGTTGCCTAAATTCCCATTGTTTTCTCTCTTCTTGGAGCAGCCTGACTCCCTTAGTGCCAGCCCCTCCATTTCCAGCAGCAGGACATGCTCTGTTTCTTATCCTGAAAAAATAAGATCTCTGCCATAAATCAAACCTCAAAGTAGTTCTTCAACCCAAATTTAAAGCCCTGAGCACAGGGCTTTAAATATATCCCAAAATCAAACCTACTGAGGTTAGTCCCTAGCTGGCAGGGAAGGGAAATAAATAAATAAAGGCTTGAATTAAAATTCCAGGGAAGTCATCCAAAATAAATATGTAATCTATTCCTGCAAAAAGACCCTAATTTTATATTTTATTTTTCACTCCCAATATGATCAGGCTGCTTTACATTCTAATAAATGCATGGTTTTGAAGGGGGAAATGGTATTGCTTTGATATGGCAAAGATTATTTGATCAAATAAGATATTAGAACTTTTCAGGACTGCATTAGGGAGGGAAAATGTTTGTTTCTTTGCAGTATTCATCTATCTAATAGGCAATGATTGCAAACAAATAATTATCAGCGGGAACAAATGGGGAAAAATTAAGGTTATCTGGCATGGAACAGCATAAAAAGACTCCAGCAAGATAACAATAAGGGAGTGATGTATCGCTAAGTGTTGTGGAGATAATTGCACATCAATTGGCTGATTGGGGAGCAGGCTGACAAATGAAGATGGCTGATTGTGTGGCAGAGGAGGTCGCTGTCCTCTCACTCACATGATGAAAACATCACTCACCCCATCCTGCCGGCTGGCTTCTCCTCCTCTGAAGCAGTCCAAAATCTGCAGGAGGAGCTTCTGTGGCCAGCAGGATTGGGGAAGTGACTGTCCCCATGTACTGGGCACTGGTAAGGCCACAGCTCAAATCCTGCATTCAGTTATGGACTCCTCACTCCAGGAAGGAAATTGAGGTGTCCAGTGTCCTGTGTCCAGTTCTGGGCCCCTCACTTCAAGAAGGATNCCTGAACAAAAGGAGGTTGAGAGACCTTCTCACTCTCCAACTCACTAAAAGGAGGTTGGAGTGAAGTGGGGGTTGGTCTCTTCTCCAAAGGAACAAGTGATAGGACAAGAGGAAACAGCCTCAATTTGTGCCAGAGGATATTTAGGTTGGACATGAGGAACAATTTCTTCCCCAGAAGGGTTGTCAAGACCTGGCCCAGGCTGCCCAGGGCAGTGATGGAGTCACCATCCCTGAAGGGATTTCAAAGCCATGGAGATGTGGTGCTGAGGGACATGGTTTAGTGGTGACCTGGCAGTGCTGGTTAACTCTTGGACCTGATGATCTTAATGGTCTCTTCCAACAAAAATGATTATATAGGAGCAGTGACGTCTTTGTGCCAAATTATTCCCCCGGTCCTGCTCTCTGCTTAGGAGCTGGGGTGCAGTGATGTGGAGAGCGTGGGGGTTTTGTGTGGTTTGTGTCTTTTATGTCATCCTCTAACCATTGAGCTCCAGCTCTGCTCAGCTGGGGAGCTCCTCAATTTATCTTATCAAATATATGAAGTGAGAAGATAGCCAAAGCTGTAGTGAGCATCCCTTGGAGATGCCTTGGCTGAACCCTTTGGCCACTGCTGAGGCAGGTACAGGCTGTAGGGTCTTAATGACTGTCATGTGTAATGAATCTCTGCTGCTTTACTCAGGAGTAAAAGGACAAAAATAATTATTGCAACTGCTCCCTGCCTACTCTTCCAAAGCCTGCCCAGCCAGGCTCAGTGTGAACCCAGCTCTTGTAAATAGCTGATGGAGCTGCCAGGTTTACAGCTCCTCGAGGGCAGCCAGGGAAGAGGAAATGGCTGGGATGGAGTCCCAAAATCATTAAAATCACACACACTGGAAGAGATAGAGGCAAGATCCAGAGTGGCATTGAGCCATGCAGCCCAGCAAGTGAGCAGCTCAACCCAGGCAGGCTGTGGGGTTGTCCCTTCCCATGGAAGCTACTGGCATCCATCAAGAGCAGATTTCTTTTCAGTGCTTCATGTCCCTGAAGGCAGGGGATGAGTCCATGGCCCTTCAATGCCGCCACTGTGCGTGACCCAGGTGTGGAGGAAGCATCACAAACACTAGGGACACCTCGATGCCAGTGGTTTTCAATGTTGTTGGTTTTGTATGTGTGCAGTGCTGTGTGCAAGATCAAGGCTTCTTCTTGCTGGGAATGGGAGCAGAAGCAACTCAAAAAGTGCTCAGCAGGTACCCAGGCTCCTTCTCATCTCCAGGCAGAGATGGACAAAGACCAAAGCAGCAACAACATTGTTGATTTTAATGACCTTGTTAGCCAAAAGCCAGTAGGAAGATGTGCCTGTATTTTGTGGGGAAGGAGATTCCTCCCACTTTGCTGGTCCTGGATGAAAATACATCAAGTGTCCTCATAGGGTACTGCAGAAATTTGCCCAGGGAGGTGGTTGAGTTCCCATCCCTGGAGGCATTCCAGGTGAGGCTTGCCAGGGCTCTGGGCAAGCTGCTCTAGTTGGGGATGTCCCTGGCCACTGCAGGGGGGTTGGACTAGATGAGCTCCAGAGGTCCCTTCCAACCCAAACCATTCTAGGATTCTAGGATTTTAGACTCCACACAGTAATCTTGGTGCTTATTCATGGACTTCACACCTCAAATCCTGAGTTCAATTCTGGGACTCTCACTCCAAGGAGGACATTGAAGTGCTGAAGTGCATCCAGAGATGAGCAATGAACTAGTGAAGGGTCTAGAGCACAGGTGTTGTGAGGAGCAGCTGAGCAAACTGGGGCTGTTTAGCTTGGAGGAGAGGGGGCTCAGGGGAGACTTCCTTGCTCTTTCCAGCTACCTGAAAGGAGGCTGAAGAGAGATGGGGGTTGGTTTCTTCTCTCAAAGAATAAGGAGTGGGACAAGAAGAAATGGCCTCAAGTTGTGCCAGAGGAGGTTTAAGTTAGACAGTAGGAACAATTTCTTCTCTAAAAGGGTTGTCAAGCCCTGGCAGAGGCAAGTCCTGCCCAGAGCAGTGGTGGAGTCACCATCTCAGGAGGGACTGAAACGCCATGTAGATGTGGTGCTTAGCAACACGGTTTAGTGGTGACCTGGTAGTGTTAGGTTAATGGTTGGAATTGGTGATGTGAAAGGTCTCTTCCATCCAAAATGATTATATAAATCTATGACTTTACTATTAGGCTGAGATTTATCCCCCCTAAATTTTGCTGTGCATCTGCCATAGGTGGGATGCATCACCCAGCAGAGGTACTGATCTATCTATGTTGACGAGAAAGAGCCTGGACAAGCCCCTGAGACAGGCAGCCACCTCTTTAGCACCTGAAATGACATGGAGTGAAGCACATCCACAGTGTACTTACTCTACCACCCGATGCTCATCTTCCCCACCATCCATCTTCCCTTTACACACATTGTGTGTGAACAGCCTTTTCCTGCGCAGCACAGAGCAATTCTCGCTTTCCCTTTGCAGCCTACCTCCCATAATCCACTTAGAATGTGCAGCTCTTTGCTTTTTTCTGTAAGCCTCCCTTTAAACTCTTGATGTAGCTCTTTTTCCATCTGTTCCTGCCTATGCATCTTCTCTGTGTTCTGCCTAATGACTTACTCTCGGTAGGAAGAGACTGTATATTAATATCATCATTATCATTCTTCTCTCCAGCACTTCAGATCTTGGGAGGAATGTAATTGCTGAAGCAGATTTTAAGTTCCATCATGATAACCAGGCAAGTTACAGAGGAGGTTAGATTCTCACCTCACTCAGGAGTTTCAATTTCCCGTCAGTGGTGCTTTCTGAAGGACCTCACTCTCACAGTGATGGCAAGTCCCACACTAGCCAATTCATTATTAACATTGTTGTTACTGACATTATTAAGTTAGTGCCTAGCAGTCCCAATTACAGGCTGAGATCCTGTTGTGCCAAGGGGCTTCTTTCCCTCTTCCATCAGTTGCAGGTCCTTTATCTTTGCCTCATTCTGCACCCCAGAATTTCTCTCTTGCTTCTCTCCACATGTTTCCAGGGAGAGTGTGTTCCTCTGCCTATTACTCTTTCCCCTGAGAAGCAGAGGATGAGGTTCCAGTGCAGACAATGCTCCCTGAGATCTTTATTTTGCTCTGCTGTGATGGAGTTAATAGTCTCCCTGGGTTTAACACCTGCCTGAAATTAGTCTTCATTTTGTGCTAGTGTGAGAAAACCAAGGGGACTAGCTTTGCTTTCACCCTCAGAGCAGGCTTCCACAGGCTCAAAGTTAATGGGACATGAAGAAGATAGCACACCTGGTGCAGGGCTTTGTACCATCCCAGCCTTCAGCATGAGCTTCTCCCATGCTGACCACTTCCTACCTGCCACAGCAGGGCTCTCCTCTTCCTGGTGGCAGTGGGAACATGTGTAAATAACACCAGTAATAACACTGTTGGTGGACTTGGTGATTACCCCATGGAGGCTGGGGTTAAATTGGAAGCAGAAAGGAGGGAAAGATACTCTCCTCTGCCCATGTCCTGGTTTCCCTCCAGGCTGCTAATGTATCTCCCCCCTCAGCTGCCTTTACTAACAAGCTTCCCCAATGCTGACGGGGTCAGCTCCATCAGAGAGTTCTGGCTGCCCAGTGCTGCCTGCTGAAAACCCCTGCCTTGGGTAGATTGATGGCTCAGGAGTGCATTGTAGTGATGAAGTGGAACAGACCATTTTCATTAAGTGACACTGACATTATTAAGGCCACTTAAATGTCTCCTGGAGATGGTGTGTCCAGGGTGTGCTCGGCGCAGCATGTTCTCCAGTTTGGCTGGGACAGCCAAAATTTGTCCATTGGCCCTTGGCTCCTTGCTGCCCATTCTTCCCAGCTTTCATTTGGACAGTCCTCCTCTCCCTAATGCAGTTCCAGGGACTCAGGTGAATTGAGAGGCTGAGGACTGAGAGACTTTCATTATTCACATTGCATGCACCTGAAAATTGCATCTCCTGCTGGCTCCCAAATTGAGTACATTAAATACAATGCATTAAAGCCCCCAAATATGTAGATATTCAGGGAGAGCCTGGGATTTCAGGCATTTGCCAGCACAGTCCCAATTCTAGAGACTAGTAGTGCAGTTAATAGATGAGCGTAGTGTTGGTGCAGAGCCAGGAAGGAGAGGAGGGAAGCTGGCTGCAGTGGGGTGGAAGGAGGAGAGCCAGATGGGATCCTGGTCAAAGAGGAGATGCTGCGTGGGGTCCTGGCAAAGAGGAAGAGTTGGGCTGGATTAAAATGCAGCAAAAATCAGGCTTCATCCCCTGCCTGGCTGGATGTGCTGCCAGCTTTGTGTTGGGCATTCACTTAAGGTGTTAGTTGGTGCTGAGAGCTGGCTGGGTGGAGGTCTGAGCTGTGTGAAGTCCTCAGCTAACCCTGTGCTTCAGAGCTGGTGGTGACTTGCTGGGCTGGGCATGCAAAAGACCCACTTTTCCCCTTTTGTTCTGCTTGGGCACTGCATTAACTTCCTATGTGGCTTCAGCCCTCATGAGAAGTGAAGCTCATTCCTCTGCATGCAGCCAGTTTTCTCCAGCTGAGAAGTGCTCAGGGAGTGCTAAACACTGTCCCTTTGGTGCTTCTTGGTGCCTATGAAAGGGCTTCACCAGCACTGCACAATTCACTGTTGGCAGTCAGAGGTTGTTGCTGGTTTCTAAGTGGGGAAACTGAGGCAGAGCAAGGAAAAGAACTCCTGGTCCAAGATCAAGAGCAAAACACAAGCATCTTGCATTCCCCACATGGAGATCAGAGTAGGCTTTATAGCTACCACTCATCTGACCCAGTTATCTCAGCATTATTTACTGTTACTTTTAATGACATGCCAGGGTCTCCCTGAAACATATTTTTTCATTAAAGATAGCAAAACTGAAGCAGGAGCTCAGCCATTCAGAGAAGATGTTCAAACTGCCTTGGATTTATGTAGCCCATTCCACCACTCACTTGTGATGGATCTCTCCATGCTTCACAAGCCTCACAGATGGATTTCACAACAACCACAGGCGTTGACCCACGTGAAGAGCCTTGGAAATCTTTCCCACAGTGCAGCTTTCTGGGGACCACATTGCACAGGATCAGAGCCATGCAGGCCAGGAGATGGGGAAGGTGAAAATACTGATTTTCAGCTGGGAATTTAATTAATCAGGATTTGATTTAGGCAGTGGGTTTCCACATCTGTGATTAGAAAAGCCCCACAGGGTCTTTGGTGACCAATAGCAATCGATATTTTGATTTAAGAGTTCATCTTGAGAGAGGAGCCCTGGATAATTCAGCAGTCCTTAGCAAGAGGGCTTGGAAGAAGACAGCAGTTCCCAACAGCACTGAGAGGTGTTTGTGCTGAAAAAATAATGGCTGACATGGGTCTTGTTAGTAAAACTTGGCTGCTTCATGCTTGATCTCCACCACAGGCCCCCTCAGCAGAGCAGAACAGTGCCTCTACTTCTAAACAGCCCCTTTTCACCAAGGAAAAACTTCCTCTCGCGAACGCTTGTGGTTTAGAGAGGTCAAATCCAGATCCAGATTGTCTCTTCATCTCCAGGTTGTTCCAGTCCTGGGTTTTGTTTTTACTCTGTCTCTGGCTTAGTTGCCAAGTTTCACCTCCATGAAAGCCGGTCTGGGTCAGTGTGTTTCCCATCTCCTGGCTGGAAGAGCATCCTGCAGTGCTGCCTCCTGCTCCCCCACACTGCCCTGGGCTCCCCCATTAATTGAATATATATTTTAATGCCAGGCCAGGCAGCTGGCTCTAAATGATTGTAAACTGGGAGTCTTATATAAAAGGACAAACTGGAAACATAAAATTTTATGGCTTAATACTAGCAATTAGAGGGAGACATGGGTATATTTTGGAGCTAAAGTTCCTGCTCCCTCTCTTTAGAAGGTCTGCTGTATTTGCACAGCATCTGTGGATGCCTCCAGCCCTCAGCAGTGGAATCTTGGCTTGTATCTGCACTAGTGTGGCCAGAAGGACCAGGGCAGTGATTGTTCCCCTGTACTCTGCACTGGTGAGGCCACACCCTGAATCCTGGGTTCAGTTTTGGGCCCCTCACTCTAAGAAGAACACTGAGGTGCTGGAATGTGTCCAAAGAAGGGCAACAAAGCTCATGCAGGGTCTAGAGCACAAGTGTTGTGAAGACAGCTGAGGGAACTGGGTTGTTTAGCCTGGAGAAAAGGAGGCTCAGGAGAGACTTTCTCTTCTCACTCTCTGCAACTCCCTGAAAGAAGATTGGAGCAAGGTGGAGATCAGTCTCTTCTCCCAAGAAACAAGAGATGGGACAAGAAGAAACAGCCTCAAGTTGTGTCAGG
The DNA here is from genome assembly GCA_013396975.1 of Bucco capensis. NCBI lineage: Eukaryota > Metazoa > Chordata > Aves > Piciformes > Bucconidae > Bucco > Bucco capensis. Next base: position 25,650 of record VWZO01017512.1, read on the forward strand.
GGAGGTTTAGGTTGTACATTAAGAACAATGCCTTCCCCAAAAGGGGCTGCCCAGGGCAGTGGTGGAGTCACCATCCCTGGAGGGGTTTCAAAGCCATGGAGATGTGGTGCTGAGGGACATGGTTTAATGGTGAGCTGGTTAAGAGTTGAACTTGATGATCTTAAAGATCTTTTCTAACCAAAATGATTCTGTGATTCTGCTAATTCGGGGACTCTATGGTTCTGTCCCCATCCCATGGCATTCCTGGATCCAGCCCCAGGGATGCCCAGGGCAGTGCAGGTGGCTGCAAGGGGAGGGTGAGCCCAGAGCCCAGAGCCCAGAGCCCAGAGCCTGTTGCGTGGCTGCCAGGAGCTTGGCAGGAGGAGGCAAGAGGCAGCAGATGCAGCCTGTCAAAGGGAGCAGATGCCTCATTAGCCACAGTGCCATGCAGCAACAACCCAGCAACAACCCAGCTGTGTGGAGGGGGCAGCCAGCCTCCACAAAATGAAGCTGTTGAGCACTCACTCTTGCTCATTTCTCCCTGTATCCTTCTTCTCCCTTCCCCTCACTGCTTGTGCAACTTCTCCTTGCACACTTCCTCTCCATTTGCATCCTGATTTTCCCCCGCAAGCATCATCCTTTGTTGCGTGGGCGTGAGGAGAAAACGGCTGGGAGCCAATAAATTTCTGCTAGTGCCCAACAAAGTGGGTCCCCACGGGAGGGGAAGCAGTGTTGAGTGGCCAGGGGGTTTTGGCACTGAGCATGTTGTCTCCAACCTTCTTTCACCGTGAGCTGGATACTCGAGTAAGAGCCATCACTCATCAGCTTAAACAAAGTGTAGTACAAGACAATTCAATTAACTGTGAGCGGCAGTCAATAGCGTGGGGCTGTGTACACAGCCCTTCCCGAGCCAGGGGAAATCAAACTGCTCCACAGGCTCCTCTAAGCCAGGGGCTGCCATCCTGGGGGGGTAGAAAGGGATACTGGAAAGCAAATCATCTCCTGGAGCATCCCCCACAGTGATGAGGCAGCTACTGGTGCTGATGTTTATCCAGAGCCACCTGCACCCCAGGTTATCTCCTGGGGAAACAGCCTCAAGGTGTGCCAGAGGAGGTTTAGGTTGGGCATTGGGAAAAATTTCTTTCCCTAAAGTGTTGTCAAGGCCTGGCACAGGCTGCCCAGGGCAGTGGTGGACTCAGCATCCTTGGAGGGGTTTAAAAAACATGTGGATGTGGTGCTGAGGGACATGGTTTAGTTGTGACCTGGAAGTGCTGGCTAATGGCTGGACTTGATGATCTTAGAGATCTTCTCTGACCAAAATGATTCTATGATAAAACAGAGGGAATGGGAAGATCTAGATGATGTTACTGAAGGAGAACCAGGTGGAGGGTCAAAACTGTATTTGTGGTGCAGATAGATAGGAGGGACGGTGGCAGAAGGATTTGCTGGAGAAGCAGCTCCTCATTACTGGACAAAAGGCCTGGAGCATATCCTTGCTGAGCTGATGTACATCACCAGCTCTCAGTCTTGACACTACTCTCCATTTCTGCTCATGCCAGCCAGTGAGCAGGCTGTGTCCACCTTACTTTTGAGCACTCTCTGCCTTTGTAGTCTCTTTACAGACCTACTTCCTTTATCAAACTGCTGGAGATATGCAAAGATCCTCTGATTTCACATCTCCATCCTTGTGTATTCTCCTGCATCTCCCCTGGGCCTCGCTAACGAGTCCCTCTCCGGTGTACTTGTAATGCTATTCCCATGTTTCCTGGGGTTTTGCTTGTGTTTGACGACAAGACCTCATCATTCCAGATTTGTGTTGCGTGAGCTATCACAGGATTAGTGAGCTGGAAATCTTTCAGAGTTTTCTTTCAGAAGCTAGTCCCTTGGGAGCATCACTTTAGTAAGTGATTTTTCTGTTCTAGCCCAAGGAATTGGATCCGCATCCGGTAGCCAAATTGAATTCATTCGGGCAAGGTTAAGAGCCATTTGATACAGTTTTAGATTAGGTGAAGGCAGCTATAGATATTTCATATTCTGCACTGTGCTGCTGCACAGTTAGCAGGGATGGGCCAGCACAGTGCTTATCAACTGCTCCCCAGTGAGCCCGCTGCTACAAATGGATGTTGCTAACCCAGGGAATGGATCCTAAATCTTTCCCTGCTGAAAGGTAATGGAAATAAGACAAAGCAAGAGGTGAAGGGAATGGCTTGGCACTTAGTAAAAGCTTGGCGTGGCTGGCAGGGTGGCTGTGGGCAGTCAGCAAGAGCTTTCCCCCCTGGGTGAGGGGGGGGGTCTGATTGCACTTCTGCTGTTGGCTTGAGCTCGTTCCAAGAGCTGTGTTGCATAGGACCCTCATGGAACAGTGTTGCTGCAGTCAACAGCATGGACCCAAACATGGCTGCTGTGTTACCACAGTAACACACTGGTGGTTGGGATCCTTTCCTTCCTGAAGGAAAGCAACGTAGGTTTATGTGCTTAGGAGGGAAGGCTGCTTTCTGTCAGCTGAGAGTATAGACATGGTTTTGAATAGTAGGACAAATGAGTTTCTCTGTTTTCTTAAGGTGAGCCCATCCATAATCCTAGCGATGCCTGAAATGCTCATGTGCAATCGCCATCTGCTCCCAGCTGGAACAATCTCAAGAGCCATATCCCCCAGGGCTGGAGCCTTTCTTCTGTGCACTTGCCCCATTGCAGGAAATAAAGGGAAAAGAAACTCTTCTGAGGTCTGCAGGAAGCTACTGCTCAGGCTGTGAAACATGTACAAGGGGTGAGATGTGTACAGGGGACATGCACAGGGCTCTGGGCATCTCTGGGGTGGCACCTGACATGTCCATTTACAGCCATAGAAAGCTGGAGGAGAAACCTCTCATCAGTGCAAGAGAGTTCCCATACAGCAGTGCCCTGGGCGCAGCTTTTAGCACAAGCCACATTGAGCCTGGCTAATGAAAAAGGACTTTGAGAAGGCAGCAAGTTATAGTTAGGATAACTGGAAGTCCTTGGTGGAGGATCCTAAGGCAACTGACAGTTGAGGCCCATAAAATTCTGTACTTATTCACAAATCTTTCCAATACTTGAGAGCATCAGTCCCATGATATTTATTGCTTTTCCAAAGGCTCCAGCTCCTGGAGTCATGACATGAAATGAGGAGCTAAGCTTTTCTTGCCTTTTGACTGTTTGGTCTTTACTGTAGCAGGGAAAATTTGGAAAACATAACCTTTACATTCTGCAGAGCCAGGGAGCAAATAAGAAGGACACAGGAGCAGTTTGCTATTTGTTTCTATTTCTGAAAAATCTCATAGTTTCTTTTTTTGAAAGCACCTTGGTCTCTCATGCCTTTAACTGCTTGGAGTGGAGATAGGTAAATAATTACAGGGTTTAAGCCTTTCTGTGCCATTCCTTACACTGCTAGAAATGAGGCAAACAAGAACTAGGGAAAGAAAAAGGTGCCTAGAGATCTGGTAGAGCAGAATCTGAGCACAGGTCCTATCCTGAGAGTGAAGGGAACTGATGTGAAGTGAGAATGCTTGAACTGAACCCTTGTGTCGCACAAAGAGAGCTCTTCAAAGCAGGAGGAGTGCTCTTGGGCTTTGTGGCAGCAGAAGTGGCTCTAGAAGTGGTGTTCGGTGTCAATCTCCACTCCACATTGTCCATAGGACATTTGTCAAGGCTATTGTGTTAGCCAGAGTCCCAGGAGTCACACCTGTGACTGATGCTCAAGTACAGCGTCGAGAGATGTCTCTGCTTTGTCCCTGGACAAAGCAGGGGACGAGAGGGGCAGGCTGGCACAGAGAAAGGATGCAGGGCACTGCCACGAGAGATGATGTGACATTTAAGTACCCCTCTATCTGTTCTTGTGAGTAGAAACTTTCATCCTCTTCCTCCACCACCCATGTTTATAACCCAAACTACCATTGTGAAATGCTGGGTTTTTTATGACTAGCATCACCTTACAGGCTTTGCTGTGCCTCCCCTTCCCTATGCTAAGTCCATCATTCTTCCTCTTACAGGGCTTTCACACCTCATTTTCCTGACTGTAAATCCATTTTCCCCAAGTATTTACCCTCATGTTCACCTGGCTGTCGGACTGGTGGCAAAGTAGGCAGTCTTGTGGTAATTTGAACCAGGGAAAAAGCATTCTCCCTATTCCCAGTCCCTCCTCAAAAAATTCCTCTGTCACTGTTTGGTTTGCTTTTTAATAAAACGGTTCAAAATGACAAGGTTGGGGTTTTATTGTTTTGGTTAGAACTGAGTGCAATCCAGGTAGAAGTGATTTAGCTTGGGGGATTTTCCAACCTGAAAAGAAGAAGCTGAGAAGGAAGCTTGGAAGAAACAAAGCTCCAATTACAGCATGCTTGGTATCCCACTGAACTGGGAATTAAACACTGCTCCTCTGCAAGCCTTTCCTGGGAGAAGACCAGCCACTGCAAACAGCTTTGACAAATGTGTTTATATTGTTTGATGGAAATCTTCTAGTCAGTGCTAAAATATAATAGTGCGGGGCAGGCTGGGGAGGGGAAGCTGTACATTTATCTGTCCTGAAAGCCAATGGCACATGTTAGGATTTACATGGATACAGGCACATCAGGACTTATTGGACAGTAGCCCTAAGTCTTTAATTCAGGATATTTGATGGCTGTGGATCCAGTAGTGTAAACACAAGGGAGAGCGGTTCCTTGTTGGCATCTGGGTAGACCACAGCGGTAAATCCAAGATGAAACATCACACTCATCACTGTGATACCCTAGAGGGATGGCCTGGCACAGAGATGGAGAATGATGTCTCGCCAGGCAGGGCCATGTGCTCCTCAGCCCTGTGTTCAGCAGTGGAGGCACGGGCAGGAGCTTTGCTTCCTCCCAGAGCCAATCTCAACTCAGAAAAAAAGCTATTTTTGTTCCTCTTCAGAATTCATCCTTTTTACCAGGTTCCCAATTTCATATTATTTTGAGGAGGAGGTAGGCTTTGGTGCTAGCTCTGGATGTCTCCCTAGGCCAGCTTCAGAGGAGGCAGTGTCATCTCCAACCTTTCAAAGAACCCACAAGGGCTTAATTAAAACCTAAACTCTAGCACCGCTATTCAGATGAGACTGTCGGCTCCTCTGCTGACGGCAGCTCAAGCTTGTCACTGTGCTTCTGCTGGAAGGTAGGAAATTTCAGCTGAGAGACAGGCCCCAGGCTGATGTGGGCTGAACCCTTCTGCCACAGTCCTCGGGCTGGCAGAGGCAGCTTGGGGTGACAGCAACATCCCTGTAAGGGCAAGGAGCAATCAATCAATGAGACTTCATTAAAGAAGCGTTGAAGGCAGTTGCTTGACAGAACCAGTCTGCAGAGGTGACACAGACCTGACTCCAATCATCAGTACTTCAGGGAGAAGAAAAATCTACATTTCCTAATCAGGTTGCTTTGGTCAGAAGTCTCTTGTTTTCATCTCCATTCTGGGCATTTGCGTGCTTGGAAGGAAAAGTGTAACATTAACCATTGCCTTCCATCACTGAGGAGTCAGCAGTGACATGAAAAAGAGCAAGTACAGAGAGAGGTGGTTTGTGGGGTGATGTGAGAGACCCAGAGGAATGTGAAGCCAGAAAATGGTTTCAAAAGCAATATGGAAAATAAAGTGCACTAATGCAATAGTAGTTTGTGATTCCTGGCAAAAACAGAGACCAGGTACTTGAAAAGGGGAGGTATTGTGAAATAAGCCCATAGCTGTGTGTATGGCTTTGTGTTTGGGTATAGTTGTGTTCATGGAGGTACCACATCTGCATGCTTCAGGCAATGTCATGTGTGCACACCAGGAACACATGTAGGATGTGTACCTGCATGTGGCTATGATGTTGGTGTTTGGAGCTCTTGTCCATGGCAAATTAACCATAAGTCAGCAGTGTGTCCTGGCAGCCAAAAGGGCCAACTGTTACCCTGGGGTGCATCCAGCACTGCATTGTTAGCTGGGCAAGGGAGGTGATGGTCTCACTCTGCTCTGTGCTGATGTGGCCTCACCTCGAGTGTTGTGTGCTTTGGGCACCATAATACAGGAAGGACATGAAGCTGTTGGAGAGCACTCAGAGGAGGCCAGAAAGATGAAGAGTCTAGAGGCAAAGCCATATTAGGAATGGTTGAAGTCCCTTGATTTGTTCAGCCTGGGGAAGAGGAGACTGAAGGGAGACCTCATTGCAGTCTACAGCTTCCTCATGAGGGGAAGTGGAGGGACAGGAGCTGATCTTTTCTCTCTGGTGACCAGAGACAAGACCCAAAGGAACATCATGAAGCTCTGTTAGGCTAGGTTTAGGTCAGATATCAGGAAAAGGTTCTTCACCCAGAGGGTGGAACAGGCTCCCCAGGGAAGTAGTTATGGCACCAAACCTGACAGAATTCCAGAAGCATTTGGGCAGCACCAGTGTACATGGTGTGATTTTTGGGGTTGTCCTGTGCATAGACAGGAGCTGGACTCGATGATCCTGATGGGTCCCTTCTAACTCAGGACAGTCTATGATTCTGTGTTCTCATCCAGATAGATGGAAGCCTGCATCTGGTCACATTTGCATCCATGTTCATGTGTGGTACAGCAGTGATGTGGTGCATACTGTCCTCCTGCAGCTATGAGGACAGGTGTGTGGCACACATCTGTGCTCTGCCTGCACACAGATGGCACGGCTGTTCACACAGCAGGAGAAACCACCCTGGGGAAGAGGTGTGGTTGTTGCCTGTCTCCTGGAAGAGGGGGAGCAGTTTAGGGGCTGTGATCTCACTTATAGCCACTGTCCTGGAGACCATGGTGAGGTAGGTCCCTCTCTTGGCTCCACGAAACCCCTGGATTTCTGCTTTGCTCCAGGGTCTCTGTTCCAAGACAGTGTAAGCAATGATGTCTCTACCAGCAAAGCTTTTATCTGCAAACTCTAAAACCTGTAGAGCAATGGGCAAAAGACACTGAGCTAAGTGTAAAGTGATGGCTAAATTTAGACTGTTCAGAGGAGGAAATATGGAAAAGAATAAGACCAAAAAAATGAGGCAAAAACTTTTGTGAAAAAATTGCCAACTTTAAAAAAAGAGAGTGAGTGAGAGAAGAAAGGCCAAGGAAGAGATGAAACAGCTAAGGCAGAGAAAATAAAGTAAGAGTTTTATTTACTCTCTGAAAGAGCTGACACCTGCCAGAGGAGCTTTTGGGTAGCTGATATGAGTTTTCCTACTTAGTGGCTGCCTGAACCCATGCTCATAGCCAGAGCTCAGTGCCACCCTGTCCTGAGGCACCCGTGGGTGGTGCTGGCATAGACCTGTCATGCTGCTAGCAACACCAATCTTTGCAAGGGACAAAGGGTTTTGTGGGTCTGTGCTCAGACACACACACTTGTGGGCAAACTCATTCCAGATTGAATTAGGACCAGGAAAGTGGATATTGTGGCAAGTTGCAGAGCTGCCAATAGGAATCCCCCATAAATGCAGGATGGAGCCATGGTGATGGTGTACTGCTGCTGCCTGCGGTCCTCAGGAGGTGCTGCAGGAGCTGGTCCCATCAAAGGACCATCAGCATTTCCCACATCCCTCTGATTTTCAGTGCACAGTGCTCCTGTGCCAAGCAAATCCCAAACACAGGGAGATGTATTTGCTGTGGAGATGTATTTGTTGCTTGAATAGTGGAAACCAAGTTGGACCTTGCTCAAGTGCTTCTTCAACAAGCATGAGAAAGGACAACCAGTACCACAGCCCAGTGAACATGATGGACAAGATGGACAGCCAGAGCAGGAAAATTAGCAGTCCTCCTGTGGTGGGTCCTGTCCAAGGTGATGCTGTGTGTGTGCAGACATCTTTCCCACTCCAGCCTGCTGTTACTGCATCTCTCTCCAAGGAGATGCCAGCTGCTCTTGGTGCTCCATCTGCAGCTTCCAAACAGTCACTGCAAGGGGGAAAGATGAGTTGCAGGGGTGGGGGGAGAAATAATACAAAGAAAAAAAAAAAGTCAGCTCTTCTGACATCCCATAAATCTCAATTTATTTATCCCTTTCTTTTTGTACAAGCATGAAGGGAAGCGAAGCTGCCGTGCCTCTGCTGAGGGGGTGGGGTGTGGAGAGCCTCCCTGGGGACCCTCCCAACATGGCGGGGGATACTGAAGGCAAGATGCCTTCCACCTCAGCCTCCTGCAGTGAGGGAGAGGGAATTTTTTTCCTTTTGTTTATTTTTTTTCCCTCAGGTGTTTCTCTAGTGCTGTTATTCAGAGTGATTTTTGCCCCAGGGGCAGAAGATGCTGGAAGATGCCCAGTGGTTGTAGGGGCTTATTAGGCCCATGTGTCAGCACTCAGCTTAATTTAGGGCCCTAGTTAGGCAGCTTCTCCTTCCATTCCTCTCTGCTTTGCTGAGGGAGAGGCTGTGGCCATGGAGGGAGTGATATTTTGGGGAGATGAGGAAACAAGATGGCTGCTGTAGTGAGGAGCCTGAGGCCTCTGAAATGGAGGACTGGTACTGTTCTCCCACCCACAATACTGTGTGGACACAGTGAGTGTCCTCCCTTTAAAGGCCCTCAAGGAGGGATATTAATGTGTTTTGTCCAGTACAAGCTGTGTGGCTTCTGGTTTCAGCAGCCCTGAGGTGCAGTGGTTGGGCTGATGTTGCCTCATAGCTGCTGCTCCTCAGGGGTTTGCTGGGGCCGAGGAGGTATTTCACCACACCCTCAACCTGGGGCTTGCTTGCAGGCTGCCACAGTGACAATGCCTCCTGCAATTAAGCATCTTCTTTTGTGACTTGTTGCTGAAGCTGCAGGTTTAGGGTTGTTTGGGGTTTTTTTTACTGCTTGGAGGAGATGGCTCTGGCTTTCCTGAGCTCTCAGCAGGATTTGCTTAGGAGTTTGCCCTCCACAGCACCTGGATTTACTACGCTGTGTAGCAGCAAAGAGGTGGCTGTGGGTCACTTCCAACATTGGTTTGTCTTGCAGGATCGCAAGGGTTTGCTGCAGTCATCTCTGTCATCTCTCAAAAACACAGGCTCTTGTCAGGCATTGCTGGAGCTGCTTTGGTTGTGTGGAGAAGGTTTAAGAAGGGCATGACAGGTTCATGTGAGCAATGGTTTGCTGCTTCCCTTAACCATGAGGATACCAGCACTTTGGCTGCTGTGCAACATCTCCCTTTTGCAGGATGATGATGATGGATGTCCCATCCCTGGAAATGTTCCAGGTCAGGTTGTTTGGGTCTCTGAGCAACCTGACCTTGTTGAAAATGTCCATGCTCACTGCAAGGAGGTTGGACTAGGTGACCTTGAAAGGTCCCTTTCCAAGTTAAACCATTCAATGATGGCCTGGAAACTTCCCCCTATACAAGTGGAAACTGGTGAGGACTGTTTGACACTCTTCTTTCCCTCTTTTCCCACAATGCCTGTATCCAAGTCTTGATTTTTCCTGAGCTAGGACATTTGCAACTTGTGAGCAGTAGTACAGCAGTAATTACACTCTCCATCACTTTCCCATCAAGAAATAAATGGAAGAAAATCACATCCCAAAGTACCAGCACTGACCTTCATTTCAGAAGGTTAGTCACAGTCAGCTGGGCTATAATCTAGCCCTAAATTTACCTCAGGCCCTGCTGTTCCCTCAGGCTTATCACATGCTGGAGCTGCCAGTCCTTGCAAGGCTGGCAGGGAAAGCACAAGTGCTGTGGGAGCCATTTTCTGTAGGAGAATGTGTCTGTGTGAGGAGAGGCTTGAGGTGGCTTGGGGGGCAGGGTGGAAAAAGCATACTGTCTGCAATAGACCTGTTGATGTGCTTTACTCTGTTAGTGGTTTACAAAGCAGAAAGGTATTGGGCTCCCCCTGAGGTTGAACATTTAAAGTTCATTAAACTTGTTCTCTTCCATGGCCTGGTAGAGCTGTGACACTGCCTGTATCTCCCCAAAATGTCATCTTCCCCCAATGTGGATTGAGAAATTTCTTTCCCAAGACTTTCCCCAAGGTGTGATACTTGACATCACTTCAAAAGAATTTTAGCTTCCTTCCTTCAGATAGCTCTGAGTGATGAACATCCTCTGCTTGGGTTGGGAGTACTGAGATAAACCTTGGGAAAGGCCAGGTCATCTGCCTGCTTCCCTCCAGCCTCTTTGCCATGATGAGTCCCAGCAGCCTGCTGCTGGCTGTGGTGATGGGCTTGATCTAGTTCTCCTGCCTGTAGCATGCCAGGAGGACTTCCAGGAATGTGATCTCCAGTTTGTTTCCCACCCTGTCACCTGGAGCATTTAAAGCCAGCTGAGGGAATATATGTTTCAAGGTTATAGACATGAGGATGCCACAGTACAGTGTCCTGTAGCCCAGGGCAAGACTTCTCCTCCTCTGGTCTGCTATGATGCTGTGATGGAGGGTGGTGCAGTGTTTCCAAATGTATGTATGTATGGCCAGGCTTCGCGAACGAAGCTCCAGGGAGGGCTCCATCCACGCTCCTCCTCAGCGCCTTTTCCAAGCGCTGATAAAAANCCAAATATTTCTTAGGGAAACTACCAGCCCCCTTATTCCAATGCATCTGTCTGTCCTCCCTTCCAAAGCTGTTTTAGTGTTGTGCTGCCCGGGGTGGGGGTAAAGGGGGAGCTGTGTGGAGTGGGCATCTGTCCTCTCTCCCTCTGGCTTTGGTAAGCTGTTCTGTAGGTGACGGGATATAGAATCATAGAATTGTTTTGGTTGGAAGAGACCTCTAAGATCATCAAGTCCAACCATTAACCAGCACTGCCAGGTCACCACTAGACCATGTCCCTCAGCACAACACAGCTTTTCAGCCCCTCCAGGGGTGGTAACTCCACCACTGCCCTGGGCAGCTTTTGCCAGGCCTTGGCAACCTTTGCAGGGAAGAAATTGTTCCTCCTGCCCAACCTTAACCTACCCTGGCACAACTTGAGGCTGTTTCCTCTTGTCCTATTGCTATCTTCCCTTGCTGTGGAACAGGGGCTTCTGTGGGAGGATGTTTAAGAAACAGTGAGGCGAAAGACACTGTCTTGATCCTCTACACTTGCATTCCTGGGCCTCAGCTGCCCTAACACAAGGTGCAGGACAAGAACTGGATCCTGGTATTTTTATTCTTCCTCTAGACTTATTCTACACCTCCAATTTGCTGTCTTGCATTCGAAAGAGGAGGGGAGGGTGGGAAATAGATGGCAGTAAGAATTGTGTTGAGCTATTTTATTTAAGTCATAATCATGTCCAATGTAAATGTGCAGGAACTGCATTGCATAGCCTAATCAGTCACATATATTGTAGTGCATTTTCAGTTTAGTGAGAAGTAAAAGCTGTCTAGAAGGTGGAAATATATTGACTGAGCACCTCTGAGGCTTTGCACCTCTTTTAATGGATAGAACAGCCCTGGTACATCAGCTTCAGCGGTCTGTGCAAACTAATCCTGCAGAGTAAGGACACAAATGGTGGAAGGAATGACTGGTCTAGGGAGGAACAACTTGCTCCAAGTCTAGATGGAGGAGGTGGGCTGCCTTCTTGCTGCAGGCACAGGGTGACAGGGCAGTCCTCCATGGGATGTCCTGGAGAAGAGGAGACTCAGGGGAGACCTTATCGCTCTCTACAGCTTCCTGACAGGAGGTTGCAGTGAGATGGGGGTAGGTATCTTCTCCAGGGTTAACAGTGAGAGGACAAGAGGAAATGGCCTCAAGTTGTAGCAGAGGAGCTTTAGATTGGATATAAGGAGGAATTTCTTTACTGAAAGGGTTGTTAAGTCTTGGAATAGGCTACCCAGGGAAGTGCTGGACTCACCATCCCTGGAGGGGTTTAAGAAACATTTAGATGCTTTACTTAGGGCCATGATTTAGTGGTATGTTAGTGTTATGGTAGTATGTTAGTTAGTATGGTTGGACTTGATGATCTTAGAGGTCTCTTCCAACCTTAGTGATTCTGTGGTTCTGTATTACGCAGCTGGAGATGTTCCTCAGGCAGCAAGTGTCTCAGATAAGCATATTTTATCTGGGCAGACTTCAGTGTGTATGTGTGTGGCCTGAAAAACTGCTCTGGGCATCTCTTCCCCTGTGAGCTCCACAGCAGCACCAGGGGATCCATTCCTCTGCATTCAGAGCAGGGCTGAGCAAACTGGGGCAGCAGGACTTGCACTGTGCTCTTGAGCCTTTGCGTAATTGTCATACTTCAGTAGACATTGTTGTCTCTCTTTCCAACCCAGGAAGGCTGAGTCCCATTAGTGAGGGGATTTGCATGCCTGAGGAGTGTGATGTGAGTGGCCTGATGTGCTGCAGCACTCTCCTGTGGAAAGTCCCTGAGCTGGGGAAAGTGAAGGACGCTCTCAGGGAAGCTGGAATGCCTCCAGCTTCTGCGATGGTATCGTGTTTGTTCCCTCCATGTTTGCCAAAAGCACCCTTATTTATTTCATCAGCTAAATGCTGAAAACCAGATGCCTGGCTTCCATCAAGGCATTTAATGATGATAATCATTGCTTCCTCTAATGCAGTGTCTCCTAGTGAGGGACGATGCCAAAGCAGTGCACAGCTGTTGACCAACGGGTGCCTGCCTGTTTTCTCCAGTATGTTAGGATACTTATCTATTTTTGTGCTAGGGCTCCTGGGTTTTTTGGTCTTTTTTGCTGAGTTGCAGGAAGCTCTGAGGTAGAACATGGCAGCTGTCGAATAGCATGCAGGAGCCTGGTGAGGTAGATGAGCTCAGGGAGCGAAGAGAACCTTCTGCTCTTCTGTAGTGCTTCAAAATGCTTCATGCATGCTAAAATCGTGGTCCCTGCCTCCTTTCAGAAGCAGGAGGACAATGCTGCTCTTTCCCAGCTAAGCTGTGAGTAAATAGCACAGATGAGGCTGTACAAGGAGTTTTTTTCAGAGCCAGGAGGAAAGATATTTGCTTTAGAGCTTTCTTTATGGTGCAGAGGCAGACTTTCCTTTTCCATGCAATGGAAGTACCAAGTTGAGCGTGAGAGGATGTTAGGTAGGGCACACATGTTGGGGAAGGCACAGGCAATGAGCACGCTGGGATAACCTGGCACAGAAAAGCTGCTCCAACCTGGTATTTAGGCAGGTACATGCCTGAATGTGCTTCTGAACTGCTCCATTGAGTAGGAACACAGATCAAGGACTTGAACAAGCCAAGTTGCTTTGTTTTCTCTGGTGGCTTCAGGTGGAAGGTGGGAGCAGGGCCATGTCCTCACATCCCAAGGTGTTTGGGGATAAACCTGCCACAGGCTGCTGTCGAGGCAGTCAGAGGCACTTTACTAGTGCTGTTCTGAGAGGTGTCAGGAGACCCTTAGGCTATCACCACCATATAGAAAATGTATGTGATTGTTAGATTGAGCTTTGGTGTTGCTTTCCTTCTGGGAAGTGCTATGTTAAGATCTTTGAAGAGACAATTAACAGTTTCAGAATTGCCTTGATCCTTGTTGAACACAATGTTGACACAACACACCAAGCTACTCAGGTTCCTCTTAACTTGCAGTTCAGACTTAAAAAAAAAACAAACAAAAAGTATGAAATGAATTAGCAAATTATTTTGATTGCTTTGTTCATTTTTTCCAGCAAGAAAGCTACCCACCTGGAAAACACTGACTGGCTGCAAGCAGGAGCAGAATTTATTACCTGAGATAAATGGAGCTGGGATAAAAGTCCTCTTTATTTTTTCATTTGAGCTGCAAAGGGTGAGATGCTTCTGTTCTGCTCTTTGTGCTTCAGATCAAATAAGAAGGAACTTTACATACGTATGCCAATGCCTTTCAGTGAAAAGTTTCTTCCCTCACCCCAACCTTTTCCTCCTAGAAGCAGCACCTCAGACTGGAGATGAGAGTAATAGTTAACACTCCTTTTGTGGTGCTGCCGGCATGATTCTGAATCCCGGCACCAGCACTCTTATTCTGGTTTCTGTTTCATGTGCATGGTCTCTGATCTCTCTACCTTGGCCTTGTTTTATTCTTTTTTCTCTTTCTTCATTTCCCCATTTCTCTCCTGGAGATGGCTTTGTGGAAGAAGCATGGCTTTGTTTTTCTGAAGGTCCTGCGAGGGCTGCTGGCAGATTTCCTACACAGGGTGTCAGCTGTTAAATGAACACACTCAGATCACTGTAAATCCCTATTTACACACAGTAAACAGAAGGGCATAAAACATGGAGGAAATAATACATTATTGGTTACAACCATGGTGTGTGTAATGTCCTTTGAAAGGCAGGTGGTGTGTGCGCATCCATCAGCACTCCTAGCAGAGATATTCTTGCTCCTTGGAAATGTGAGTCAGTTGTGTTCTGCCTCCCTGCCCTGGCTCAGTGTGGGGGGAGGGGCAGACCCCCAGGAATGGTGAAGGTGGTGTTATAGAATAGAATCATCCAATCACATAATCATTTTGCTTGGAAGAGACCTTTCAGATCATTGGGTCTAACTATTAACCCATCACTGCCAGGTCATAACTAAACCATGTCCCTCAGCCCCACATGTCCATGGCTTTTCAACCCCCCTAGGGATGGTGACTCCACCAGTGCCCTGGGCAGCCTGAGCCTGACCTTGACAACCCTTCTGGGGAAGACATTTTTCCTTTAGTACCCAACCTAAACCTCTGCTGGTGCAACTTGAGCCCATTTCCTCTTGTCCTATCACTTGTTCTGTGGGAGAATAGTGTGAGCATCACCTGGCTCCAACCTCCTTTCAAGGAGTTGTAGAGAGTGAGAAGGTCTCCCCTGAGCCTCATTTTCTCCAGGCTAACCAACCCCAGTTCCCTCATCTGCTCCTCACAACACTTGTGCTCTAGACCCTTCACCAGCTTCATTACTCTTCTCTGGACACACTCCAGCATCTCCCTGTCCTTCTTGCAGTGAAGGGACCAAAACTGAACAGAACTAGGAGATATTTAGAGAAAAATAGTGAAGTGGGGTATTTTGCTGAGTGACCTCAGGCCCTGCCTGTTGAGCATGTTTGGATTTTTGTGAAGTGGAAAAATGCTCAAGATATATTTTCCTGCAAGTGGAGTTGGAGCATTCACATCTCATTGGCTTTCCCTCTAAGAGCTGGTGTTTTGGCTTCACCAAAAGGAGTGTTTGTTGTGCAGGATGTCCTGATCATGTCTAAATGTGAGCAAAACAAAAGCATGGTGCAACATTTGAGGGATGCAGAGCGTGGAAGAGGATCTGTAGTGATGAGGAGGATGGTTTACAAGACTGAACACCATTCTTCTGGCTTTAAGTAGTATGTACTCAAAGCATGTGGTATTTTATTCCCTGATTTGTTTGGAGCTTTTTTGTTATTTAAAAAACTGGTGATCTAAAATTCTTGCCACCTGAGGTGCTTTATCAGCCACACTAACCTGGTACTTGTGTTGCAGTGATGAAGAAGAAAGTTTTGATGGCTGCTGAACTTGTAGCTGATGATTTCTTCTCTTTCTCAACAGCAGGCTCCATCCCTTATCTCCCATGCAGTACATGAAATTCATTCCCTTGTTCTATCTCTGGCTGAGCTGCAGGAAAGTGAGGTCCTTGAGGCTTGACAGGCAATTGGAATAGGTTTTGTTGAGTTTAAATGAGTTGAGAGTTCAAACCCAGACAGGTAATGGAGCAGTTCTACACCCTTTGTTCGTGTTTAGGGGGTTGCAGACCTTGCTGCTCCTGACAGTGTTGGCTCCAAGGCAGCTGCTTGGGTCATAAGAGTTTCCAAGGTGCAGAAAGAACATCTTTGTCAAAACTGGATAACTGGAACTGGCACACGGGGAAAGCTCCCCCCACCTCAAGCCACCCCTGACCTCAGATCCGAGCTGTTTGCTCACTCGTGTGAACTCTGCAGTGAAAACATATTAAAGTTCCCTTTTTCCTGTGGCTTTTTTGCTCCAGGTATTTAATCTTAGTTTACAGCTGAAATGTGCAGTGGAGAAAAAGATGCTAATCACACAGTGGCTGCACTCTGATTCGAGCCACTGAAAAATTTATGACCATCTGTGCTGGATTGGACAGGGCTGTGAGCACCAAGACATTAACATCTTGGAGACGGTGGCAGATAGACTCGGCATCACAACATCACAACAGGGCATGGCACCGAGTCGAGGAGCTCACAAGGCTTTGGAACAGGAGAGCTGTGTTTTGTAGTCTTCCCTCTGCTAAGGTCAGAGGCAAGAAAAGTCCATCTTGTGCTCAAAACTTCAATCACTTGGCTGTAAGTGGTGTTTGGTGGCTTTCTGGTGTTCTGTTGTGTGGGACATTCTCTTAATCATTTCACTAGTCAGGTGTCCCCCCTGTTTCTTGACCAGGTATGGAGATGGCTGTTGTATTCCAGTGTCCTACATACATCACTATGTACCTTCCTGCCCAAGCTGGGAGGGGGGTCACGTGGCTTTATATGGTCACATTCTCCCAGCTCTTTATGAAACCACAGCAGAAGACGAGGTCAGAAATCAGTGCAGAAATGAGATTTCACAAGCTCTCAAAGGAATGAGTTTGGCTGAGCACGTTGTGATAGCAAACTGTCTTGGAAGCAAAGTGGTTGGATTGTTGGCCTGTCTCTTTCCTTAGTGTATTATTGGACTCACGGTTCAGAAACATTCAAACTACAGCTCCCATTATGCTTCTAAAATGTAGTATTTGTGCTTGGCTTTTTGTAGGAGCTATATTTTTCCTTGGCTAGCTCTTCCTGCAGCTGCTTCCCCTCCAACACCACCAGCAAGGCCACATCAGCAGTTTTGTGTCCACTTCTGGGTTCCACACTTCAAGAGAGACAAGGAACTACTGGAGAGAGTCCAGCAGATGTTGAGGAAACTAGAGCATCTCTGGGAGGAGGAAAGGCTGAGAGCCCTCAGGATTAGCCTGGAGAAGAGCAGAGCCAGAGGGGAGCTGCTCCATGCTGAGCAAGAGCTCAAGGGTGCAGGGGGCAAGAGGCTGGGGCCACACTCTGCTCAGTGGTGCCCAGGGACAGGCCAAGGGGCAATGGGCACAAACTGGAACCCAGCAGGTTCCATCTGAACAGGAGGAGAAACTTGTTTGCTGTGAGGATCAAGAGCCCTGGCCCAGGCTGCCCAGAGATGTTGTGGAGTGTCCTTCTCTGGAGAGATTCCAAGCCCTCTCCTGAAGGTGATCCTCGGAAGCTGCTGTGGGTGAGCCTGCTGGAGCAGAGGCATTGGGCTAGATGATCCCCAGAGGTCCCTTCCAACCCCTACCATGCTGGAATTCTGTGTAAATATTGGAGCACCCAACAGTTTTACCAAGTACCTCTCCTGTGGCTGTGTTTGTGTGTGCTTTTTCTTTAAAAAAAAAAAAAAAAAAGACTATTTTTGTAAAAACTTGGGAAATAACCCAAAACTTGCTGAGCAACACAATAATTGCCAGTGGTGCAAGGAGTGTTTGTGCCTTTCCTGCAGCAATTAGCAAACTGAAGCACAGGCTTTGCTGTCTTTCCAATTAAGCTCTGGCAAGCTGGCATACGTGAGGTGATAATGAAGTTTTGGAGCTACTCCTCTTGCTGTGTTGAGGATATGGGAGCTTTAGGCTGGCTGAAATCAAGTCATTGAAAGTAATGGGCTGGACAATTTCAGGCCATTGCATTTAATGGGACTGGGAGAGCACACACTTGGGAGCAGTGCACT
Organism: Bucco capensis; assembly: GCA_013396975.1. Lineage (NCBI taxonomy): Eukaryota > Metazoa > Chordata > Aves > Piciformes > Bucconidae > Bucco > Bucco capensis. The sequence continues at coordinate 43,141 of VWZO01017512.1, forward strand.
GGCACTGGTGGAAGCTGTTTGCACATATCATTCCAGTTATGGCCAACACTGGGAAAATGGCTCCCTGGAAATGGAAGCCAAGCTGCTTGCAGTAAGTTATAGGTTTTGGCAGTAGATATGAGGAATAATAGCAGGGAAGGTGCATAAAGGCATGGATGTATTGGCATCAACTGTGAGCTGAGGCCTAATTTGGTGAAGGCATGGCATGAGGAGTAGATGAGATCCCTGCTGCTTGTATGTGCTTTGGGCTGTGTAAGGGCATGGGCAGGGTGCCAAGTCCTTCTCCTAAACCTGTCTTCCCAGGTTTATCTTCCTACCTGTGCTAACTGTATCCATAGGGGTGGAGGAATTATTGAAAGTTGTGTCAGCTTTTTTTGCTGAGGCTGGTAAGCACCTCTAGGAGAGCATTTGCAGCAAGGATCCAGCCAGCAGAAGCAGTTGGAGAAATTGTGAGTTTTCAGGCCAGTCAGGAAACAGATAATACTCTAAAAGGGGAGCAGGGAAGGTCATGAGACAAAGTAAATATTGCAGGACTCAAGATTTAGGCTGAGTGCTGGTGTGGTGGGGGCTTGTTGTCTTCTCAGGCAATGTGATGGGTGCTGACTAGAGCAGAAGTAGCACCTGCTGTTGTAGCAGGATGCCTACATGGCTCTAGCAGGCTGATTGATGGTCTTGTTTCTCATGATAGGACCAAATCTGCTAGCACTGGGGCACTGAAGTAACATGGTCCTGCCAGGGCAGCAATCAGTCTCCCACAGCCTGAGCCGTGCCCATGCACTTGCCATGGTCCTGCTGCTGAGGATAGCCAGAGCCCTCCCTGCCAGCACACTGGAAAGCTTCAATACCTCAATCACAGCAGCCTTCCTGCAGAAAGAGATGATAAATGGAATGGTTAGATAATCTCTTAAATCTTATGGCTTTCTCCTCTTTGCTGTAATTGGTGCCTTGTTCGTTGCTGGAGGGCAAGGACCTGTTTTCCTGCTGCCATTTCCATCTGAGTACCATGCACTCTCTGAGCAAGTTTTAATGGAAGGGAAAGATCAGAGACTGCAGCAAACTCACTTAAACTGGGATTAGTCTTGAATTGCTCCCTGGCCAAGTTACTCATCCATGGTGGTTTGGCACCACCACAAGTGAGACTCCCCAAGATGTTTAGGTGCCCAGCTCAAATTGAGGGGATATAGCACAGGAGGAAATTGGGGTTCACAGTGGGTGAGGACCTGACCTAAGGTGACTTGCTCACACCAGTAGTCTCCTTCAGCTTGGGACTGCTGGATGGGCCAAGAGGAGATGGCATAGCTTGGACTAGTCCTGCGCAGCAAGTCTCCTACCTCCTTCTCACCTGGCAAGTGGGAAGGCAGCTTAAAGAGTTTTCTGAAATAGCTGAGAGTTGGCAAGGAGAGAAAAAGTAAAATAGAAGCTGAAGATCAGGAATATTTAAGAAAAGCCTCAGAAGCTCAGGATTTGCAGCCATGCTGTGAGGTAACCAGCAAACAATTTAATTATAGGATAGAAAGAAGTAATGGTGTTGGTGAGGCTGGAGCATGATTTGCCAGTAATAGGAAGACCACAGGGTTCCTTGTCTATGAATGCTGTGTCATCTTCAAACAATAGCATGACAGTGAGTCAATGCTCTCCATGCCTTCAGAGGGGATTAAAGGGCCACAGCTACTTGGTCTTGGAGGAGCCAGGGCAGCTGTCAAGGATGTCCAGCATGTGAAGCATTTGGAGCACCTGAAGTACTGTGTCTAATTCTGGACTCCCCAGTTCAAGAGAGACAAGGAACAACTGGAGAGAACCCAGGAGAGACTACAAGGATGCTGAGGGCACTGGAGCATCTCTGGCAGGAGGAAAGGCTGAGAGCCCTGGGACTGCTTAGCCTGCAGAAGAGCAGAGCCAGAGGAGATCTTCTCAATGCTGAGCAAGAGCTCAAGGGTGCAGGGGGCAAGAGGCTGGGGCCACACTCTGCTCAGTGGTGCCCAGGGACAGGCCAAGGGGCAATGAGCACAAACTGGAACCCAGCAGGTTCCATCTGAACAGGAGGAAGAACTTGTTTGGTGTGAGGGTGCCAGAGCCCTGCCCCAGGCTGCCCAGAGAGCTTGTGGAGTCTCCTTATCTGGTGAGGTTCCAAAAGTACCTGGATATGATTCTGGGCAAGCTGCTGTGGGTGACCCTGCTGGAGCAGAGACGTTGGACTAGATGATCTCCAGATGTCCCTTCCAACCCTCACCATGATGGGATTTGATCATATGGGCTTTGAGGCAGGAAGAGCTCATGGAGCCCAGACAGATGGGCTTGAAGGCAGTTACCATTTCCATGGTCCAGCAAGGAATAGCTGTGTTGGCTGGATGATTCCTAGCCTGAAGATTTCCACTGCCACATTCTCTTCATAGATAAGCAGAGGTGTTCCAGGGCAGTCTGGGTGGGGTGTGAGTCCAGAGTGCCTCCTGCTTTACACTGATCTCCAGACCTGCATATAAATGTGGCTCTCTGTGTGCTAGGGGAGGACAGAATGTGCTCTTTATTCCAACATGAGATGATCCCACCAGGCCTCAGGACCATGTTATGCTGTGTGTGTGGCTAATGCTGCTTGGATTGCTGTGGGACATGCAGGGGTCCTCCAGCAGGAGCAAGGAACAGTGCGGTGGCTTGATGAAATGAGAAACAGGAGTGTTCAGTGATGAAATCAGGTCTTTAGAGAAAACACTGTGTTCTTAAGGACTCAAAATAGCTTACTGGATCTTCTCTCTTTCTCCCTCTCAGTTTTGTTATGAACTTTTTAATTCAGGTATTAGACCGTATCATCAATCCTACTGTTGAAAACCTTCCTGGTATGTAGGAGCACACCCTGACACCAGTGCAATCACTGGAGACTGAGCAGGAATGTTTACCCCAGCTCAGACTGGCCCAATCCATCTTCCAAACATCCATCCTCTTGCAGCCTACCCCGTCTCCCACCAACCCACATGCTGCAGTGTCTGGGGCTCTTCCAGTCCTCATGAGGGCATGTCCTCATAAATAGGTTTTGATTCCCTGGAGAGCTCATTTCACCAAGTGCAATGGAAGAGGTGCTGCAGACAGGTTTCATACCTGTCCTCCATCCTTTCATCTCTGGTGGGACAGGGTTTCTGCTCTATGGAGTTGAATGCACAGTTCCTGGTTTTGAGAAGGGTAGAAGGGAAAGATGGCTGGAGAAGGGGGAACAAGTAATGCCATATCAGTGCCACCACAGAGCTTGTCAGGCAGCTCCACAAGTGACTGCAAATTCAGGTCTGAGCTGCCAAGCAGAGCGTGGGGTAAGTGATAGACAGCCCAGGGCCATCTGAGCCCTCAGCTTGTGAGAGAAGATGCCTGGGGGAGGCAGAGCAGACAGGCAGGGTGAGGGACAAGGCTCAAACCTCCTGTTAGCCTCCCCTGCCCTTGCTCTTCATGCCTTGGTGGACACGAGAAACTCCATGGAGTACATGAAGGCTGTGTTGGCTAGCACAGCACAACCAATGGAGTGTGACCAAGACAGATGTACCCATCACCTGGTTGTTCTCCAATGTCCCTGGCTGCTCTGCTGTCTCCTTGGAGTCAGTGGACATCACCTCATCAGTACACATACCCTGGTGAGACGATGTGAGTGGTGGTATGTCATGGCTTTGGGGGCTGGTGTCGGGAAGTGTCAAGGAGAGACTGGGAGATGTGTGGGGAGCTGTTCAGATATTGCTTAAATGTTGCTCTCAAAGCCTTGCTCCTGACCTTCCTGCAACAGCTTGCTGCCTTGAAACAGGAGATGGGCTTTGTGGCTTGAATGGAGCAGCATGTACAATGGGCTGCAGTCAAAAGCAGCTTAAATCCTTGGGAAGTCCTTGAAGTGCAGGTCAGATCCACCGGTGAGGTGAATTGGTTGTAGCCCCACTGAACAATGCAGATGTCTTCCTGGGGAGGGTCTGAGCTCCAGGGCTGTAGCAAGCCGAGGAACTTCAGAGAGTCTGAGCTGCACTAATGAAAGCAGCAACAGGATAGAAGCTCTTGCAAAATACTGCAGAAATCATGTGAATTGGAGAGAAATGCTGGAGCTCGACCTATGTGCTGCGAGGCTGTGAAGTGAAACATTGATCCCACAGAGGTGGAGAGGGCCTGGACACACTGCTGTGGACATAGATGCATGTATCCCTTTGGTGAAGTCTTCAGAAGTAGGCTGTGGAGGGACCAAGTGGTAACCCAAAGTTGCAGGTGACTTTCTTGCCAATCCTGCTCATGGATTTGGGATTGTGGGCAAGCCTGCCAGCCTTTTCCAATGCCTGCATGTGTTCTGGGGAAGATAATTGTAGAAGTCTCTGTGTTGGTTGTCTGACCAGTAGAGCTCTCCTTAGTGCAAACAGGAGTTGATTTGTTGTTCTTAGTGGTGAAGAATACAAACTGTTTCTACATAACCTTTTATTTGTTTTCCTTTCAAACATAACAATCATTGTGTGAAGGTTACAACTTTTACTAAAGGAAATACAGAAAAAATGCATTTTCCTGCATGTGAGGTGTAGTTAAGCTGTGGAACTTGCTGCCACAAGACATTAGCAAGGCATTTTAGTAACTCACAGTGTTCCCTAGGGTCAGGATTCAGTTCAATCTTGTTCAAAAGCTTCATCAGTGACCTGGATGAAGGGACAGAGTAGACCCTCAGCCAGTTTGCTGATGGTACAGCACTGGGAGCAGTGGCTGACACAGGGTCAGGCTGTGCTGCCATTCAGGGAGACCTGGACAGGCTGAGAGCTGGGGAAGAGGAACCTCCTGAAGGTCAACAAGGGCAAGTGCAGGGTCCTGCCCCTGGGGAGGAATAACCCCATGGACTAGGACAGGTTAGGGGTTGACCTGTGGGAAAGCAGCTCTGTGGAAAAGCCCTGGGAGTGCTGGTGGACAAGCTTGCCATGAGCCAGCAATGTGTCTTCATGGCCAAGAATGCCAAGAGCCTCCTAGGGTGCATTAAGCATGTTAAGGGAGGTTCTCCTCTCCCTCTACTCTGCCCTGGTGAGGCCACATCTGCAGTTTTGTGTCCAGTTCTGTCCTCTCCAGTTCAAGAGAGACAGGGAACTACTGGAGAGAGTCCAGCAGAGGCTACAAAGATGCTAAGGGCACTGGAGCACCTCTGGCAGGAGGAAAGGCTGAGAGCCCTGGGGCTGCTTAGCCTGGAGAAGAGCAGAGCCAGAGGGGATCTGCTCAATGCTGAATAAGACCTAAAGGGTGGGGGAAAGAGGATGGGAGTCTCCTTCTCTGGAGAGATTCCAAACCTACCTGGATAAGATCCTTGGCAACCAGCTCTAGGTGACCCCACTGGAGCAGGGGAGTTGGACTAGATGATCTCCAGAGCTCCCTTCCAACCCCTGCTTTTCTGTGTTGATTTGACTAGTGTAAACACATCCCTGAGCATACAAAGGCATGAAAGGTGTTTGTGCAAGAAGGTTAAAGTTCTGAATCATAGAGTGGGAATTTCCCGTGTTGGAAGGGACCTCCGAAGATCATCAAGTCCAACTCCTGTCTTTGCACAGGACACACACCCTTCCCTGCACTGAAGGCCACCTTCCTCTGGGCTGAATTGTTTTTCCTACAGCAAATACTTCAGACTTCTTTACTTCAGGGAAATTAAGGAAAAAAAATATCCTAAGAATGACTGGATTTGAGGTTTGTGAGGATTCTTGTTCAGTTGCTGGATGCTCCCCAAATAGGACAAGTTTGTAAGAGGTTTAGGAAAAGCAGACCAGGGCTGGGGAAGCGAGTAGGGGACACAGCCAGATGCAGTGTACTGAACTGGAGGGGCCAAAGGCTCTGTGGTGCCTAGAGGAAAGAAAAAACAACTTTCAAGATGCTTCAGTGCTGAGTTACTACTTGGAGGTGCCTCTTCTTTCTTTGTTAGCCAGGGAACACAGGGAAATAATTCTCTTTGCTCAGCAGCATGAAGCCTTATTTCTTTCTTTTGCCTTCTGCTAGTTGTGGTTCCTGCTATGAAGTAACTTTTAATTGTCTGGTACCAGGGCAGAGCTCCTTCCTGGGGAGAGCTCCTTGCTGTGTGGTTTCTCTAGTCTTCCCCTTGAAGCTTTTGGTGCTGATGCCTTTCAAGGCTTCTTGAAGAGCTGGATGCTGTTGCACTATAACATTTCAAGGCATGTGCTTGTCTAAAGCTGTTTGTCCCAGAGAACCTCCTCCTGGGTCATGGATAGCTCAGGTTTTTCTTTGGATTGAAACAGGCTTAGTGAAAATAAGCACAACCAAGTTTTCCTGTCATACAATCATATGATGGTTTGGGTTGGAAGAGACTTTTAAAGATCATCTTGTCCAACCCCCTGCAGTCAGCAAGGATACCTCCAACTAGATTAGGTAGCTCACAGCCCCAGACGACTTGACCTGGAATGCTTCCAGGGATGGGACATCTACCACCTCTCTGGGCAACCTGGGACAGTGTCTCACCACCCTCAATCTCAAAAAATTCTTCCTTCTATCTAGTCTAAATCTCTCTCTTCTAGTTTCAAACCATCACCCCTTGTCCTGCCACAACAAGATCTGCTAGAAAGTCTGTCTCCATCTTTCTTTTCATTGCCCTTTAAGTCCTGAGAAGCTGCACTAAGGTGTCCCTGGAGCCTTCTCTTCTCCAGGTTGAGCAACCCCAACTCTCTCAGCCTGGTATCACAGCAGAGAGGTTCCAGCCCTCAGATCAGTTTTGTGGTCCTCATTTTTGTGATGGTTGTCATTTTGTGTTATGGTTTTTAACCCAAACAAATGTTTGGTAGAAGTTTGAAGGACCCTCCAGCCCTTCCCCCTTCAGCACCAGACATTCCCCTCAGAGAAAACATCACTGGGGCTGGCTTGGTGTAATGAGCTGCACATATGTATCTCTCCAGCATTGTTTAAGGCAAATTTAGGTCTTTACAGGGTTTCAATTTCAGGGAATTCTCCTTTTCCATGCAAAGTTGAGCTGCCCTCTCCCAGGTGGTCTTCTTCCCTTTGACAGGAGACTTTGCTGCTCTGAAGACTTCAGCCATACTGACTGCTGAAGGAGGCCTGGTTTCTGCAAGCTTCTGGAAGAGAAGGTCTGTGCCTTCTCTCAAATAAGAGCAGGACTTGCAGGGCTGTGGACCATCAGAGAACAGTGCGTGGCCACAGTCGGTATCTCGGAGCAATGAGGTGGCAAACACCTCTGCTCCATCTGTTTTCCTTTGCTGATCGATTCTTTAAAGTCAGCTTGTGGTCCCACAGGGACACACTCAACTAATCCTCTGCTTTTAAGATTTTATTTGTGCAATAAGTGGATGACAAGGTGGTTTGCAAGTACATAACACAATAAATGGGTTTATAAATGCAACTTTTCTGCGGTGCTATGGAATAAAATACAATATCACTACAGCATTTAACACTGATCTCTGCTTCATTCATATTTCAGGCGGTAATGTGCCCATTTTCTCATCTGGGAAGCCTCTTAGGGGTTTTTTTAATATGTTTTTATAAATTAACCAGGCACAGATTTAATAATAACTTGCATTTCTATAGCTTTTTTCATCTCTCAGGATCTCAGATTGCTCTGCAGACTTAGCAGTGTAATACAGCAAGATGTGCCCAAGGATCCATTGGCTCTCTGCCGTACTCCTGTTGCAAACCACATTGAGGGAGGAAACTTGAATCCATTGCTCCCAGCAATGTATTTTGCTTTGTAGGTGCCCAGAGGAAAGGCCTCTGAAGAAGAGGTCACAGGGAAATCTGTGTGAGAAAAGCAAGATGGTTACTGAGCCTGGAAAGCAGGATGCTGAAAACAAGAGAAAATGCTGCTTCATGTATTTTTTCTAACTCTTGACATGCATCATCACTAGATATGGTGAAACCAACACCGTAAACTTGGGAGATTGGGCTTCTCTGTCCAACTTTGATTATGCTTCTGCTATGAAGTTTCTTGTCCCAATGGACAAAGTGTTTGAGTGATCAAAACTTCTTGGATTTCACTGGATCCCAGGCTGGTGGGGGCTGGAAGGGACCTCTGGGGATCATCCAGTCCAACCCCCCTGTTCCAACGGGGTCACCCACAGCAGCTTGCATCCAGATGGGTGTGGAGTCTCCCCAGAGAAGAAGACCCCACAAGCTCTCTGGGCAGCCTNAGATTATACCTCCTAAGGAGTCCTTCTGCTGTGCCTTTTGCAACTGCTCTTGTCTGTCCTGCATTGGCCTTTTCAGCCAGCAGCGCTTGTAAAAAGCACTTGGGAAGAGCATGGATGGAGCTCTCCCAGGATCTTCGTTCGCGAAGCCTAGCCATGAGTTCCTTGTCTCTCTTGAACTGGGGAGCCCAGAACTGGACCCAGGACTCCAGATGTAGCCTGACTGGGGCAGAGTAGAGGTAAAGAACATCCATCCACCTGCTGATCACAGTCTTCTTCATGCACCTCAGGAGGCTCTTGGCCCTCTTGGCCGTGAGGGAAATGTTGCTGGCTCATGGTGAACTTATCCACCAGCACTCCCAGGTCCTTGTCTGTAGAACTGCTTTGGTGATGTAATCTTTCAGTATCACCCTTGCTGGCCAACTTAGAAACAAAGATGTTAAGCTTCTTTCATGGGGGACTTCCATGCTCTTTCAAGATCTCCCACCCAAGTTCTCTGAGACCCCCTGGTGAGATGAGGTTTTTCCAACCTTCCTAGTCACCATGTTTTGGTGTCACCGCTGCTAGAGTGTCTGGCTCAGAGGTTGCCCATACCCATCTGGAAAGAAAAAGTTTAGGGTGAAGCTCATGCATATAACATGCAACTGCACAAAATATTTACAGGTAGCAAATTGCCATCTCTGTAGAAGAGAAACGTGAGAAAATGAAAACATGATATTTATGTTAATACAAAGTTTTTAACACTTAATTGAAGAGACCAGCTGCTTCTGCTTCTCTTATAAGAGCTTAATTAGTATATAATAGCATAGTTAATTAAATACAAATCAATAGTTTAAAACAACTAATTGATATTTAATATGTATGGGAAAATATAAGTTAGTTGTAATATAATTAACTCAATATTAAATAAGCAATGGAATTGCAGTTATGCCTCTACAACCATTATGAAGTTTATCGTTCTTTAATAAACTTGCAATTAAATGGGATGAGCTGAAAAATTATTAAACAGGTATTATTGGGCTATTAAACATTTATTATCCTTCCTGGTGGAATACAGCTACTCAATAGCACACATCATGATGGTGTTAATAAACCTTTATTATTGTTCTGCAGCCTGCACCGGTTGATCAGAAACTTAATTCCTTTCCTGCATTGTGAGGGGAGGAATTACCTTGGAATTGAGTGAGGAAATCCCAAATGATGGAGAAGAGCTTGGACCAGCAAAGAGGAATCTTTGTAAGCAAACTTGCTCAGTCTGTGCATAATGATCCCTCTGGAGAAGACCCTGAACTCATTTATTTTAATTGGCATTTTTCTTTGTTGCCACTAATGGTTTGGACTTGCTTCTGCTGTGTCTGAGCAGCTCTTGTGCTCATTCTGAGGTGAGTTAATGCAGGTGATTTTAAGTGAGTCAAAACCTGCTTCCACCTTCAGCCTACATCTCTCTCTCCAAAGTGCCTGGGATGATAAACCTCCACTGGGACTAGTTTCACTCTGCTGGGGAAAAACAATCATCATTGCACAGATGGGTTTGGGGGTGAGAGACAGGCAGGGGTTAAGCTGTTCTGCTCTCAGTGGTATCTCAGCAGCCACCCTAAAGCCAAAACATTTAATATGCTGAGTATCTGCCGAAGTGTTTCAGCTTTAGGTAGCCACTAAAAGCCATGAAGTGGGGAGACATCCTTAGGCACCAGAGTCATCTTGAAGTATTTTACCTTTTAAAGGCACTCTCAAGTATTTAAAGGTGCCTTTAGCTATAAAGATTTTTTTTGCATGTTCTCACAAATTTATGGTATGAATTATTATAATGTAGAGCTCCTTTCATCATGGGGTATCAAAGTGTTTTATAAGCATTATTTATAGCACCCCTCAGGGAGGCAAATGGAAGATAGACACCCACAATGGGGTGCACTGATTCAGGGTCCAGACAGATAGTAACCCAGATTTCAGCAGGATGGAGCCCATGTGGCTCAGCCCTGACAATCCACCACTTTGATGGTGGCATTTGATGGTAGTTGTGGTCATGACCCATGGAGAGGACATGGTTATGGAGCACAAATCTTGTGAGGAGCAGCTGAGGGAACTGGGGTTGGTTAGTCTGGAGAAGAGAAGACTCAGGGGTGACCTTCTCTCTCTCTACAACTCCCTGACAGGAGGTTGGAGTGAGATGGGGGTAGGTATCTTCTCCAGAGTTAACAGTGAGAGGACAAGAGGAAATGGCCTCAGGTTGCACCAGGGGAACTTTAGACTGGATATACGGAGGGTTTCTTTCCTGAAAGGGTTGTTAAGTCTTGGCCCAGGCTGCCCAGGGAGGTGGTAGAGTCACCATCCCTGGAGGGGTTTAAAAAACATTTAGATGCTCTACTTAGGGCCATGGCTTAGTGGCATGGGGTGATAGGTATGGTTGGACTTGATGATCTTAGAGATCTCTTCCAACCTTAATGATTCTGTGATTCTGTGAGAGGGTGGCAGCCCTAGCCCTGGCTATAGGAACCCAGCCAGCATCCCTGTGAGCTTGCTACGATGCACAACGAAGGTCTGAATTAACATGAGGGGGAACATTGGCTTGCTTGATTCTGCTGTGGGCTGTGCTGCCACCTGTGAGGCTAATCTAATTGTGTTGTTTTAATTATGCTTTGATACCTTGGTGCTCGTTGGAGGCTCAATAGGAATCAATGCAGTTTTGCTTCCCTATCAATAAAGACATAAACTTCTCTCGCCTGCTTTGCAGCCTGAGCAGCAATGGTCCTGGAGGTTAGCAGCAGGCTAACAGCCACATGTACTGTGTCTGGATCACAGAGGTGTCATGGAAACCTCACACAGAGCTCAGCAAGGTTCTTTGGCTTCTCTTTTGATATCTTTATCAATGATCTGGACAGTGGGATTGAGGACATCCTCAGTAAGTTTGCAGATAATGCTACATTGGGTGGAAGTGTTGATCTGCTGGAGGGTAGGAGGCTCTGCAGAGGGATCTAGGCACGCTGCATCAATGGGATCAGGCCAATGGGGTGAGGTTCATCAAGGCCAAGTACTGGGTCCTGCACTTGAGTCACAACAACCCCATGAACACTCCAGGCTTGGGGAAGAGTGGCTGGAAAGCTGAACAGTGGAAAAGGACCTGGGAGTGTTGATCGACAGAGGCTGAAGATGAGCCAGCAGTGGACAAGAAGGCCAACAGCATCCTGGCTTGGATCAGCACTGGTGTGTGCAGCACAACTAGGGCAGGGATTGTCCTCCTGGACTGGGCACTGGGGAGGCCACACCTCAAATCCTGGGTTCAGTATTGGGCCTCTCACTGCCAGAAGGAAATCGAGGTGCTAGAGTGTGTCCAGAGAAGAGCAATGAAGCTGGGGAAGCGTCTAGAGCTCAAGTGTTGTGAGGAGAAGCTGAGGGAACTTGGATTTTTTAGCCTGGAGAAGAGGAGGCTCAGGTGAGACCTTCTGGGTCTTTACAACTCCCTGAAAGGAATTTAAAGCGAGGTGGGGGTTGGTCTTTTCTCCTAAGGAACAAGGGATTAAACAAGAGGAAACAGCCTCAGGTTGTTCCAAGGGAGATTGTGGTGCATCATGTTCCTTTACTGTTGAACAAGAGGGCTAGTTTCCACATTTTCCTGATAATTAGGACATTGATTCAAGAAACTGCTGAGGATGCAGGTAGTTGCTCCATGTGCCCTGATTTGTCTAGTCTTTAGCCATGTACCTCTGAGTTAGCCACTGCCTTTTATGGCCAATGAGTTAGTTTGGAGCACCCTCAAGTCCTCCCAGGTAGGTGAAGTGAATCATTCTGGAGATGCCAATTTCTCTCTGGGTGGCAATATGGATATAGGGAAGCAATTGTATTTCAGCTTACTCTAAGCATCTCAAGAGAATTACTTTTGTCTGAGCATCTACTTCAGTGGGATTACAGCTGTGATTTATTTTCATTATATGCTGATATCTTTCCTGGTGGGAGCCCTAGAGCCAGTTGGTGCTTAGCCTCTCACAAGGTGGAGCCCTGTTTATTGTTATAGAAAGCACTTTAACTAGTTGTACTTGTACCCTGAGTGTCCTGGGGTCACAAAGAGTCAGGGGGTTTTCTGGGTTTACGCTCTGATTCTGCCTCATACTATACATAAGAGGAGGACAGAAAGTTCCCTCTTAACATAAAGAGGAACTTTTTTGCTTTGAGGGTGCTGGAGCACTGGCCCAGGCTGCCCAGGGAGGTGCTGGAGTCTCCATCTCTGGAGAGATTCAAAACCCAACTGGACACATCCTGTGCAAGCTGCTCTAGGTTCTCCTGCTCTTGCAGGGGGGGTTGGACTAGATGATCTCCAGAGGTCCCTTCCAACCCCTAACATTCTGTCATCCTGTGATAACCCCTGCAGCTAGCAGTATTGGGAAGGGACACTACATAGCTGGGTGTCTACCCATGTGAACCTGGGTGTCTACCCAAGTAACTCTGGGTGTTTGCACATCACATCACATCACACTGTGGTGAGAGACGTTCCTCTTCCTCTGGACACAGTCTGTCTCTGCAATTCAAACCCAACTTTGCATCATGGCGCTAAAAGCCAAGGCTGCCAGGCAGCTCCTGCTCCGCTCCAAAGCTCTCAACCTTGCTGCTTGGCTGCCTCTCCCCTCTTGCATGCAGCACAACTTCATGCAAACCCTGAGTGCTCCTTCCTGATGGAGAGAGGGGCTCTGAAGAGTCCACAGCCACATTAAGTAAACATCAAAGGGGCTTTGATCAGCAGGGCTCCACAGAGCGCAGGAGCCCCCGAGGAGCTCGACAGGTCCTCAGGCACCATCGGGGACATGGTACCTTAATTTTCTCCATTGTGGCACAGGAGAATTTGTTTGAAGAAGTGGAGCTTTTCGCTGCTCTGAGATATGCACAGGGAGAGCAGGCAGGCACACAGCCTGCTGCTGGAAAAAACCCTACTCAGATCTCCCTCTGTCTGTTACCGAGAGTCCAAGAGCCCCATTAAGAAATCAAGGCATCAAAGGCATGTTCCTCCTCAGACTCTGGCTCTTTGCTGCTCCTAGGGTCACTTGCTTGCTTCTTAAGTGCAAGATGCCTCAAGCCAGACTTCCTTTCTGAGGGCCATTTCCCATTTTCCTTTGCTGCCTGCTAAGGGAGAAAGGGATTAAAGCATCCTTATTGTGGCAAGGCACTGATGTGGAGGAAGATGCAGCTCCTTCCCTCTGCTTGGTATACAGGAGAGCTTACGAAATAGGCAAGGGAGAGGATGATGACCCTCCTGTCTCTAGATGGATGTGGAGCAGCACAGCAGCAGCTGGAAAGAGCTGGTTTGGGACGTCCAGCAAAGCTCAGCTCTTTGCACTGGAAGCCCAAAGGCTTCAGTGACGTCTGTCTCAGTGGTGCTTTACCTGACCAGTGTATCTGGCAGGATCTGCAGCATCCCTCTGGGCTGACTTTGGTCCCTGGCCTAGCCTTCTAACGTCGCTCTCTCTTCTCTTGCAGAACTGGGGCTCCCAGGAAGAGGATGCTGCCTAGTGCTGGGGTTCATGTACAAGGAGAAGTACCGCAGGATGACTGAAGGTGAGCAGGTCTCTCACCTTCCATTCTTCCTTTCCTCTTCAGCAAAGGATGTGGGTGCACTAGTACTAGGAATATGCTAGGTGCTTATTGGCACCGAGGAGAAAATCCTGCTTCCCCTTTGATCTCTGAACTATCTTAGTGGCCTAGGAAGCCCCGTGTGAAGCTGCAAGAGAAGACCATGAGCTCATTAGTTTCATACATCTGAAATCCACTGTCTTTTCCTATGGAAAGGTTTTGTCACGTGGAAGCTCTTGCACCAATTGCTGCATCTAGTCTTTTTATTCTAGTTGGGTGGCAGTGCCTCACTGTGACACCTTCAAAGTCCTGGTCTGCAGTGCCTTTGCACCTCTCAGAAGCACCATTCTGCTGCTCATCAAACCCCTGCACTCTGGCAGAGCTCTCACCAAAATCTCCTTCTTTGATATTCTAGTCATCCCCCAAGTACCTTATGAGCATTGATTAATCCATAGAAATATCATAAATAATTACAAAGCATAATAACTAAACAAAACCTCTTTATGCTCTGAAGAACTGGCATCCTTCCTTCTGGTAGCTTTGTTGCTTGGCTGCTTTTTCTGGAGCAAACCCTGGTGCAGCACCATCTCTGATTAATGCTGGAGGAGAGAAGGATTAAAGATCCCAGTGCCCTTTGAGATGGGAGGGTCTTGAGGGAGTATCAAGGAGAGCTTGGCTGCTGTGAGGTTACTCTGGGGACTGCAAACTTGATCCAAACAGGAGTTTGATCCTCTCAGGGGCTTTGATTGGAAATGATTTGGGATGAAGAGTGTGATCACTTGTGCTGCTGCACTTCCTTTTGCTTACATGGGATGGAGTATGGCCAGCAGTGAGCCATGGAGGTGTCTGCTCTTGCAGGAAGCCTTGTCTTCACAAGAGTAAAAGCTACTTTAGCTTTCACGGGCTAAAACTCTTGTGGAAACCAGTTTTTGGCTCAAATCTCAGTTAGAAGATCAAAGGTTCCTTCAGTTTCCCAGGAGCCCTGATACTGATCTGATAACATGGGGAAAGTACTTCACAAGACTTCACCTCATGCTTGTTAATTACCACAGGCTTTTTAAACATTGATTAGAGTCTGTTAGTAACAGGAAGGGATTTCCCCTTGGGAGGATGGATGGCAGGGTCTTGTCCGAGTGCTGTGAGAAGGTCTCACTCTCAGTATCTTCCTCTCCCTCAAGCGTCTTGGAAATGCNAAATATCATAAATAATTACAAAGCATAATAACTGAACAAAACCTCTATATGCTCTGAAGAACTGGCATCCTTATTTCTGGTAGCTTTGTTGCTTGGCTGCTTTTTCTGGAGCAAACCCTGGTGCAGCACCATCTCTGATTAATGCTGGAGGAGAGAAGGATTAAAGATCCCAGTGCCCTTTGAGATGGGAGGGTCTTGAGGGAGTATCAAGGAGAGCTTGGCTGCTGTGAGGTTACTCTGGGGACTGCAAACTTGATCCAAACAGGAGTTTGATCCTTTCAGGGGCTTTGATTGGAAATGATTTGGATGAAGAGTGTGAAGAGTGCTGCACTTCCTTTTGCTTACATGGGATGGAGTATGGCCAGCAGTGAGCCATGGAGGTGTCTGCTCTTGCAGGAAGCCTTGTCTTCACAAGAGTAAAAGCTACTTTAGCTTTCACGGGCTAAAACTCTTGTGGAAACCAGTTTTTGGCTCAAATCTCAGTTAGAAGATCAAAGGTTCCTTCAGTTTCCCAGGAGTCCTGATACTGATCTGATAACATGGGGAAAGTACTTCACAAGACTTCACCTCATGCTTGTTAATTACCACAGGCTTTTTAAACATTGATTAGAGTCTGTTAGTAACAGGAAGGGATTTCCCCTTGGGAGGATGGATGGCAGAGTCTTGTCCGAGTGCTGTGAGAAGGTCTCACTCTCAGTATCTTCCTCTCCCTCAAGCGTCTTGGAAATGCCAGTGCTCAGAGGGCACCCTGGGGATGCTCACAGGGGTCTGAGAGCCAGCAGAGGAGCAGGAGCACCCTGAGGATGCTCACAGAGTGTCCAAGAGCTGGCAGGACCATGGGCACACCTGGACACCCTGCTGATCCTTTGGGATCATTCCCTGAAGCTCCTGTCCCGTCCCCCTGCAGTGGATTCAAAGCCTGTATCCACCTACAAAGTGAACCCCCTTTTCAGGCTGAACATGGCTTTGTGTGGAGAGAACAAAGAAACATGAAAGGCCAAAGTAAAGCCTTTGTGTGGGAAAGGGAACAAAGTGTGCCTGCATGACACTGTGCAGCCAGAGAGCTTCTGGCCCCTGCAGGCTGCAGGACCATTATATTGAAAGGTACAGTCTGCCAAAAAAACCCAAAGCTGGGGGATTTCCATGGCTATAAGGACCACCTAGGACTTGTGGTTTTGTTAGATGACAATTGCAGGCCTCCAGCCTCCTGGGGTTTTGGTGGATTTCAGTGCAGATCCGCGCTGTATGGTGTCTGAACCAAGGTGGAGTTTAGATGTCTGGTCATAACAAGAGGGACAGCAAAGGAATTTCCTGCCCAAAGTACCTGAGCCAGACTCTTTGGGCCAGTTACCTCACTGGGATAAGGAGAGGCACAGCTTCTCTTACAGTTTTGTCAGGTGAGAGCTTCTCCTCTCTTTTGCAGGATGGTGCTATTACGAGGTAGCTGAAGGAACTGAAAGCAGAGGTAGGCAGTGGGATAGTTATGAGGTGTGGGGTCTTGACTGACGTGGAAATGAGTAATTACAGGGATCATCAGAACATCACTGTCAGTGAAAAAAGGCATCTACAAAATGTAGGTAGAGACACAGGAGGACTTGGATGGAGGCCTTGTCCGTGTGAAGGAATGGATTCTTGGTGCAAAAGCTATCCCCATGAAGAGAATCCAGGCTAGGCACTTTCAGAGCAGAGTGGCAGCCATTCCCAGAAGGGTACAATAAGCTTTGTGGCTTACAGATACTTCATGGTCATGCCCAGCAAGGGTTTCTGGTAGCACTATGTTGTTTGTTTGCCAGCTGGCAGGTGATGAGTGATCACTAACACAACCAATTGCAGATATAGACTCTTCTGGTTGAGCTGTCCTCCAAAGTAAGTGTCAGAGAACTTGCCTTTGCTAGTGTTAATAAATATCAGTTCATCATATCAACGTATCAGTTCATCATATCAACCTGTGTTGTGGAAAAACAGGTCTGGGAGGTGTTGGGGTGTTGTTCCCAGGTATAAGGCAACAGAACATCCTGGAGTGCTGCTGGCAACTCTGGTTATGTGAAAGCCACCCCAGGAAAGGTGCTGGATTTGGGCTCCATTCAGAGGGGCATGGGAGTGGGAATGTGCCATGCCAGCAGCCTGGCTGCTGTGTGCTTATGCCTTTCCTGAGACTGAGGACTGCTTGGTGTGTAGCTGTGATACACAGGGGGGGAATTGAGCTGGTGACAGTCGTAGACAGAGGAAGAGACAGGTAGAGCTGTCTGCAGTGATGGCCCTGCAATAAAGACACTTTAGAGTTAATCCTCCACCATCTGTCTTCATTCTGCTAATAACCCACTCAATCAGATGCTGCTGACTGTTTGTTAACACCCAGGAACAGATACATAATCAAGAGGAGCATGCTGTCTGCTCAGGAGGGGCTGGATTCTTGGGAATGGCTCTCCCACGGCTTGTGGACTGCGTGTCCCACGGCATGTGCCCTGCATTGGTGTTGATGCTGAGGCTGGCAGCACCTTGCTTTCTCCAGAGCTTGTGCTGCCCTGGCTCAAGGTGATTTGGGATGAGAAAGGTGGTATCTATGAGATGGGTCACCTCATAGATCTGGAGCACAAGTCTTATGAGGAAACTGGGGATGATTAGTCTGGAGAAGAGGAGACTTAGGGGTGACCTATCACTCTCTACAACTCTCTGAAAGGGGGGGTGGAGTGAGATGGGGGTAGGTTTCATCTCCTGGATTAACAGTGAGAGGACAAGAGGAAATAGCCTCAAGTTGCAGCAGGAGAGGTTTTGATTAGATATAAGGAGAAATTTCTTTATTGAAGGGGTTGTTAAATCTTGGCCCAGGCTGCCCAGGGAGGTGGTGGAGTCACCATCCCTGGAGGGATTTAAGAAACATTTAGATGCTCTACTTAGGGACATGGTTTAGTGGTATGTTAGTGGTAGGTGTGGTTGGACTTGATGATCTTACAGGTCTCTTCCAACCTTTGTGATTCTGTGATTCTGTAATCCCCCAAGAACAAGGATCTTGAACTAAACTGAAAATTTGGGCCTGTTTTTCCCTTCCCTTTCACATTCAGTTCTCCTCCCTTCCCAAAGGAAGGCAAAGGATGTGCTGTAAAATCTCCCCCTGCACACCTCTTGTGTCTTTGTGTAGCTTCAGGTCCCAAACTGGGCTTCCTCCACTCTCCTCTGAACTGGTCAAAGGCAAGTATTCAGATGTTGATCCTGCTCCAGCTATTTTTCTTCTCTTCTGCCTCTGACTGCTTGCCAGCCCTAACTCAAGTCATTAGTGAGCATCACTGCAGCAATTATGGCACTTTTTGGCTGCCACTCGTAAAGCTACTAACGGGAACGATTAACCACGGAGAGGTGTCAGCCTTCTCCTTCACCACCTGTTCTCACCAGCCGTTGGCTGCTGCAAGGTGCCTACAACCATCTCCCTGTGCACAGGGGAGCAGGACAGGGCATTTGGGGTGCTCTCATGTCCCCACACACAACGAGGTGGCATCTTAGCAGGATGGACCCAGCTTTGTCACTGCATGGAGGGAAAGGGTGGGCTCCATCCTTGTCCACAGCTGGGTGCTGGATAGAAAGGGTCAGAAGAAGGACTTTGTGCAGTGTTCTTCTCCTGGACCAGCTGATGGCTAATGCTCTGTGTTCGAGGAAGCACAAGCTCCCCCTGTGTGACTGATAGCCCTGCCTTCTGCTTTGCCATCACCTAGGGACAGTCACAAGGCTAAAACCTGTACTTTCATCCACAGGCAGTCACCTCTGTATCAGCCACTGTACATAGAATCATAGAATAGAATCATAGAATGGTTAGGGTTGGAAGGGACCTCTGGAGGGCATCTAGTCCAACCCCCCTGCAGTGGGCAGGGACATCCCCAACTAGAGCAGCTTGCCCAGAGCCCTGGCAAGCCTCACCTGCAATGCCTCCAGGGATGGGAACTCAACCACCTCCCTGGGCAACCTGGGCCAGTGTTCCACCACCCTTGTGGTGAGGAACTTCTTCCTAATGTCCAATTTAAATCTCCTCCTCTCCAGTTTAAAACCATTGCCCCTTGTCCTTTCACTGCAGGCCTTTGCAAACAGGCCCTCTGCAGCCTTCTTATAAGTTCCCTTTAAGTACTGGAAAGTCACTAGTAGGTCCCCCCCGAAGTCTTCTCTTCTCCAGGCTGAACAATCCCAGCTCCTTCAGCCTGTCAATGTGTCATGGAGAGGGGCTATGGCAGCAGCCACCCTCCATTTTCATCACAGCTAGAAGCAGAACCTGGTCTCTGTGGTTTTCTGCATTCAAGCTGTCTCCATTCACTACACAAAGCACAGAGATACAAGCAGCCATTACAGCAGAGCTGCAGCTCCACATAGCAACGAGTTCTGCCTTTAATTGGGAGAGGGTGTTGCTTAGCAAATCATATTTGCTGGGTAATGACTGTAAAAACCTGCTCAGATAAGGGCTGTCCAAAGCCAAAGCAGGAGATTTTTCTCTAAGTACCATAAACCATCAGACAAACCTTGAATTTTGGGAGTATGGAAGGTGAGGAGGTACATGTTTTTACAGTCTGAGCTGCAAATACCACCTTGGCTCTTCAGAAGGTTTGGGATCTTATGTAAAGGTGCTAGGACTAATGCAAAGCTTTGAGGTCTTTTGCTGGGGGAAGATGGAGGTCCCAAAGGGGTCCATCCCTGTACCTCAAATGTAGATGATTCACTTGCGTGTCTCAGATGTGGGACACAGGTCATAAAATCATAGACACATTTTGGTTGGAAGAAGCCTTGAAGATCATCAGGTCCAACCATTAATCAGCACTGCCAGGTCACCAATAAACCATGTCCCTCAGAACCAATTCAACATGGCTTTTAAAACCCTCCAGGAATGATGATTCCACCACTGCCCTGGGCAGCCCAGTCCAGGGCTTGACAGCCCCATTGGGGAAGAAATTATTCCTCATGTCCAACCTAAATCTCCTCTGGCACAACCCGAGGCTGTATCTTCTTGTCCTATCTTTTCTTTCCTTGGGAGAAGAGACCAACCCCCGCCTCCTTTCAGGGAGTTGGAGAGAGCAAGAAGGTCTCCCCTTAGCTTCCTTTTCTCCAGGCTAAACTCCAGTTTCCTCAGCTGCTCCTCACAACACTGGTGCTCTAGACACTTCACCAGCTTCATTGCTCTTCCCTGGACACACTCCAGCACCTCAATGTCCTTCTTGGAATGAGGGACCCAAAAGTGAACCCAGGATTCAAGGTGTGGCCTCCCCAGTGCCCAGTGCAGGAGGACAATCCCTGCCCTAGTGCTGCTGCCATACTAGTGCTGATCCAAACCAGGGTGCTGTTGGCCTCCTTGGCCACCTGGGCACACAGCTGCCTCATCTTCAACCTCTGTCAACAAGCTGCCCTAGGTCCTTTTCCACTGTGCAGCTTTCTAGCCACTCTTCCCCAAGCCTGGAGCATTCATGGGGTTGTTGTGACCCAAGTGAAGGACCCAGCACTTGGCCTTGGTGAACCTCATCCCACTGACCTCAGTCCATCAATCCAGCCTGGCCAGATCCCTCTGTAGAGCCTTCAGCAGATCAAGGTTGGTTCAGAGAGGTAGTGACAATGGCAGCCTGAATTGAAGGAGATCCACCAACCTGCTCTCCTTCTGCATCCACACAGCACTCACCAGTGGTGGTGGTTCAGGTCAGCCCCTCCTGATGGCTCTGGGTGGGGTATTTTTGTCTTCAACTTCAGCCTATCTGTAGTCTGCAGATAGGTTTCAGTTCTGCTAGTTGCAGGGCAAGAACTGTGTATGTATATGAAAGCTGGTTTTATGGCTTATAATTATCTCATACCCATCCTTAGAATAATTATAGCTCCTCCATTATTAATAATTGGAATTCCAGTCCTTGTCACAGATCACAAAATGGAGAGGAAGCTCAGCCCAGCGTTTGCATAATGTACCTTGGCCTAAATTGAATAATTGGAGAAATGGTGGAAATCGTTTGTTTTTCCCCCATTCCTTGGTGCTGGAATTAGTGAGATATTAGTGCAATTAGCCAGTGCTTCCATTTGAGGCTGCAATCATTTGGTTTGTAATTTAGAATAAATGTAAAAGCCCACTTGAGCTTCTGAAGAGATTATTTGTCCTGTTTAAAAGTATCTAATGGGGTGGCTGTCATCTAAGCAAGATCCATTTGACCCATTTCAACTGGTTTTCCTTTTAATCTCCTATCTGTTCTCCTGGATCTTTTTTTAATAAAAACTTAAAGACGAAGCGGGTGAGAGAGACCAAAGAGGAAGAGAATGGACATGTTATAGATCACAGAATCACAGAATGATAGGG
>VWZO01017512.1:64436-89997 GCA_013396975.1 Bucco capensis
GGGGTTGTTCTTTCCCAGATGCAGTACTTTACACTTACCCTTGTTGAATTGCATTAAGTTTCTCCCTGCCCATGTCTCTAGCCTGTCCAGGTCACTCTGGATGGCAGCACAGCTCCTGGTGTGCCAGCCACTGCTCCAAGCTTGGGATCATCTGCAAACTTGCTGAGGGAACACTCTACCCCTTCATCCAGATCCAGAGTTTATCATGAGCCAAAGTAACTGGAAATCAAGGCTGTTAAACTGCAGAAAGCAATCAAAAGCAAACACCAGTTGGAGATCACTGAAAGGGCTGAGTGGCTTGTCAATGAAAGGTTGCTCCATTCCACTGCTGCTTAATAGCTTCTCAAAAGGAATCTGCAGCTCTGGCAAGAGTGATGGCCATGGGTGCTTGTGCAGCAGCTCTCTGCTGCAGGAGGAGAGTTTGGGCTGGCAGGTGCTGGGGGTGTGCAGCAGCCATGCCAAGGTGGGGAACATCCAATACTTAGAAAGCCAGAGAGCAGAGGAGGAAAGGGTAGAGGCATAGAGTCATTTTAGTTGGAAGAGACCTCTACCATCATCCAGTCCAACCATTAACCAGCACTGCCAGGTCATCACTAAACCATGTCCCTCAGCACCACATCTCCACAGCTTTTAAATCCCTCCAGGGGTGATGACTCCATCAGTGCCCTGGGCAGCCTGGGCCAGGGCTTGACAACCCTTTTGGGGAAGAAATTGCTCCTCATGTCCAACCTAAACCTCCCCTAGTGCAACTAGGGGCTATTTCCTTTTGTTCTATCAGTTACTGCTTGGGAGAAGAGACTGACCAAGGCTGAGAACAGACTGGAGATGGATTTAAGCCCAAAATGTTCTAAGCTTCAAAACATATCCTAAATATTGAAGCCCTGGATATCCTGGCAGGCACAGAGGCGGATGTGGCTCTGCAGAGAGATCTGTGCCCAGTTCAGTCCCACCCTTCAGCCATCCCATCTTCAGCAGAGAACAGAGAAGGTTCTGTGCTTTTCCCTCCTAAAGGCTGAGCATCCTCTCGGTGATACTCATCCAAGCAGGCACAGTCTGAAAATCCCTTGTGATCTCCTGTGGCCCCTGGTGCCATAACTGTGCCCACAGCAGAGGGAGCATTAAACTCATTGCCCATGGGAAAGTGTGGGGAGTGATACCCATGTTCCTAGAATCCTTGGATGGGTAGGATGAGCTCATTAGCCTTCTGGCAGTCATCCTAGGAGAAGGACAACTCTGATTCCAAACCCGGGCAGATGGAGCTCGTTTAGCCCTGGAAGGCCTTCCAGCTAAGAGGTTAAACCTCTGTCCTAAGGACCTCGCTGCCAGCGTCCAAGCTTGCTAGGCCCTGGCAGATGAACCTTAGGACTAAAGGGTGGGTCCAGCTCTGTGCATGCTATCAGCGCTTGGAAAAGGCGCTGAGGAGGAGTGTGGATGGAGCCCTCCCTGGAGCTTCGTTCGCGAAGCCTAACCACGACGACTCATCCAAGCTCCTCTCACTGCCAGGCTCCTTCTTGCTACCTGGAGAAAAAACAGTTGGGATGCTGGGATGGAGTCCCTGCTCTTTGAGGGGAAAATGGGTTGTTGAGAGGGAAGCTGACTGTCTGTGCTCCAACGCCTCTGCTGCTGCCTGCCATTGTTCAAAGCATCGTCACTGAACACTTCCTGCCAGGAAAAGGTCCTATTCAAGTGTGGCACTGAGATGCAGTGACATATCCTTGCCACCCATTAGCAGCCCAGCAAGGCAGTTGCTGCCTCAGAATTGCTTGGATTTATGGGGACACTTGATCTGATTCTTACAAGTGACTTCTACATCTGCAGCAGCACAAGCTGAGCATGAATCTTCCTCAGTCTCAAGAATTGGTTGGAGTTAGCCCCTCTTATCCCTGTGAAAAGTGACACTTCTCCTCTAAAAGATTCCAATAACCTCTGTGCTGCTGCATAATCCCAGAATCCCACTATGGTTGGAGTTGAAAGGGACCTCTGGAGATCATGTAGTCCAACCCTCCTGCTCCAGCAGGTTCACTAAGAACAGATTGCCCAGGATCACCTCCAGGTGGGGTTGGAATCTCTCCACACAAGGAGACTCCACAACATCTCTGGGCAGCCTGGGCCAGGGCTCTGCACCCTCACACCAAACAAGTTTCTCCTCCTGTTCAGATGGAACCTGCTGGGTTCCAGTTTGTGCCCATTGCCCCTTGGCCTGGCCCTGGGCACCACTGAGCAGAGTGTGGCCCCAGCCTCTTGCCCCCTGCACCCTTCAGCTCTTGCTCAGCATTGAGCAGCTCCCCTCTGGCTCTGCTCATCTCCAGGCTAAGCAGCCCTAGGGCTCTAAGCCTTTCCTCCTGCCACAGATGCTCCAGTGCCCTCAGCATCTTGGGAGCCTCTGCTGGACTCTCTCCAGTAGTTCCTTGNCTGAACAACAATCTTGCACACAGTGGAGATAAACAACCCAAAATCTACTTGAGCATCTTCTGGAACATCCCAGCACCTTCTTAGAATTTTCCCTCTGAGGCTTTGCATTGGCCTGCAAGCTGGGAATGGGATTTCTGCACAGCTTCACTCAGTGCTACTGGATCCCTGACACTGAATCTATTGGGATCCCCTGCAGCAGGGGGTCTGTTCTTAGCTCTTCTCTGAAGCTCCCTGTGGGATGTAGAGCAGACTCTGCATTGCTTGCTCGTCATCACCACTGATAAAGGTGCTGTCTCCTCCAGGGCTTGGCAGCTCAGTGATAGGGCTGCTCCCCTCACTCCAGGCCTTGTCACTCCTGTTTCCTCACCAAGACACAATCACAATCGATTAGGGAAGGAAGCTGCACTGAGCTTTTTGTTCTTTATCTGACAAAGGCATTTGAGAAGGAAGAGGTGAGTGAATAGAGCAAGCCCCAGAGCAGCTGCTAGAGATGCATTGTTATCAGTGGTGCTCTCATTGATATTTCTGTGATGTTTTATGTGTCTGTTAGGTAAACAAGGCAAGGATGTAAGCTAAACCCAAGTCCAAACTAGCAAACAAGCTGTCTTTTTGTCTGGTTTCAAGGGAAGGCTTTGCCTGGCTTGGGTCAGCTGGATATCTGGGTAAATGCAGGACCTCACTGCTGCCAGGCAAGACCTGGCTGCTGAGTCACAGTCGTTTACAAGGATGCTGCTGAGGGAAGGATCTGTGTGCTCTGCCACTCTCTGCACCTTTGGAGAGGGGGAGCAGAGTCTCCTCCTTGATACTCCAGTTGTCTACAGTGGTTGAGCAGCTCCACCAGCCATAAATCTGATAGTACATTTTATGGTTACGGTGTTGTTGGAGCAGTTAATGGTCTAAAGGTATAATTTTATCTATTGATTGCAGTAGTGATCCCCTGTGGAAACACCTATAGCTGCATGTTCTTAAATAAATGAAGACAATGCTTCCTCACTCCCCAAGTACTGCCATAAGATAATTCAGGAGCTACTTCTCTGGTTGCTCAGTCTGCCAGTGTGTATGGGAAAACCTGGGATCAGCTGGAATCTCTGCACCTTTGCAGTGTCCTAAAGAAATGTCAGGAATCTTATAGAATCATAGAATCATTGTGGTTGGAAAAGGTTTCTAAGATCTTCATGTCCAACTGTCAGCCTATCATGACACTATGTCACCAAGTGCCACATCAACACATTTTTTCAACACCTCCAGGGACAGTGACTCCACCACTTCCCTGGGCAGCCTGTGCCAATGCTTGAATTGGCCATTAATAAACATGATTCAGTATCTAGGGTGAGTTTAGAATATCTTGGCTACCTGAATTCCATTGCTGCACTCCTCTGTAGGTCCTTAACATTGGAAATGGGATGTGCACCATGACAAGCTGTTGGGAAAAGCTGGCCCTGTAAAATGCAGCAGGAAAAAGGCAGATACGAGGTGACACCTCTCTGGTGAAGGAGACACTGGCCATATTTTTGGGTGTTGCTGTCTGTGTAGGGTTTGGGCTGGTTTATTTTTAAAGTTTATGAGGAAGTGGAGGGAGCATGAATTGAAAGTAGTATCAGACAGGGACTCTGGCTTTTTCATCTCTGAAAGCCTCAGATGAGGCTACCCTCAGAGTTTACCTTCCAGCCGGTGTATCGGTTGATATTTTCCCCCTCTCAGCAAAGCTGTGGCTGAACCCCAGGGGTCTGTTATTTCACTTTCCTCCCCCTGAGTCTGTGGGGACCGTGCCAGAGAGGTTGCTGGCAGACAGTATTTCATTAGCAGTGAAGGTCACACCATTGACATGGTGTCCACCAGACCAGAACCTGGACATGCAGGTCTGGCTGTGCCATTAAGTCAGGTTCTGATGATGCTGTAAATCCTGCTGGCATCAACATGATGGCATGAATGTGTGGAAACTTCCAGCTTCTTTTTCCAGCTTCTCCAGAGAGGCAAGGAACTACTGGAGAGAGTCCAGCAGAGGCTCCCAAGATGCTGAGGGCACTGGAGCATCTCTGGCAGGAGGAAAGGCTGAGAGCCCTGGGGCTGCTTAGCCTGGAGCAGAGCAGAGCCAGAGGGGAGCTGCTCCATGCTGAGCAAGAGCTCAAGAGCGCAGGAGGCAAGAGGCTGGGGCCACACTCTGCTCAGTGGTGCCCAGGGCCAGGCCAAGGGGCACTGGGCACAAACTGCAACCCAGCAGGTTCCATCTGAACAGGAGGAGAAAATTGTTTGCTGTGAGGGTGCCAGAGCACTGGCCCAGGCTGCCCAGAGAAGTTGTGGAGTGATTCCAAAACCAATTGGAGGTGATCCTGGGCAATCTGTTCTGAGTGACCTTGCTGGAGCAGGGATTGGACTACATGATCTCCAGAGGTCCATTTCAACTCCAACAATGCTGGGATTCTCCAAGTATCTGGAAGTCATTGCTTCCAAGAAAATGATTCAGACCTTGATTCAGGAGTAGGGTAGGAGGGTGACAGCATATTCCCCACCCAAGGCTGGAGAAAGGAAGAGCATTTCTTCTGCCACTTTGGAGGCAGTCCTGGGGCACAGTGCTGCTTTCTATGAAGCTCTGCAGGCCTACCCACTGCTGCAAGGAAACACGGGGTTTGTTTCTGCCTGGTCCAGAGGTCTCTAACTTCCCTCTCCTGGAGGCAGACACACATGCTTTCTGCACTTGTAAGCCAGGCTGGAACTTCACAGACTAGGGCAAAGAAGAAATACCAAGTTCCCCTAACTTTAGAATATCAATTAAAGCCACCACAGCCTTGTAAGTCCCACCCTGAGACACAGGCTCTGTGTTGATAAACAGCCAGGCTTGCCCTTAAAATTACTCTCAGACCAGGAGAAGTAAATCAACTGTGCAATTGTGAGCAGAAACTTGCCATGGCCATGGCTCAATACTTCAGCTAAAGCCAGGCTGTGGGGTGGGAGCTGAGTAAGGCTGTTGTGAAGGTGAAACCCTTCTGGTGTTGCAGGCACAAGTGAGCCTGTGGCTTTCATATGCCATGAAAAGGCTTAAAGAAATAGTTTTGAAGTTCCATTCTCTGCTGGTTTCCCTGTGTCCCATTAGGTCACATAACATCATTGCTGCTACTGTCCCAACTGGGAAGATGAAGCTCCTTTCTCACAAGAGCAGGGCAGGACAACTGTCATTCATATTTCACAGCTGTAACAACACATTATAGAATCATAGAATGGTTAGGGTTGGAAGGGATCTCTGGAGGTCATCTAGTCCAACCCCCCTGCAGTGGGCAGGGACATCCCCAACTAGAGCAGCTTGCCCAGAGCCCTGGCAAGCCTCACCTGCAATGCCTCCAGGGATGGCAACTCAACCACCTCCCTGGGCAACCTGGGCCAGTGTTCCACCACCCTCATGGGGAGGAACTTCTTCCTAATGTCCAATTTAAATCTCCTCCTCTCCAGTTTAAAACCATTGCCCCTTGTCCTTTCACTGCAGGCCTTTGCAAACAGGCCCTCTGCAGCCTGCTTGGAAGTTCCCTTTAAGTACTGGAAAGTCACTANGAAATTATGTGTGTCAGGCCAACAAAATGAACCTGTTCCTATTTCTCAGTGCAGTGGGACTTGGTTGGATTTGTCTGAAATACTGCAAAACACCCAGCAAAGTATCTTCCTTTGTTTGGGCTGCCTTTAGTTTTTTCACAAAACGCTTCTAAAAATCCATTCTTATCCTAAGGAAACAGAGATCTATTGTTGTGAAGTAGCAAGCTGAATGCTGCAAGTCCTACTCTTTTTCTTCCCAAGCTATTTGCTGCATCTGGCCCAACCCTGCCATCTGTATTCACTAACTCAAACCCAAGCCTGTTAGCAGCCTTCAGGTTGGGGTTGATGAAGACAGAAGGAACAGGCATAGTCAGAAAGCTGTGGAGGCTGGGTAGGGATCAAGTGTGAGTGTCAGTGAAATTCCCCTCAGCTGGATGGTTATTTAGCACCTAGGGCTGCTGCTGAGACCCTTCACAAGGCCATGAACTTAAACCCAAAGCCTTAACAACTACTTCCATGCAGCAGCAATCTCAGGGCCCTATATATAGATATCTTTTCTGCCCAGTATTTGTTTCCATAGGTATTTATAAGTTTATTAATGGAGCTTATCTTAAAACACATCCACAGATATAACTCAAGATGGATTTTTTTTTTCCCTTTAACAAAGATGAAGGTTTTTATATAGACTGGGAAAAGAGAAGGATAGTGAAATGCTCAGTGACTAATGATCCTCATCAATATTCATGAAGGATGGTATGCATTCCCAGCTTTAAAATAAAGGAAGGAAGAGAGAAAGGAATTGACTTCTTTAGAAGCTAAATGAAATATTTAGGTTGACCTGGAGATAAGTATGCCAAGTCTTTGTTGCCATCAGCTTAGACCAGGGTTCAGTCAAGGAGCTTTAAAAGAGAAGCATGGGAAGGTGAGATGGTGGTGGAGGTTTCAGGAGGTGGCATGGCAGGATGTTGGCTCATGCAGCCACAGAAGTCTTCAGAGTGAAGTCCATGTACTAGGTGCTGTACAAACGAGGAGGGAAGCAATGCTTCCCCCTGGAACCAGTGTCCTCAGCCAGTCCATGAAGGGGTATGGAATAGCAGTAAGAGTTGTCCCCAGCCAGCAGTGAGGCTGGGATCAGGCTTGGGCTGTCTTAGATGAGTCCTAGTTTGCACTGGCCTAGAAGAGCTCATGTCTCTGCTGTTCCCTGCTGCAAGGCTGCTCACTTGGGGAAGGGACACTCAGGGGCACTACTAGAGTGTTGGCTTGGGGGATGCAGTGGACATGGGTGGAAGCAAGAAGCTATCTGGCAAGAGCTAGCCCTTGCAAGGACAAATGGCTCTATCTAGAAGTATCTGTTGATAGTGGGGGAGCTGAATTATTTTTTGTAGAAGAAATTTTTGTCATAGAATCATAGAATCATTTTGGTTGGAAGAGACCTTTAAGATCATTGAGTCTAACCATTAACCAGCACTGCCAGGTCACCACTAAACCATATCCCTCAGCACCACACCTCCACAGCTTTTCAACCCCTCCAGGGATGGTGACTCCACCACTGCCCTGGGCAGCCTGGGCCTGGCCTGGACAACCCTTTTGGGAAGAAATTCTTCTTCCTGTCCAACCTAAACCTCCCCTGGTGCAATTTGAGGCTGTTTCCTCTTGTCCTATCACTTGTGCCTTGTCCCCTCCCTCCCTTCCTCCCCTGCTCCCTTCCGCCCTTCCTCCCATCTTTGCTACTCAGAACATCNCCTTTCAGGGAGTTTTAGAGAGCTATCATCCATCGTACTCTTTCTGCCTGAGCGGATTTTCCCCTCCCTCCCTTCTTCCCCTCCTCCCTTCCTCCCATCTTTGCTACTCAGAACATCACCCCAATGTACCTAACCTGAAGGTGAAGTGTTACCCCTCCCCCAAATACCTGACAATAAATGGGAGACCTTTGATACGGCAGTCTTCTGTGAACTGGGGTGGGGAGGAGAAGGGAAGCCTCTGCAGAGAAAACACCCTGAAATATGCTTCTGTCAGGATGGCATTGCTCTACATGTGCAGCAATGATATTGGAGGACACAAAGAGTACCAGGATCTCAATAACCAGATGAAAGATGACATCAGGCCTTGGAAGAAAGGCTTCCCCCCAGCCTTCTGCATTTCTCTTCTAAATCGTTTCCCTTCCTTTTTCTGTGAGTTGCCTTTGCCTCCCTCTACTTCCAAGGCTGCTCCTTGTCATTGCCGTGCCACCCCTTCCCTCCTCCAAGTGACAGCTGTCCCACTCCCCCCAAGGCCATTTGCCCTTGAGCCCATCTGTGATCTGTGCCCCGATAGAAGGGCTGAGTATTGACTTTGGCTTCAGCTGCATTAGGAGGCAGCCTCATTTGTCAATTTGTTTGTTTCCATAGCTGTTGGGAGACACAGGACCTGCAACCCCTCCCCACGCAGCTGCAGCAGCCTTCCAGAATTAACTCCCTTTGCAAGGGTTTGCAGGCAAGGTCATTGCAGGTGGCCCTGCAAGGTCCTCTCCTTCTCATTAATCCATGTCACAGAGGTGGTACATAAGGTTAGATCCAGGCAGTTTGTGGATGGAAGGCTTGTGCTAAGGCTCCAGGTGCAGTGAGAAGCTGTGTATGAGTGCAGAGCTTCTGTCTGCTCATGGGGATCTCAGAGGTGGGGTCTAAGAAGAGCTCCCCTGGTGAGATCCTTGGAGGAGGTTCTTTGTGGCCGGTGGTGTAAGGATCACAAGTAATGAAGATTAATTTCTCTTGCCAGTTGTCATCAGGTAACACATCTGCCAATAATAGCTCTTGATTTTAATCCAGATGGTGAGAGGAGGTTAGTGAAATAAGTTCCCCAGGGTTTTTTCCTGTCCTGTTGGTCAGTGGATAATGCATTGATAGGTGTTGGTTTGGAGGGTTTGACTTCTTGAGGAGCTACTGCCCTGTGCTGCACATCCCCCAGGGCAACCCTCCTGGAGAGTCTCTTGTGCCAGGGCTGGGACCTTAGCTGGTGGTAGAGCACAGAAACAGCAAAGTGACCAATGTCCTCCATATGCTGCTCCTCAGAGTGTTTCAGCGGGAACAGTCTTCCCCTAAATTCAGGTGAAATGACTGAAGCTGTAGACATTGGCATTCCTGGGATTTTTTAGGGGTTTGGAGCAGGTTGGCACAACAACCTTGGGAGGTAGAGAGGTTCATGGTAATGCAGGAGAAATATCTCTCCTTTTGCTTATGTTCAGACCAAAAGGAAGAAGCTTTTGGGCAGATAGCTGCAGCATAAAGCATTTCTAGACCTATCTGACCTTGGGCAAGAGAGGCAGGTGAAGAGAAAAAGCTAAACTTCACTGAACTTGCCAGCTGGAGTCCAGTTTCCTGGAGATTTTAGAGTCTTACTGCCCTCATGGGGAGGGGGCTAATGATGCTGTTTCTTTTCTCCTAAGGAAGACAGCTGTGTGTGCTGACCCTTTGATGGGCCAGGAGTTGTGGAAGCATCAAGAAGTCCACGTTAAGGGATGCAGCTCGAAAACCAGAGGCGCTGAAGCTGGGTTGTGCTGGAGGAGTTAAAGCTGCTTTTAGTGCTGCCTGTCATGGGTACCCCCTGACAGGAAGGAGAGAGCTTGGGGAAATGTGTTCTTGGCTGTTGCCAGGGGCATTCTGCTGCAGCAGATCTTGAGGTAATAAGGCATCCATAATTGTGCAGCTCCACGTGGGCTGCAAGGTGACTGGCAGTGGAACATTGTGATGGGGGTTGGTCCCTGCAGCCCAGGGAGCACGGAGCAAAGCAGGGGAGAATACTGACTGTGGTGGTGGGAATGGCCCAGGGATTAAAGAGCAGGTTGTAAGAGGAGAGACTGGAGGAGGTATATTCAGATAGTCTGGAGGAGGCTCAAGGGGAGACACGACCAGAGTCTATAAATACACGCAGCAACAGAAACTGAGGGAGGAAATTATTCAAAAGAAGGGAGAACAAGGTGCAGTGCCTAAAGCAGACAAGTTTGTGCTGGGCCTTGCATGGAAGGAAAGGGTCCTTCAGAATCAGGCACCTGGCTGGCTGGGCTACCACCTCTGCCAAGCCACCCTGCTGCCACTCTCTACTCCCCATCACCTTTTACAGCCTCACAAAGGCACTTTCTCTCCCTCTCCTACCCAGCTCTGCTTCCTTTTACACCAGCCCCCACCTCATTTCCTCCCTGGCAGCAGTCTTACAGGGGCATCTTGCATCAGGCCACCCCAGCATGCCTTAGAAGGTTTAATAAAACAGTTTTGGATGCATTCAGGCTTATGGCTTGACAACTAGCTCCCCTCGGACAGGAGCATTTGCCTTCACTGGGTAACAATGCTGTGAGCCTGTAGCGGTAGGCTCTGGGGCTCTTTGCTAGTCATCTCTCCAATGAATAATATAGAGGCCTGAAGATCTGCCTGCATACATCATCCCTTCCTATAGGGTAACTTAATGTTATCTTTGGGCCTCCTGCTCCTGAGATGAAGAGATTACTTCAAACCCACAGCCCCGCAAATTCACCCATTGGTTTCCAACGTCATTAAGTTTCATTATAACAAATAAACACTGCAATGACATTTATAAGTTACCAGAGAGCACAGAAACACAAATATGAAGCAGATAAACTGCATTTGATCCAAATAATTACTGCAGGCAATATCAAGCTGAGGCTGAGCTGGCAGCCGGGTGCCGAGTAATTTATAGGAGTCTGTGAGGTGCTGTGTTGCACATTTCTTCTTAGAAATGATGATGATGGCTATGTGTGTCTCTCTAAAGCCTTAAAGAGGTTATGTTCCTGCCTTGCTGAAGGCAGGAAGCTTTTCTTCAAGTCAGAAAGAGAGGTGGCAAAGGCTGAACATGAAGCTGCAACTAGTTAGGGGACGTTTTTATCCCTGTTCCTCAGAATTTTAGCCCAAGAAGGGACCTGCTGTTGAGATTTGCTTTGCTTAACTGCAAAAAGAAGCTTCATGTTTATTTATTTGTTTATCTACCTTTCTATCTCCTGGGGCTCTCTGTCAGCTGTGGACTCAAAATGGGGAAATTCTTGGAGACAGACTTCCACTGTAAGAGTATATTACAGTAATCATAGAATCACAGACTGGTTTGTGTTGGAAGGAATCTTTAAAGATCATCTAGTCCAACCCCCCCACTGCAGTGAGCAGGGACATCTTCAACCACGTCAGATTGCTCACAGCCCCAGACAACCTGACGTGGAAGGGTTCCAGGGATGGAACAGATCTCTGAGCAACCTGGGCCAGGGTCTCACCACCCTCAGTGTCAAAAATGTCTTCCTTGTCTCTAGTCTAAATCTCCCTCTTGTAGTTTCAAACCATCACCCCTTATCCTGTCACAACAGGCCCTGCTGAAAATTCTGTCCCCATCTTTCTTATAAACCCCTTTAAGTACTGAGAGGCTGCAAGAAGGTCTTTAAAGTTCCTGGAGCCATTAAGTTCTGTTCATTTTTACTCCCAGCTTTACATTACCTGCTCATTAACCTGAGCAAGGAATTTTCTACCAGCAAACTAGACAGAAAAGCATCTCCCCTAGCTCTCCCCTCAAAAACCTGGACAAAAAAAGGTTTTGTTTGGTGTGCTTGTTGTGTGAGTATTCACTAAGCTTTGCCTCCCTGCTTAGGGCCCAGGGGTTTGTCTGCTTCCCGGTGGGAGCACATCATAGAATCACAGAATTATTTTGGTTGGAAGAGACCTTTAAGATCATCAAATCCAGCTGTTAACCAGCACTGTCAGGTCACCACTAAACCATGTCCCTCAGCACCACATCTCCACAGCTTTTAAATCCCTCCAGGGGTGATGACTCCATCAGTGCCCTGGGCAGCCTGGGCCAGGGCTTGACAACCCTTTTGGGGAAGAAATTGCTCCTCATGTCCAACCTAAACCTCCCCTGGTGCAACTTGAGGCTGTTTCCTCACATGTTCTTTCGGAGAAGAGACCAACTTCCATCTTGCTCCAACCTCCTCTCAGTCAGTTGTAGAGAGCCAGAAGGTCTGCCCCAAGTCTTCTTTTCTCCAGGCTAAACAACCCCAGTTCCCTCAGCTGTTCCTCACAAGACTTGTGCTCTAGACCATCATCTCCTAAGTGAGCCATATGGAGCCTTTCACAGGGGTGGAAAGCTTCCAATGTCCTGCAGGCACAGAGGCTCAGCCCAGGAGGGGATTCAGAAACAGCTGATTTTATTGATGAGCATCTCTCATTACCTGCTAATTAACTCAGCAGGCTCAAATGTGCTAATCTGCTTTTGGATAGGGGTTCTGCCATTGACTCTGCAGTGGGGACCATTGAGAAGGAGCTAGTACCAAAACAAACAGCCAAGTCTTGTGTTTAAATACATCTGAGTCCCCTTCTGACTTGGTGCCTTCTCCTCCAGCAGTGAGACAGAAAAGCATCTGGGTCTGTGTCTGGGTCTGTCAGCAGCTATACAGAACAGCCACTTTCCTGTGGCTTCTTCCAGGTGTTCATCTAGGCTGATAAAGTGCTTGCAGGGCTGTAAACATTGACTCAATTCAGGATTCCTCTCAGTTTTTGTATCTCTTGGATTTATTGGGCAAAACCCAGTCAAAAAGCAGGGGCTGGTTGTTGTAGGTAGTGGTGCAGGTCACTGGCCTCCTCCCTGGTGGCTGAGCAATGGAAAAAGGCACTTTCTAGGCATTTCTCTGGGAATACAGATATGGGGGTTGAGGGAGAGGAGCTTTAACTAGGCTTTCATGTGTTGATAGAAAAGTACATGAGTTTTTAAGCACCTTCCTTGAGTAACAATGTCTGTGAAACATTCCCTGCTCAGCTGATGATCTGCTCCCTGTCTGCTCATCTTAGCATCTCCTACCTCCTCCTGTCTTTTCCCTCCAACTTTTTTTTGGTGTATTGCACATACTTAACTTAAGGCTGTTCTTCAGAATAATTTATTTTACCTCTAAATATGAATCTTGCATTAAAAAAAGAGAGACTGCACATATTTACAATCATTTCTGCTTGGAAAAACCCAAACAAACAATAATTACAGCAGAAACCTGCTAATTCTCATTCCACTTCAGCTTCAGACTTGATAATTCACATAACACAACCTGGAGCAATCTCACTCTGCTTCTTGGCTCAGCTAAACAGCAGGGAGCTGGAGCATGGTCTTGGTGCCTCTGTAATGTTACAGGGCTAATCTGGTCAGGAGCTTCCCCAGAAGCATCACCACTGATGTTTCATGGAGCCTCTCATTGTTTCAGGACATTATTAAGATTTGTTCTTGTATTTGGCTGCTCACGGCTTGGACAGGTCTGCACCTCAGTGGGTAAAAAACTGGCTGATGGCCAAGCCCAGAGAGTTGTGGTGAGTGGAGTTAACTCCAGTTTGTGGCTGGTCACCAGTGGTGTTCCCCAGGGCTCAGTGCTGGGGCCTCTTCTCTTTAATATATTTACCAATTATCTGGACAAGGGGATCAAGCACAACCTCATTCAGTTTGCAGGTAACACCAGGTTGGGTGGGAGTGTTGATTTGCTGGAGGCTCTGGCCAGGCTGGATCAATGGGCTGAGCCCAATGGGCTAAGGTTCACCAAGGCCAAGTGCTGGGTCCTGCACTTGAGTCACAACAACCCCATGAACACTCCAGGCTTGAGGCAGAGTGGCTGCAAAGCTGCACAGTGGAAAAGGACCTGGAGGTGTTGGTTGGCAGAGGCAGCAGTGTGATGAGCCAGCTGTGTGCCAAGAAGGCCAACAGCATCCTGGCTTGGATCAGCACTAGTGTGTGCAGCACAACTAGGGCAAGGATTGTGCTCCTGGACTGGGCACTGGTGAGGCCACAGCTTGAATCCTGGGTTCAGTATTGGGCTTCTCACTCTAAGAAGGACATGTGAGGTGTGGAGTGTGTCCAGAGAAGAGGAATGAAGCTGGTGAAGGATCTAGAGAATGAGTGTTGTGAGGGGTTGTTTAGCCTGGAGAAAAGGAGACTCAGGGGAGACCTTCTCACTCTCTGCAAGTCCCTGAAAGGAGATGGGAGCAAGGTGGGAGTTGGTCTCTTCTCCCAGGTAAGAAGTGACAAGATGAGAGGAAACAGCCTCAAGTTGTGCAAGGGGAGGTTTAGATTGGACATTAGGAAGTTTCTTCACAGAGAGTGGTTAAGCATTGGAAGATGCTGTCCAGGGCAGTGGTGGACTCACCATCCCTGGAAGTGTTCAGAAAACATGTAGATGTGCTGCTGAGGGACATGGTTCAGTGGTGGACTTGGTACTGTTTTGATTGATGGTTGAACTTGATGATCTTAGAGGCCTTTTCTGACTGTAATGTTTCTTTGATCCTGTGTTTCTCCTACCTTAGCACATGCAGTTTGCTCTCCCACCAAGGTGTTTCTCAATCAGGGGAGGTGTTGAAGAGTGTCTCATGTGATGGCAATTTAGGCATATGCCAAGTTGGAAACAAAGTCCTGTTAGAGAGACTTCTTTACTCCCTCTTTGCATCTCCACAGTGGGCATAATGTCTCACCAACCTGTGAGACAAACTCAGAATGACTTTGAGAAGGAGCAGCATCTCTCAGTAGCTTTAGTATTAAATGTCTACATTTTCTGTTCTGAAATGAATCTTCATTTTGGTTTATCTATGCGCCTCTAAGCGTGTGATAGCAGAGGGTGGAAGGGAAACACAGTGCTACCCTAGGCGAGCTCTTTGGTCTAATTTTCCACCCTGTAGACAGCACAACTTCCAGTTGCTGCTCTTCCTGGGAGCAGAGCCAGACTTTGAAATCTCCAAATCGTTTGTGAAATGGGTTATTCATCCTTCTCCTTTTTCTACCAACGAGTGTCCTGTGTGCCCTCTAACTCACAGCTGAGCTGAGATTTACAGAGCTGTGCTTCTAAAGAGCTGCCCTGATCTGGCAACAAAGGCTGGGCTAAGGGCATGCACCTGGATCAATCATAATCCAGGGCTGGGGGGATCTCCTTCAGGAGATCCTAAGGGATGAAATCCTTAAAGATTTTATTTGGGAGATTTTGTGAGGGGCAGAGTGCTACCCACCAGCATGAGCATAGAATCACAGAATGGCTTGAGTTGGAAGAGACCTTTAAAGATCATGTAGTCCAACCCTCTGCAGTCAGCAGAGGCATCTCTAGCTAGATCAGGTAGCTCAGAACCCCAGACAACCTGACTTGGAACAGTTCCTGGGATGAGACATCTACCACCTCTCTGGGCAACCTGGGACAGTGTCTCACCACCTTCAGCACCAAAAAGTCTGTCCCTATCTTTCTTCTTAGCCCCTTTAAGTACTGAAAGGCTACAAGAAGATCTCCCTGGAGCCTTCTGTTCTCCAGAATGAACAATCCCAACTCTTTCAGCCTGTTCTCACAACACAGAGGTTCCAGCCCTCACATCATTTTTGTGTCCTCCTCTGGATCCACTCCAACAGGTCCATGTCTCAGCCTTTCCTCAAAGCAGAGAGGTTCCAACCCACTGATCACATTTGGGGCCTCCCCTGGACTCACTCCAGCAGGTTCATGTCCTTCTTACGCTGAGGACTCCAGAGCTGATGATGGGGTAACTGCAGTAGATACCTGCCTTCCCCAAAGCCCATCTGCTCAGGGTTTTTTCCTTCTCTGTCTGCTTGTCTAATAGAAGATAACACTGCTTCGTACAAGCCTGGCTTTATCTGGGCAGCAGATACACAGAAGGTTCTTGAAGCAGAACAGCCAGGAGCCATCTGCGAATATTCAGTGCATTCCAGACCTTGAGGTCACTTGAGCACTGCTTTGTGGGGACAGCTTCTTCTGGCTTGGGTGATGCTGTGCATTAGTTTGTTTTCTCTCAGCACAGCTCCCAAGAACAGGCACTTAATCTCGCAAGAGGTAATTCTGGAGGCTGGGAGGAGGTTGCTAATAAATATCCCACAGTAAGCATACTCTTACACCTTTCCCAATTGGTAGCTAATAACAGAGCAGAGGATGACATTTAAGCCCTTTCTGCATGGCTGATCAAACTGCTCACAGTGACTTTGAAAGCAGTGCTGGGATTTCACGTGGGTATCAAAGCCAGCACAACACTGGAGAGTTCAGATCTCTTGCCTGTGTGACTAAGAGACAAAAAGATTTCTAAAAGGTCTAATATCTTATTCAAAATTTCCCTGCCTCCCCTTTGAAGCTGCTTAGTGGACACAGTGGGATGCCAGTGTTTCTTCTTGGAGCAGCGTTAGGAAAATAGCTGGCATCACTGTGGGATGACCTCAGGCATGGGCTGTGCAGGCTTGGTGGGAGCTGGAGTATGAGCATGAGCTTAAATTTGGCTCTGGCTGCTGGTGCCACGTTTTGTGGGGTGGTCCCTGCACCCAGGATCATTTTGGCTTTGGTTTCACCTAAACACATCTCACTTCTATCCCTCCATGGCCATATATCTAGATGGAGCTGAGAGGCACTGCCAGAATTTGCTTCTGGGGATGCTTCAAGGGAAGAGCAGGTCACACCTCCCCTGGTGTTTGTGGGTGAGCAAGGTCAGAGCTCAGCTCCCTGCTTCAGAGAGGTCACACAGGTGGTCAGGGAGAAGTTGGCTGCTGCCCACTTTTCCATACAGCTGATTCATTCCTTGACTGAAGGTTGTTGTGCTCTTTTTTGCTTTCAAATTGAATAATACAGCAGCATCAAGCGTACCAGAGCCACGTGAGCTGGACTTATGTAGGCGAACTAAAAAAGGCCAAGCTGACATTTTTGTTCAAACAGATTTTTTTTCCCCTAAAGGAAACAATAAAATAATGGAAATCTTATGCAAAGGATGAACTCAGCTACCTTTCTTTTTCCGTGAAGCTGAAAGGAAGTGCATGACGTGGCTCTGGCCATCGCCAGCAAGTGACCATCCCTTGGGGATCTGCTCCATGTCTCCTTCCTGAGAACAGTATCCCTGGTGCAACTCATCTGCTTCTATCTGGGGAGACACAACTCTTTTGCTTCTCCCAAGGTGCAAGGCAAGCTCAGCTCACGTTTGTCCTTGTGTGGGGAAATCCCTGAGGACACTTGGCAGTCCCTTTCAACTCTGCTGGAGCTTGCATGTGATCTCAAGGCTGGTCTGGGTGGCATCTCTCAGCAGGGAGGTAACTGGGAGGTAGGTAATGAATGGCTGTGCCACCCTCACAGCTCTTCCCTGCCCTGTGCTTCCTCATGACTGACAATTCCAGAGAGCTTTGTAAATAATGTAAGGCTTTTGTCTGCTTGCTTTTCCTAGTCATCTAAAAATCAATGCAGGCGTGTGCTCTCAAGTGCAATGGGCCTTATGCAGGGAGCTCCTTGTCCTTGGCTGGGAGAAGAGGATCCATTCAAATGAGCACTGAGAACCAGCCCATTTGTTACAGGATCGATAGCAGAAGCTATGCAGGGTGATGTGGAGACAAGCCCTCCCCTGTTGGGAAGGTGTGGGCATGCAGCTATCTCTACTCTCCTTTCCTGGTCCTCTCCATGATCAAGAGATGGCTCCATCCCCAGGCATCACGTAATGAGAAACCAACCCTGAGTTGCGTTGAAGTGCCATGACAGTACATCAGGGCACTTGGTGGTACAATTGCCTTGGCCTGAAGGACCCTTCTAAGAGGGTACCTAGGCTTAGGTTATCACTCAGCAGTTCCATGGTTATCCTCCCAGCACATCATCCTGGCTTCCAGATGAGGGAAGGGTTCTCTCTACATTGAGGGAAAAGGAAGATATCCCACTGCTCTTAATCGCTGTGTCTTTCATTTCCTTGTGCCTAAGAAGGCCAACAGCATCCTGGCGTGGATCAGCATTACTGTGGCCAGCAGGACTAGAGAAGGGATTGTCCTTCTGAACGGGGCACTGGTGAGGCTGCACCTCGAATCCTGGGTTTAGTTTTGGGCCCCTCACTGCAAGGAGGACATTGAGGTGCTGGAATGTGTCCAGAGAAGGGCAATGAAGCTGGTGAAGGGTCTAGAGCACAAGTGTTGTGAGGAGCAGCTGAAGGAACTGAGGTTGTTTTCCCTAGAGAAAAGGAGGAGGCTCAGGGGAGACCTTCTGGCTTTCTACAACTCCCTGAAAGGAGGCTGGAGCAAGGTGAGGGTTGGTCTCATCTCCCATGGAACAAGTGACAGGATGAAACAGCCTCAAGTTGTACCAGGGGAGGTTTAGTTTGGACATTTAGAACAATTTCTTCCCAAAAGGGTTGTCAAGTGCTGGCACAGGCTGCCCAGGACAGTGGTGGAGTCACCATCCTGTGTAGATGTGGTGCTGAGGGACATGCTTTAGTTGTGACCTGGCAGTGCTGAACTGGAAGATCTGAGAGGTCCCTTCCAACCAAAATGATTCTATGATTCTGCACAGTAATATTTCTACAAGAAGCCTCACACTCCTCCTCCGCCACTTTTATCCTTTCCTCCACAAAAAAAAGACTAATTCTTTTCAGAACACAATGGAAATTTAAAGCTCTGCTTACATAAAAGGAGCCACAGTGTCTCCATTTCTAATGAGTCATTGTTCCCTCTCTAAGTCCCTTGCTTCTTACTACAATGCTCACTTCTCCTGGGTAATAAAACTTTAACTATCTGCTGTTCCCCATTGCCTCTTCTCTCCTCGCAGCACGCTGTCTGCAGGCAGGCTGCTTATACACAGGAGGCTGCACGCTGAAATCATTCAGACAAGAACTGGTGCAAACAATTTTCAGTCCTCAGAGAGCATAGAAAGCTGGTCAACAATTCTGCCTTTGGTGGTGGAAGGAGCTTTCAGGTCCTGCTGCATCACGGACACCCTGTGTGAGCTCAGCAATGTCATCGTGTAGGTGCCTGCCTTGGCTTTCCCGGTTGTAAAATGAGATTTTTCATCCTTCTCACCACACATGGGCTTTGGACTTCTCCAGAAAGAAATACTATAGCAGTGGCAGCATGATTTCCCTTGGAAGTTACAAACACAGCAGAGTCTCAGCCTTTGTTTGAAAGAACAAGGTAACATTACAGAGAAACACTGAAAAACAGGAGCCACAGGTGCAAAATCCATTAAGGAAATATAAAGAGTTCTGAAGTAGTTCTGCCTTTTTTCCTCTGTTTTTCTTTTTTCTTATGCTTTTATGACATGCTTGTGACTTCATAAGGATCCTGCCTGTGATTTGTGACAGCAGGGTGAGCCTTGCTGCCTGCTCCTGGTTCAGAGTGGGTCCTTTTTTCTCCCCTCTTTGTTCCTGCCATTTACGATTTCAACAGCTGAGAGAAGTGCCCGCTGCTTTTGGTTGAGAGAGACTTCCTCCAGGAGGACAGGAGATGGCAGGGCCAGAACACAGGGTACACAGTCATCTGGCTTTGTAAATAGCTCTTCGGGGAGCAGAGCAAAGCCACCAGCCAGGAGGAGATGAGGCTCTGAGATCAAGAGCCTCTCACACTTTCTATGACTCCAAAGCCCCATCTACCACAGCAGGTCAGCCTGCAGCTGATGGCCTGCATTCAGCAGAAGGGCAGCATGAGAGTGCCAGCAGGACTTGGCCATCATACTGGAAGGTGGCCAAGAGGCACAGCATGCATCTCATTTACATTTTTCTTTAAAAATACAGCCATGAATCAGAGTCCTAATATTTGCTTCTGCTTGGTGTGTCTCCTCTCTACTGGATGAATAGCAGAAGTTTTCAACAAGACCAAGTGCAGGNGAAGAAGTTCCTCACCACAAGGGTGGTGGAACACTGGACCGGGATGCCCAGGGAGGTGGTTGAGTTCCCATCCCTGGAGGCATTGCAGGTGAGGCTTGCCAGGGCTCTGGGCAAGCTGCTCTAGTTGGGGATGTCCCTGTCCAGTGCAGGGGGGTTGGACTAGATGACCTCCAGAGGTCCCTTCCAACCCTAACCATTCTATGATTCTATGATAAGTTGGTCTCCTGGATGCTCTTCCAGGGGCAGTCAGTGCCAAGCAGCTCCTAGTACTGCTTGTAAAGAAGAAAACCAGGGTGTAGCAGTAGAAGAGGACTACACTTGGGTGAAGGGAGATCTGTACACATTGCTGCATCTCCCTATTGTTTGTGATTACTGGCACAGGGCAGAGGAGCACTTCCAAAATTAGAAGCTAGGTTCCCTTTGTGTGGCAGGAAGATGCTGTAGGGGTTGGGAAGGAGATGATAGATCATTGAATCATAGCATTGTTTTGGTTGGAAGAGACCTCTAAGATCATCAAGCCCAACTGTTAACTAGCACTGCCACATCACCACTAAACCATGTTCCTCAGCACTATGTCTATATGTTTTTTTAAACCCCTCCAGAGATGGAGATTCCACCACTGCCCTGGGCAGCCTGGGCCAGGGCTTGACAACCCTCTCAGAGAACACACTGTTCCTTATGGCCAACCTAAACCTCCCCTGGAACAACTTGAGGCTCTTTCCTCTTATCTTATCACTTGTTCCTTGGGAGAAGACACCAACCTCCACGTGGTCCAACCTCCTTTCAGGTAGTAGGAGAGAGTGAGAAGATCTTTCCTGAGCCTCCTTTTCTCCAAGCTAAACAAATCCAGTTTCCTCAGCTGCTCCTCACAAGACCTGTGGATGGCTGATGGCTGCTGTTGGTACCTTGCCTGGATTCTTGGTTGGACTCATATGGTCTGAACTTCAATCTCTGCAAGAGTTTGGATTTGGGAAGCCAGGTTGTAGTTAAAAGCAGATCTTTTTGCCTAATGCCCTTTTTAATGGATGGGAAGAGAATGGGAAACTACTGTTTGAGCAACAGCATCTTGTGTGATCACTGAAGGGCTTGGTTTGTGTTGTTCTTGGAGTCCAACTACCCTGCTCTGAGACCAGAGCACTGCTTTGTAAATAGCCTTTTAAACGTTCATGGGAAAAACACCCAACTGATAAGGGAACTTATAAGAAGGCTGCAGAGGGCCTGTTTGCAAAGGCCTGCAGCGAAAGGACAAGGGGCAATGGTTTTAAACTGGAGAGGAGGAGATTTAAATTGGACATTAGGAAGAAGTTCCTCACCACAAGGGTGGTGGAACACTGGCCCAGGTTGCCCAGGGAGGTGGTTGAGTTCCCATCCCTGGAGGCATTCCAGGTGAGGCTTGACAGGGCTCTGGGCAAGCTGCTCTAGTTGGGGATGTCCCTGCCCAGTGCAGGGGGGTTGGACTAGATGACCTCCAGAGGTCCCTTCCAACCCAAACCATTCTATGATTCTATGATTCAGCCCGTTTTCTTGTAGCTGAAACCCTTCAGCTTGCATTTGTAAATCACCTTCTCCCAGTCTGCCCATTTTCACTGTTTTCTGTCAAGTATCTTATCTCCCGTAAAACTTCTCTACAAATTGCTCATTCCTTTGACATTAACACATAAGACAGCTGAAAGCTGCAATGTGGACAGGCCTCTGATCTCCCAAACCCAGTTAAAGCCAGTAATCAGACTTTAAGCTGATTTGAAAGCTAGTTGAGCT
This sequence comes from Bucco capensis, assembly GCA_013396975.1. Classification (NCBI taxonomy): domain Eukaryota; kingdom Metazoa; phylum Chordata; class Aves; order Piciformes; family Bucconidae; genus Bucco; species Bucco capensis. The sequence goes on from VWZO01017512.1 coordinate 85,721, forward strand.
CTGCCTTCAGTACCTTTTTTGCTGCTTTTTTTATCTGTGATTTAGGGTGAGATGATCCTGCTATGGCGCAGGGACTGCGCCAGGTAATGCTCTTAAGGTCCTTACCCCTGTCTCTCCTCTCCTCTGTCTGGGTCTGAGCTGTTCAAGGCTGAGATAGAACCTTGGACCAAAAAAAAAATGGTTTCAAGTGACAATTTTCCCACTGAACAAACAGAGAGTAGGAAAAGACAGGAGACATATGCCACATTTCTGCTTTGATTTTCCATGGCCACCAGCTGCTCTCTAAAACAAATTAAGAAACAACAACAAAAAAACCCCACCAAACCACCCTAAAAAGGGCTTCATTTCCAGCAGCAATTACCAAATGAAGCCTCTGCTTAATGGACATTTTCAGAGGGCATGGACACCACTTTATGCTTCTGCTTTCTCATTAGGACTTGTGCAGCTCCCAGCTGACAACCTGATAATTCTTGCCAATAAAACAATCTTTGGGGTTATTGCTGCATTCCAGTGCTGTCCCTGCTTGCCTTGAGAGTTGTCAGGATTACAGAGTGAGCTGTGAAAACATAGTTAGGGGATGGAAAATGTGTATTTAAAGAAAAAAAATAAAAACAACTTGGAGCCAAATGCTCAAATTTTTCCACTCCTTTCCTAATTTTCTCTCTCAGCTTCACTTTTTGCTCATATCCTGGTAGTGCTTTACCTTTATGAGTCTAAATAAAATAACAAAGCTGATTAATATTACCTTTAAACTCAAATTCCTAAATCTTAATTCAGCATAGCAGAGAGGAACTTCATGAAGGTCAACAAAGGCAAGTGTAGGGTCCTACACCTGGGGAGGAATAACCTCATGGACNAAATGTAAGGAAAAACACGTTTGCTGTGAGGGTGGCAGAACATTGGCCCAGGCTGCCAAGACAGTTTAGGAGTTGACCTGCTGGGAAGCAGTTCTGCATAGAAGGACCTGGGAGTGCTGGTGGACAACAAGNCTTCCCTGGATATGATCCTGGTCAATCTGCTGTGGGTGGCCCAGCTTTAGCAGGGGAGTTTGATTAGATGATCTCCAGAGNACGTGCTCTCATCACCATAAGGCTAATGATGTCCTCAGGTGCATGAAGAAGAGTGTGACCAGCAGGTCGAAGGAGGTTCTCCTCCCCCTCCACTCTGCCCTACTCAGGCTGCCTCTGGGTCCAGTTCTGGGCTTTCCAGTTCAAGAGACACAACAAACTACTGGAGAGAGTNGTACTGGCATTCTGTGACACCGAGGGTTCCTGCTGGTGTTGGAGGCCACTGGGAGTTCCGTTGAGTCTGTCCCATCAGAAACATCTGGAATCTTCTCTGGAATTAACCTGTCCTGCAGCATCCAGAGCCACCACCATGGCCCTTTTCAGCACCTGTGATGAAAATCAGATTTCCTTGGAGATAACTGGAGAGCCTAGACCTCTGAAATGCCCAGGGAGAGAGTTGTACCTGGACAAATCTTTCAGTAGGATTCTTAAGCTGCTGTGTGTAAACCAGTAAACTACAGAAGGGATAGCTGTGCTCCTCCTGTGCGCCTTCAGCTGCCTAAGAGCAAGTTTTAGTTAAGCTACAATAAATTAAACAGAAATATTATCCTTCAAGTGGGGACATGCTTTGGTTTAACTGCATGGGTTAGGAAGTGATTGAGCTTTGTAGGTTTGCCCTGTGGGCAAGGCCAAACAACTCATTTGGAGGCAAGTTGAGTTGTGAGAACTTGTGTCACACTTAACCTTGGTTCAGGATTAATCACCAGTCAGTGATTAAATTGAGTTAATGTAAATTAGGACTGGATTGATTTAGGGTGGTTCAAATGGAGACTGTCCTGCTTTAACAAATTGATTTTAAAGGGAAACTTTTTCTCCAGCCCAGTACAATCATGTCTGTCAGACTGATGTTCAGTGGAGGGGTGTGGGCTTTTAATTCTGTGCCTGATGCAAGGTGATAATTCACCCACAGCAGGACTCCTGGTCTCTTAAACTCCTCAGTAAGTCACAGTCCAGTCCTTCTGCCTTCTACCCACTTCTCTCTTGTCCAGATCTCTCCATATCCAGAGTAAGAGGAAGTGCTGGCAAGGCAATAGCTCTGTTCAGATGCTCTACAAGTAACTAAGGCCATGTTCACAAGGTGTTCAGATATCAACAGATCAGCTTCAAATGGCTTTACATGTAGGGCTTTCCAGCATCAGACTGTGGCATTGCATACATGTGCTGGCTTGTAGGACAATGAACCATCCCTTGAAGATATCCCAGAGACATGTTTGGTTCAGAGGAGCTTTGTCAGCATTTGTTCTTACTTTTACTGTTTCCTTTACAAGAAACGAGGGAGTGAGCTGGCACTGTGCTGACTTGTGCCTTGGTCTCAAGTCCTGTGGGGAGCAGCTGAGGGAAGTGGAGTTGTTTAGTCTGAAGAAAAGGAGGCTCAGGGGAGACCTTCTCACTCTCTGTGACTCCCTGAAAGGAGGTTGAAGCAAGGTGGAGGTAGATCTCTTCTCCTAAGGAACAGGCAATAGGACAAGAGGAAACAGCCTCAAGTTGCACCAGAGGTTTAGGTTGGATATTGGGAATATTTCTTTCCTAAAAGGGTTACCAAGACCTGGCACAGACTGGCCAAGGCAGTAGTGGAGTCACCATCCCTAGAGGGGTTTAAAAGACATGTGGATGCGATGCTGAGGGACATGGCTTAGCAGTGACCTGGCAGTGCTAGTTAATGCTTGAGCTTAAAGGTCTTTTCCAACCCAAACAATTCAATGAACCATGAGAATGTGCTCTATGGGCACCCCAGAGTCCCACCTTGCCTGACTCAAAACCAAAGCACTTGTTTTGGAAAGAAAAATAAAACAAAAACACAGGAGGATTTAACACTTTGAATGCTTTTTGGTTATGGCAAAGCCAAGGCACAATGATGTATTTCAAAAAGTGAAAATAAAATATAATGCCAGTGCTTGGAAAATGCAGAATCCCAGACTGGTAGGGGTTAGAAGGGACCTCTGGGGATCATCTAGTCCAACCCCTCTGCTAAAACAGGGTCACCCACAGCAGGTTGCACAGGATCACATCCAGGTGGGTTTGGAATATCTTTAGAGAAGAAGACTCCACACAACTTCTCTGGGCAGCCTGGGCCAGGCCTCTTAGCACCCTCAACATCAAGCCTTTCACATCAAACGCTGATGTGGCAGAGGTCATGCTACCTCAAAGTACTTTCTGTTTAAAATGAGAAGTTTCATCTCACACGTGAGGTGTGATACATCTCACCATGGCAGGAGGTGACCCAAGGGCTTTGAATTGTTATTGCAGCATCTAGGGTGGAGAAGGGTGAGGAGAGAGGTGACAAACCACCACACTTGGTCCATCAGCATCAAGCAAGTTGGCAGGTGTCGTGCTTAAGCACTTGGCTCATTGAGGATGATTGATAAGTTTGACAATGAAACTTTGGCAAAAGGCAGTGTTGAATGAGGAATGTTGCTTCTTTTCATCTCCAGTTGTGTGTATGAAGCTCCCAGCAAATACCAGTATGGTACCCTCTGGGAGAAGAAAGAACAGCAGCAGTCAGTTGGTTTATTGCAGGTCCTTAATTGTGCATCCTGATTTCAGAGAGCACCTGAGATGGGACCGAGACTCAGCAGCAGAGGACCAACATCCTGTTGTATTAGGTGCAAATGGAAATGTTACTGCTTCCTGAGAGCCTGCTGCTCTTCTGTCTGTTGATCATGATGACCAAAACACCAGCACCAAGAGGTGGAATAAAATAGAGGAAGTGTCTGGCATCTCTTTGCTGTATCAGTTTCTTTTCTCAGGGAGGAAAAACATAGCAAATTTTTGTCTGAGTGATAAGTGATTGCATAACTGAGAGCTGCAGAACTCAGCCTTGGGTTTGTGCTGTGGCAGAAATATCTTGAGCTGTCGCATCCAAGATCTGCCATCTCTGGCTGAGCTGCAAATCTACCCGGTGGAAAAGGACCTAGGAGTGTTGGTTGACAGCAGCTGAAGATGAGCCAGCAGTGTGCCCAGGTGGCCAACAGCATCCTGGCTTAATTCAGCAACAGTGTGGCCAGCAGAACTAGGGCAGCGATCATAGAATCATAGAACAGTTACAGCTGGAAGAGACCTTGAAGATCATCAAGTGCAACCTTTGTCCTAGCCCTAGCAACCTGCTAAATGATGCTCCCCAACGCAACATCTACCTGTCTCTTAAACACCTCCAGAGATGGTGACTCAAGCACCTCCCTGGGCAGCCTGTTCCAATGGCTGACAACCCTT
>VWZO01017512.1:90574-102043 GCA_013396975.1 Bucco capensis
TTTCTTATAGATGGGAGTTATATTTGCTTTCTTCCAATCATCTGGGACCTCTCCAGTCAGCCAGGACTGCTGATAAATGATGGAGAGTGCCCTGGTACATCTTCGTCTACTGGGCACTGTTGAGGCCATACCTTGAGTCCTGGGTTCAGTTTGGGCCCCTCACTGCACGAAGGACATTGAGGTGCTGGAGTGTGTCCAGAGAAGGGCAAGGAAACTAGTGAAGGGTCTAGAGCACAAGTGTTGTGAGAAGCAGCTAAAGGAACTGAGGTTGTTTAGCCTGGAGAAAAGGAGGCTGAGGGGAGACCTTCTCACTCTTTGGAACTCCTTAAAAGGAGATTGGAGCAAAGTGGGGGTTGGTATCTTCTCCCAGTTAGAAAGCAACAGCATGAGATGAAATGGCCTCAACTTGTGCCAGGGGAGGTTTAGATTGGATATTAGGAAAAATTTCTTTACTCAAAGAGTGTTTACACTTTGGCATAGGCTTCCCAGGGCAGTGGTGGAGTCACCATCTCTAGAGTAGTTGGAAAGCTGTGTCTGTGTAGATGTGATGCTGTGGGACATGGTTTAGTGGTGGGCTTGGCAGTGTTGGGTTGGTGGTTGGACTCTATGATCTTGGAGGTCTTATCCAACGTTAATAATTCTATGAAACCATCCCAGGGCCTGAGAGCTGACAACCTTCTCCTTCTCTCTTGTTTCTCTCTCCAGGTCAAGCATCATCCTTCACACAGCAGCCCCAGGACCAGGTGGTGATAGCTGGGCAGCCTGTGACCCTGCTTTGTGCCATTCCTGAGTACAATGGCATTGTGCTGTGGATCAAGGATGGGCTGGCCCTGGGCGTTGGTCGGGACCTCTCAAGTAAGTCATGAGACTACCCAAACTCAAGAAGGAAAACAGGACCTCTCCCTGCCCAGCACCCACAAGAGTTCTTTTGAGAGTAATATTTTCAACAGTACCTTCCAGACAGATCAGTCATAAGTATTGAAACTTGGAATAAACAAATCTTGTTTTCACTCTGACTAGAAACAAAGCAGTTGGGTTCTCCCAGGTGTGACCTGACCCTGCCAAGGCCTTATTTTGGGTTCAGGTTACTTTTGGAACTATACGATATGTTGCCAAAATGCAGGCTGAACTGCTTTGTACAGGCTGAAAGTGCCTCTTTTGAGTTCTAAAATAAACCAAAAAACAATCCAAAGAAACAAAGGAACTCTATTTGGTTTGCATAAAAGCTTATTACAGTCTACTAGACCCCACAGGCATTTGTGGCTTCCTTAAGCTGTACTGTGTCCTTTTGGCAAATCATAGTTTGTTAACAAAATTTCACAGGTCCAGAGGAGGACACAGGCATGATGTGAGGGCTGGAAGCTCTCTGCTGTGAGGACAGGCTGAGAGAGTTGGGGTTGTTCAGCCTGAAGAAGAGGAGGCTCCAGGGAGACCTCACAGCATCCTTTCAGTACTTAAAGAGGGATGATAAGAAAAATGGAGACAAACTTTTTAGCAGAGCCTGTTGTGACAGGACAAGGGGTGATGATTTTAAACTATAAGAGGAGATTTAAACTAGACAGAAGGAAGAAGTTTTTGACACTGAGGGTGGTGATACCCTGTCCCAGTTTGCCCAGAGAGGTGGTAGATGTCCCATCCCTGGAACCATCTAGCTTAAGTTGGATTTTGGGGCTGTGAGCAACCTGATGAAGATGCCCCTGCTGACTGCTAGGAATTGGAGCAGATGACCTTTGAAGGTCCCTTTCAAGCCAAATAATTCTGTAGTTCTATGACGCCACAGAATTCTAATTATTTAATCCCAGAAATGTGTTTTGGTTTAGGGTTTATTACAACAAATGAAGACTTTGGAACAACAGTAGAGACGTTATACATCTTTATGTATTTTGCTGGAAAATACTAATTTTTTAATGAAATATTTCACATGGAATCATAGAATTATTTTGACTGGAAAAGACCTTTAAGATCATCAAGTCCAACTGTTACCCCAACGCTGCCAGGTCACCACTAAACCGTGTCCCTCAGCACCACATCTACTTGTCTTTTAAACCCTGTTTAAAACCCCTCCTGGCAGACTGCACCCAGGGCTTGACAACCTTTCCAGGGGAGAAATTGTTCCCAATATCCAACCTAAACCTCCCCTAGCACAACTTGAGGCTGTTTCCTCTTGTCCAATCATTTGTTCCTTGGCAGAGCAGGCCAATCCCCACTCACTCCAACCTCCATTCAAGGAGTAGGAGAGTGAGAAGATCTCCCCGAGCTTCCTCTTCTCCAGGCTAAACAAACTCCAGTTCTCTCATCTGCTCCTCACAATTCTTGTGCTCTAGATCCTTCACCAGCTTTGTTGCCCTTCTCTGGACAATGCTGCAGCACCTCAGTGTCCTTCTTGGAGTGAGGGGCCCAGAACTGAACCCAAGATTCGTGACTGAGGTAGAGTGTTTGCCCGAATGCCAGAAGCCTGGGAGTACACCAAGCCCTTCTAAGAGCTATGGCTTTGTCCCTTGAGCACAGCAGAGGTTGGACATGTGTGATGTTGCCACTGCTCAAGTCTTGCAGAGCACTGGAGACCTGAGAGTGATTTTCTCCTGGTCAAGCAGCAGCACTCAGAAACCTGAGGAGGATTCACGTCTCTTGGTCTTTAGGGAGCCTTCTCTTCTCTAAAGTGCTTTTACTTCTCCTCTTTTATTTTTTCTAATACATATAATTACTCATTTCTCAGATGTGCCAGAGGAAGCAGCCTCCTCTTCCACTGTTATTCAAAGTCCTGTGCCACAACTTTTCCCTATATCCAAGAGCTGAGCTCTCTGTACAAGACCTCGCACCATGAATGGGTAACAACAGCTCCAGTGAAGGATGTGCCTTTTGTGAATGACTTTCACAATTAACAGAGCTGGGGCTGCTGGAAGCAAGAAGAGCTGCCAGCTCACCCGATACCAACTCAGGCAGTCATCTAATTAGCTAAATACAAACAAACCCATCACTTGTATTTCTCGTGGTTCAGGAGAGCAAATCCTGCTGCTGAGAGCTCCTGAAACAACATCACCACCAGAGCATGCCAGGCTGCCTGCCTTCCACAGAGCATTCATCACCAGCTCAGGGAGGATGAGCTGATGGCAGCCTTCCTCCCATGAGACATCCGAGGGCTCAGAAGACAGGACAGGCTGAGCAGGGCTGTCAGGGGCCCTGCAGACCCCTATCCAGCCTTCAAACAGACATAATAGTGGAAGTGTTCCAGAGTTTCACCACAAGCTGACTTAAGGGTTAAGGAAATCCTGTGACAGGTGTCAGAAGAGCTGGAGGTGATGGATTTCTTAATGGAAGGGGTTATACCTTGTTGTAGGGATTTAAGTTAATGTTCCTTCTGTGGAGAGATTGCAAACCTGCCTGGAGATGATCCTGGGCAACCTGGTCTGGGTGAGCCTGCTTCAGCAGGCAGGTTGGAGTAGATGATCCCCAGAGGTCTCTTCTAGCCCTCATCGTGCTGGGATTCTAGGATTCCTTCATCAACACTTCTTTTTGAACTCTTAGGGCAGAATTTGACAGGCTTCTCTCTTTCTTGGCTGGCTACCAAGGCAAAGAAGAATCCCAGAATTCTGAAATCCCAGCATGGTGGGGATTGGAAGGGACCTCTAGGATTCATCCAATCCATGCCCTCTGCTAAAGCAGGGTCACCTACAGCAGGTTGCCCATGATCATATCCAGGTGCGTTTGGAATCTCTCTGCAGAAGGAGAATCCACACCGTCTCTGGGCAGCCTGGGCCAGGGCTCTGCACCCTCACAGCAAACAAGTATCTCCTCCTGTTCAGATGGAACCTGCTGGGTTCCAGTTTGTGCCCATTGCCCCTTGGCCTGTCCCTGGGCACCACTGAGCAGAGTGTGGCCCCAGCCTCTTGCCCCCTGCGCCCTTGAGCTCTTGCTCAGCATTGAGCAGCTCCCCTCTGGCTCTGCTCTTCTGCAGGCTAAGCAGTCCCAGGGCTCTCAGCCTTTCCTCCTGCCACAGATGCTCCAGTGCCCTCAGCATCTTAGTAGAAGAAGCTCCTAGTTGTCTGCTGTGGGGCAGCTGGGGCTCTGGACCCACACTTTATACCCTCATCCTTGTGCTTATCAGTACTGGTGCCTCCTGACTCATGCTGTGTCTCCTGCAGGTTATCCACGCTATCTGGTTGTAGGAGACCATCTATCTGGAGAGCATCACCTGAAGATCCTGAGAGCTGATCTCCAAGATGATGCTGTCTATGAATGCCAGGCCATTCAAGCAGCTATCCGCTCCAGACCTGCCCGGCTGACTGTCCTGGGTGAGTCCCTTCTCCTCAGCACACTGATGCTCATTGGCTTTTCTTTTTGTCCTTGTGATGGCACTGAGCAGTTTTTGACAAAGTTTTGTTGCTAAATCAGGAGGACAGGTAATAAATCTGCAGTGACAGCGATGCTGGTGCATCTTGATCCTAAATAGCATGGAAACTGGTTGGGGAGTCACATCGTGCATTTCTCAGTCATTAATCTTCCCCATGAGCAGCACAAGACTATGTTGTATGGGACTGCAAACAAGAGATAGCTTCTACCATCTTATAAAGACCCTTGTTGGGTGGGTGACAGGAGAAGGTAAAGGGCCTCGCAGACAGGCTGGTGAAGTGGTTTTGAGTGCTTGGCAGGAGAACCTAGCAAGGGCAGGCTGCAGCAGTGAGATATCCCAGAGTGAAGGTGGCATCAGAGAAGTTAAAGAAAATGGTATTTTTCTTGAGAAGCTTGGACCAAATCCAGTCTGTGTTGTGCCAGGTACATCCTGATTACTCAATCTCTGTATTTGTTTGTTTAAATTGAAGTTTGGAAGGGTTTGTCATTTTTGCTGAGTTTTGTTCCCTAGATAGTTTTCAGGGGGAAAAGGCTCCAAGCCAAGAGTTTTAGTGATCTTAGTCAGGTGAATGCTAATTAGTTTAAAGCAGCCCAAGAAGGGAGTTAAGGCACTAGTTCTGGTTGAAGGTGAGACTTACCAGAGACACCAGGAAAAGTTCTAATGCCTGGTTAGTCATTTCCCCAGCATCTGTTTCCCTCTCTCTGCAACCTTCCAAAGCACACATCCCCTAAACTTCCACCACTATCATCTCTTCCTTCCCTGACCCCAAAGATAATGATTTTTCTTTTGATCCATCCTTCTGCTCCACCAACCCTTTGCAGCAGCTCAGAGCTCTGACATGTGCCCATACATGAAAGGAGCCTGCAAATGATTGGGAAAGCAGAACATGGCTGTCAGGGGAGGACTTCCTCACTCACCACAAGCTGAGTGATGCCAGAGCTCGGAGTGTGTCCCAGGGTGCCTGAGCATTGCCAGAGCTCGGAGTGTGTCCCAGGGTGGCTGAGCGTTGTCAGAGCTCGGAGTGTGTCCCAGGGTGCCTGAGCATTGCCAGAGCTCAGAGCGTGTCCCAGGGTGCCTGAGCATTGCCAGAGCTCGGAGCGTGTCCCAGGGTGGCTGAGCACTGCCAGAGCTCAGAGCGTGTCCCAGGGTGCCTGAGCATTGCCAGAGCTCGGAGCATGTCCCAGGGTGCCTGAGCATTGCCAGAGCTCAGAGCGTGTCCCAGGGTGCCTGAGCATTGCCAGAGCTCGGAGCGTGTCCCAGGGTGGCTGAGCATTGCCAGAGCTCGGAGCGTGTCCCAGGGTGCCTGAGCATTGTCAGAGCTCGGAGTGTGTCCCAGGGTGGCTGAGTGTTGCCAGAGCTCGGAGCGTGTCCCAGGGTGCCTGAGCATTGCCAGAGCTCGGAGTGTGTCCCAGGGTGCCTGAGCATTGTCAGAGCTCGGAGCGTGTCCCAGGGTGGCTGAGCGTTGCCAGAGCTCGGAGCGTGTCCCGGGGTGGCTGAGCATTGCCAGAGCTCGGAGCATGTCCCAGGGTGGCTGAGCGTTGCCAGAGCTCGGAGCGTGTCCCAGGGTGCCTGAGCATTGTCAGAGCTCGGAGCCACTGCAGTGCTGATTGAGCAGAGCCATGTTTTTATGGACCAAAAGGAAATGGTGATTATCTTTGGGGTTATGGAGTGTGTTGGATAGATGGCAGTTCATGTTCACGTGGCTATACACGGTAGTTGCTAATTGGTGCATTTACCTAAGCTGTTCAGAAACTTCTGTTTGCAGAATGTTTTCCTGCTAAGAAACCATAACTTATAGCATGTTCAGCTGAAACCTGAGTGATGAGATGAGGCTCTGCAACCCATCAGTAGTGTGTCTGACACTTTAGATGCATTTCTGCAGATGTTGTGGGTAAGACAAGGCTGGTTAGGGAGGTACAAGTGATAATCCACATCCTGAGAATGAGGCTGGCAGGTCTACCTAGCTTCACCTGAGGCTGCAGGCAGAGCCTAGGCAGGAGAGGATCCCTAAGCCATGTATGGGTCTCTGTGCAAACCTTGCAGCTCTCCAGGATAGTTTGTCCCAGCTAGAGAGGAGCTGTAAGGACCTCATGGCTGGACCCCATCATCTGCTGCTGGGTTTGCCATTGACTCTGGTTCATCAGCCAGCCAAGGGTGTTGGAGGCAGTCATGGGGAACCCTATGCTGCTCTAGCACACTCCAGCCTTGTCCTCCTGGACTGGGCACTGGAGAGGCCACACCTTAATTCCTGGGTTCAGTTTTGGGGCCCTCATTCCAAGAAGGACATTAAAGTGCTGCATCACGTCCAGAGAAGGGCAACGAAGCTGGTGAAGGGTCTAGAGCATAAGTATTGTAAGGAGCAGCTGAGGCAACTGGGGTTGTTTAGCCTGGGGAAAAGGAGACTCAGGGGAGACCTTCTCACTCTCTGCAGCTCCCTGAAAAGAGGTTGGAGTGAAGTGGTGCTCAGTCTATTCTCCTAAGGAACAAGTGATAGGACAAGAGGAAACAGCCTCAGGTTGTGCCAGGGGAACAATGTCTTCCCCAAGAGGGTTGTCAAGGCCTGGCCCAGGCTGCCCAGGGCAATGGTGGAGTCACTGTCCCTGGAAGGACTGAAAAGATGTGGAGCTGTGGTGCTGAGGGACATGGTTTAGTGGCAGCCTGGCAGCGCTGTTTAAAAGTTGGACTGGATGTTCTTAGATGTCTTTTCCAAACAAAATGATTCTATGATCCTGTGGGGGGTTTTTGTGTGAATCTGTGCTGCCTTGTCTGCTTCTGCCAGCTTTTCCACTTTCTTGGTATCAAGAAATCCCCTAATGCCTCCTAATTCAATCTCCAACTGCTGTCATTCATGTCTGACAACAGCTTTATGGGCCTGATGCCTCCTACTTCCCTACTCAGATGTAGAGCTACACCACATTTTAATTAAATATTTAAGGTATTGTCACATTGTTTTCAAATCTGCATGGTTAAATGTAGTGGAACAGATCATTCCATAGCCTTGGTAGTCCAAACAGTCAAACAGATTGAGCCTATTAGTGTCATCAGCATCAGGGAATATCTTGTATTTGTAGTGTCTCAGGGACATAGGAGCTAAGGAATGTGGCTAACCCATCCCAAAGCTGTAGGACCTTCTCTAGGTCTCCCTCAGCTTCCCTCCTACCATTGCCCACATTGTCTGGGAAAGAAGCTGCTGTTCTTTCTCTTAGAGATGTCTGCCCCAGCAAGGAAGGCAGCAGCTAATAAAGATGAGGAGATGGGATTTGGGAGATATGGAGACATCCACGTTCCCTGCAAACAAAGGATGTCAAAGCAGCAGTTTGGCAGGGGAGCCCAAGCCTGCCAGGCTTCAGGAAGCCACTGGAGGGCTATTTGCTACCTGGTACATCTTTAATGGCAGGACTTCATAATTTATGATCTATTTAACTAAGCCAGGGTATTAATTAAGTAAAGCAAGAGCCTGATTAGGACTTGGAGAAATTTAAAAATACAATCAGACAGCAGTGGAGTGAAATTGCAAAGCAAACACTTTGTTGGAACCACGGGAGAGTTCCCTCAGGTCTTCCATCAAAGCTCGGAGCAGGGAGGGCAAATACAAGAGATTATATAGCCAACAGATGTGTGTTGTTAAAATATGCATCTGCCAGCAGTGTAGTCTGAGAAGCCAGAGACCTAGCTTGTGGATCCTCCTGCACTCGGGGGACCGTGGGGGAACTGGAGGCCTCACAGCCGAGCTGGAATCTGCAGCCACGTTAATTAGTGTTGAGTTCCCAGACCTCGGAGGCAGCCAAGCGAGGAAGAACTCTGAAGGGAAGCGTTGGCTTCCCCAGGAGGGAGGAGAGAGGAGGGGAGGAGGGGTGGAGAGGAGGCCCAGCTCACCCTGCTGATCTGGCATCACAAAGCCTCATCTCATGACGGCTAGGGGTGGATCTTATCTCTCTGCAACTCACTGAAAGGAGGTTGTAGAGAGATGGGGGTAGGTCTCTTCTCCAGGGTTTACAGTGAGAGAACAAGAGGAAATGGCCTCAAGTTGCACCAGGGGAACTTTAGATTGGATATAAAGAGTAATTTCTTTACTGAAAGGGTTGTTAAGTCTTAGAATAGGCTGCCCAGGGAGGTGATGGGGTTACCATCCCTGGAGGGGCTTAAGAAACATTTAGATGCTCTACTTAGGGCCATGGTTTAGTGGCATGGGGGTGATAGGTATGGCTGGCCTGGATGATCTTAGAGGTCTTTGTCAACTGTAATGATTCTGTGATTCTGTGACAGTACCTACAGCACCAGGAGGGAGGAGAAGTCCACATGAAGCAAAGTAGATGATGTTGGGGAGGCTGGATGATAATGTGGTTATTCTACATTGCTGACATCTTGGCAGGAGCATCCCAAGCCTGTTGTGGCTGTGATGTGATGTATCCAGCCCTGCCTTATGCCACAGGCTGTCCTGGGAAGCTCCTCTACCACCACTAGCTCTGTAGCCCAGCACAAGGAAAGGGCTGATCCCAGACAGATGCTGGTGGGAACTTTGTGACAACCAGGGCAAGGGGGTTGTGGAGGAGGTAGAGGAGCTAATTCCAGAGATTTAGGGTGAATAACTGATAATTAACTTGTACATTCACCTTTTTATAGTCTTAATTCCCTGTCTCCTCCCCTTCCATAGGCTCTTCTAATATTAACTCTGCCTTCACATGTGTCCCATTAGAAATAAAGCTTTCTCAAATCAACATGAATTATTTAAGGCTACAGATTAAATTAATTTGAAGTGAGAGCTCCTGTCTTTTAAGCTAGCACAAGCCAGGGATAGAAGAAGAGGAGGGTCATGGGGTGTCAAGCACATTCACGTTCAACCAGGAACCTTTTGCTTGTGCTTCATTTTAGTTTTTGTTTTATTCCAATGGCTCTTTCTAGCCTAATCTTTCCAGACCTCCCCTGCAGAGCAGAGTAAGCTATTTCCATTACCACAATGATTGCTGGCAGCTTGAGATATCTGCATTTCCCAGCTTTCCTGCTCTTTAGTAGGATTTGATCCAAAAATAAAGAGGTTATGGCCTGGAAAGGCTTTTTTTCAATATTTGTTTGTAATGCAAATCTGCAAGGAGACAGCATGGACTAGGTGATGTTTCAAGTCTAGAAAGGTGTTCAGTTTGGAACCCTCTCAAGTATATTTCCCTACTTTTTAACAGAAGTCAATTCTCTGAATGCAAAATTCAGCCTAACCCAACATGTAGTCAGAATGTCAGTTCAGAACAAATAGAAAAGAAGTGATGCAAACATGATCATCTCCTTCCAGACAGCCTCTTCTCCTTGAAAGAGTTTGGGTCTTCAAGAAGCTGCTTTTTCTGCTGGGAATATTGTCAGTGGCAAAATAGCAACTGGGTCTACTGAGAATGAAAGAGAAACATCAAACAATCGAGCACAAATCCCAAATAACCTAAATATTTGATGTCATGTCTGAGCAGCTTAAGTTTACAGTGCTCTGAGCCAGCTCCTTTTGATAGAAGAGAGTGGATGGGTTTCCTTGCTAGCATTCCTGTAGGGCTCCTGGGGTCAGGGTCTCAGAGGTCCTTGGTGCTGAGCAAATTCAGGGTGAAAGGCAACCTCTCTGCAGTCTGTAGCTGGAAAAAAAGGATCAAAAAGAGGTACTGCATGCTGAAAACTCAGCCCTAGAGATGGTCTTCACAAGGTGGTGTTCACCTGGGCTCTTCTTGCCCCATTTCAGGGCTGTCTGCTGCTTTTGACCTGTGCTTGTAGAGCTTCTGAGGCAGGGAACAGCTCAAGGGGTCCAGTTGCCATGAAAATGGGAACAGCTCCTTCCTTAAGCTGCTGGGAAACCTGGAGCCTTTGCAAAGAGAGCCCTGTCTGCACACTGCCTGTGACAGCACCTTGGTGGGCATAGTCCCAGTCCAGTAGGTACAGTGAATATACCACTGTGTGACCAGAAAATTTTAACATATATATATATATATATTATTCAAAAGCATTAGAAATGATCAATATATTCCTTCTAGACAGGACAAAGCTGCATGGCTTGGAGTGAAGTTCATCTGGCTGCTGCCTTCACTCCTTCAAACCCAGCTCACACCATTTGAGGAGAGCTTTTGCAAAATTCATGTTTTCTTAAGCCCTGGACCCCAGAATTGAGTGATACCATGAGAATTGCTTGTTCTGCACATGAATGAACAGCTAGCCCTCAATGCTGCAGAGGCAGGCTCCAATCCTGAAGGAAGATTTGCATGCCTGGAAGCTTGTCTTGTTTTCTTTGAGCTTGATCTACCAGCAGGTACCACCTCTCCCATCAAACTTTGCCTTGCTTATATCCACAGAGCCACTACAGCATTCCTACCTGAATGCTGAAGACTGAAGAACCACACAGTAAATCAGAAGAGACAAGGTTTGAGATGATTAATGTTGGGATACTTGCTCCAATCTGTGATTTCTTGTCTTCATGCAGGGAGGCCCTGACCTGCGTTTTATCAAACTTGAAGTATTTGGCTTCTCTGTGCAGAGTCTGCTGGTCTGTATAGAACTGATGGATGCAAAACACATAGAGCTGATAAAAAAACATTCCTGATTCTCCAAAACCCCTTTACCCTCTTCCTAGCACATCTTGCTGGGTCTGCCAACCTCTTGCCCCTCACACAGGAACCGTGAGGAATTCGTAGAATCACAGAATTATTTGGGTTGGAAGTTACCTTTCAAGGTCATCTAGACCAACCCACCTGCAGCCAGCAGGGACAGCTTCAACTAGATCAGGTTGCTCACAGCCCCAAACAAACTGACCTGCAATGATTCCAGGGATGGGACATCCATCACCTCTGTGGGCAACCTGGGACAGGGTATCACCACCCTCAGTGTCAAAAATTTCTTTCCTCTATCTAGTTTAAATCTCCTCTTTTAGTTTAAAACCGTCATCTCTTGTCCTGTCACAACAGGCTCTGCTAAGAAGTCTGTACCCATCTCTCTTACCATACCCCTTTAAATACTGAAAGGCTGAAAGAAGGTTTCCCTGGAGCCTTCTCTTCTTCGGGATGAGCAACCCCAACTCTCCCAGCTTGTCCTCACAGCACAAAGGTTCCAGCCCTGACATCATGCCTGTGGCCTCCTCTGGACCCATTCCAACAGGT
>VWZO01017514.1:0-13718 GCA_013396975.1 Bucco capensis
CTCTCTGCTCTCTCTCTTAGCTTGCGTGTCTTCAGGAAAGCTTCTCCCACCTTGACCCTCCTGGTAACTCAAAGGAACAGCTCTTAACGCTGTCACGACTGCTTGCTCTAGCTAGCTGGCTGAGTGTGTGGAGCCACCACTGCTTTAAATCTGCCGCCACTTCCGCACTCTGCCACGTCAGCCTCTGTCCCTAGCTCAGTTGCTTGTCTGATCTTTCCCTAGATTGTTATTGCAAATGATGCCTATCAAAGTGCATTATTTTTCGTGTCAGCCAAGATCACTTAGAGATGTAGATTAGTGAGTGGTGAGCAACGATGCCAGCAAAGCTGAAGCAGCAGCAGTTAGTGAGGCAGGGGACATTCTGTCCTTTTTGCCCATGGTAGCAGCTGCTTGGGGGAGCACAGGACTGCCCTTAGTGTTTCTCGTCAGCTACTAGATTGCCTCCTTCTCAGCGCCCATCCTGGCTATCAGGTTCTTCAGGATGAGCCACCTGCAGAATCCTATATGGTAGCCCAGCCAGCATGGCTCCAGCAGCCCTGCACCTCCACATGTGCATCACAGGGCTATTTTGGGTGTACTATTTAATTCAGATACTGTGACAGTTGCATTCCTTACTCCCTCAAGAAGCCAGTGTTACAGCCTGTCATCTGATGTCTCAGATCCTGACTTGCCTGATGTCTGTGTTAGAAATATTATGGGGCAGCACTGTCCTTTTCTTGAGTTCCTGGAACATTAGTAGACTGCTTTTAAGGAGATGGTGAAAGGTAACCTCTTATTAGGGGACTTAAATACACTGTATAAGAGTCTAAAACACCACTGGAAATACTTTAAGGTTAAAAAGGAAGGAAATTGTTAAAAAATAGTGAAAAACAAGGGATTTCGTAAGTCAGCCCACGTGGGCTGCTGGTCCTGTACTGATCATGTCCATATCATGGCACTCATTAACAACTCCCACTATTCTCTTTTAAGTTTTTAGCTGCCTGTTGGAAGGGTGCATTGTGCCAGATGTCTCTGATGGCTAGAAACCTCTCAACTGCCTCTGCTAAATGCATGTGTTGTGTGCCAAGATTGTCCTTTAAATTAAATGACTTTTATGTTTACTCTCTGAATGTGTTTGCAGACAGCAAACATACCCCACTGAGCTTCCATTTTGCTAGACTAAACAGACTTTTTTTTTTAAACATTAAACCCACTTTTTGCTCTGCAGTTTGCATTCATCCTTAAGCATGTTACCAGGACAATATGCCGCACCTTTCATGGTCTTATCAAGGCTTTGGATGATGATATTGGATCTTTCTCATCTCTAGTGGAAAGTCCTTGCTCAGTTACACTAGGATTTGTGACTACTTTTTACCTAGGTCCTTCCAATAGGAGGCTATATACCTAGTGGATGTCATTCTGCCTCCTCCACTGTTGTTCACAGCTGCAGGGCTGCCAGTTGGTGCCACTGATGACCTTTCCCCTTGTTTAACTGAATTTCTTCCCCCAGTTTCTGTTATTCCAGAATCCTTAATAATTATCCTTAAGGTAATTATTCTTCTGCCATTTTGATGTTTTCAACCTCCTTTGTGTCAACAATACCTTTGTACCTTCTGCTCTCAAAGAACCTTATTTATTATCATCACTCTACAAACTGCTCTCATCTTCTTAGCAAGCTCCTTCCTCACTTTTCAGCTCTGGTACCCATTTCTGCAAGCTTAGCAGTTAGCTTCCCACACAGTGCCCTATCACAAGCTTTGCTGAAGTCTGGAGGGAGAGACAGTTAGGGATACCACCAAAGAAGAGTGGAATGTTCAAACTCTGGGAGACCTGTGCTATTTGATCTCTGATTGTTATGAACTGTGTCTTTTATTACTCTCCCTCACCCTGCAACTTGTTCTTGTCTCTGGTACAGATCTAAATTATGGACTCAAACTTCATGCTGTGTTTCAGAAGGGGCAAATGTTTAAGTATTTTTCTCCACTATATATCAGATTTTTGTTATACAATGATTTTCCCACCCTCCAGGTTTACATCTGCTGGTCTTCCTGTAAAACTAGGTTAGAGCTGTCCACACATCTCACTTTGAGTCTGTGAAGCTTTGTGAGTTTACACTCCACATTGAGTGAGATAGCCTCCTTGTCTTCCATGTTTTCATTTCCATGGACTGTCCTGCCTTTGCTCTAGACTTGGTACCATCTTTATGGAAAGCTTGGCATGGCCTTCATGCAGGATGCTCAAAACTACTTTTCCCCCTCTTTTTATGCCTTTTCCCCCCTCTTGCTTCCCCCCTCTCTCTTCTGCGTATGGAATAGCACCTCAATTGCAATACCATCTTATTTCATTGTCTTCTTTTTTACTTAACTAGTTAGCTCTTTTCTTGTCAATCTTTTGTGCAGTATAACTCTGCTTGACTCTTGGTAATTCTCACTTTATTCTCCAACTCTTGACAATATTTAAGGATGAGGCTTTATTCTATTCTTGCTCTTCTGCCTCCATGTGCTTGACTTCACCCTCTTCTCTGCTTGCTGCTGATGTGGAAGAACCTCCCATAGTTCCCACAGAACTTAAAATAGTAATTTGCAACTTACTATTTTCTGTTTACTGTATCCCTTCATTCCTGTCTATTGGCTATTTAAATTCCTCATTCAATTATCAAGCTATTCTTCTTTCTTCAGTTGTTGTCTCGTAGTGGTACCTCATGTCTTGTAACCTCTTTTGTGGCTTCCCTGGAGAACAGAAGTATGTGGAAAACAAAAACCAGATTAAAGTCTTGTGGGTATTTTGGTTTTTTTTGTTTGTTTGTTTTGTTTTTTTCTTTGAAATCCAGCACGAAACCCATTTCCTGTTGGAGTCACAGCTAGTTGAACACTTAAATGTAGGAGATGTTGGTACTGCATCTATATAGGCTGCTGCAAGTGTCTCTGAAGTAGCCTCCAACGCTTACCAGCTTCTTGAGGAGGTGCTGAGCTAATTTGTCACCTCCTGGCCATTCCCTGGCCAGGTAGATGTGCTCAAATACATTGTTTTCCTGATGCAGCACATCAGACAGTCATTTTCTGAGGCATCTGGACCTGGCCATCAGGTCATCAGTTACATATCCCTTGGTGACCTAGGACAGGACTTGCTGACACAAATAGTGTTTCTTGGCCTCTTTGCCTACTTGATCTCAGTGGCAGTGACATTTTCTGCTAGCCTATGAGGACTACAGATCCCAGAGTGCCTGTCTGTGAAGACGGTTTGTTCCAACAGCAGATAGCTGGATGGTCAGGCCTCCCTGCTTTCTTTGGGGCTGGAAGGAGGAAGGTGGCAGGTGTCTTTCAGTGAGTGAGTGTGGGAAGAGAAGGGAGTTCAGTGCAGTCCCTTGCAGGTACAATCGGCACTGGCACTGCTGGATTTTCTTTTCATCCATCTCTAGTACGTTTTTTCTTTAAATCTTCATTGTAGTACTCAATATTATCTGTGCTCTTTGTAGTGATTAAACATAACATGTTTTGAGGTAACTCTCTGCAATATGGCACATACATAATTAGGTCTAATTAACCATAATAAATTTTGCAAACCCTCTCCTGCCGTATTCTGAAGCTGGCTTTAATAGCTTTTGTGCCTAACCTACATTTGCAGGTTCCATTAATATAAATTCATTCATATTCCAGGTGTTCTCTTTTTCATTTCAGTACTGTGCATTTGTTGTTCAGTTGGCTGCATAATTAGTTAGCAGTCTGGAGGACTCTTCTGCTCTGAGTGCAGGATCCTCATTGTGCATCTTTGATGCTCTTCATATGACACTTCTTGGAAGCTGTTGATCATGATAACATCTCAGTGCTCAGTTTACAAACTTGCCATAGCTGGTGAGATGAGGATCTGCTGTGTTTGACAAAGGCAAATATGTAAGTATTACATACGGTGAATAACACTTCACCTTGCTTATTTAAACACTTGAGTCAAAATTTTGGCTCTTATTCTTTTTAAAATCTGCTTCATCCTACTTTTCCTTTTAGTATATTAATTTTGCTATTGCTTTTGTTCTTGTTGGAAAGTGCTTTGACGTGTTATGCATTAAGAAGTTATATGAAAGAAATGATTGAAAGACAAACACAGTTTGGCAGTAAGAGAAAGATTCTAATGCAGTTTAAGTGTGAGGACCATACTGTGGCATACTGTGATGCCCTCTGGTGCCCAGCATCCTACCGTTTTGATAAACAAAAATGAGCATCTTCCTTTGTAGATCAGCCTAGCATTTGACAGCAGTTCTTGGTCCTTTAGATGCTGGCTAACATATTTCTTAGCATATCGTCTCCTAAAGAACAGCTGGAAACAGTAAGACTGCTAGTCTATTTTGCACTGTTTGCCATGTGTCCAGGTTATGAAAAACAGAAAGTGCACGTACAGTAGATGCCAGAAGCATGGACATTGGCAGAAAAAGGCCTCTCAGTTAGCCTCCATACGAAACAGTTTCTTGACATCTTGAAACAGTTCATCACTCCCCAGTTTTTCAAGGCTGCATGGATATTAATTTGCTTCAGATTATAATCAAGCTGTCACTGATGTTAATGGGCCTTAGATCAGACAGGCCTTAGTTTTTATATGGTTTCCATTACAGTGCTAATTAAGTTAGCATGCCGATTTAGCTATAAAGCATAGATATTTCATTTAGTTTTTATAATTTAATTGTGGAAACATGAGAGTAAATGCAGATAAGAAGTTATGTGCAATTAATATTGACCCAGGACTACTCAAATGTCAGATACTTATCTCTGAAGACTCAATAGGAAATCCAATGTGTTGAATATTGATTTTGTAATGTGGGGTTTTCAAACAACCTTGGTACTGGCTTACTCTTCCTAAGGTAAGAACTGTGTGAAACCTTGATGGCTGCAAAAACCAATGGTGAAAGTCAGAAAATCCTGTCACTTGGCATTGCTAGCAGCAGAGTTATGTCCCATAATTTTTTTTAAAATATGCTGAAACAAAAAAGAATGCAGAAATATCCTCTGAGTGGGCAGGGTATGTGTGTGTGAGAGCAGGTTGTCATAGGGTGATTAAAATTGAAGAGAAAGNTCACTGGCATATGGCATGCTGAATGAATTATTATGTTGAATGTATGTCATAGGATGACTAAAATTGAAGAGAAAGAGACATCAAGGATCCTCTAACATTTGTATGTCATATCCCCTTTGAAGAAATGAGGCTGGTCTACTTTTAAACAGACAAAGGACAGAGACGCTTCCTCTTTAAGAAAATGCCATGGCTGGTTTTCTTTTCTTCCCCTTCCTTCGCCCACGAAAGAATTCGCCGTGAGGGACTGATAAGGAGAAAACGAAAGTTGGAGTTGTGCCCTGAGGAACCAAAGGCTGTGACCCGGAACACCATACAGGGGGACAAATAAAAACGAACAGCCGAATGTCACGTGAAAAATGATGTATCCTTTTTTATATAAGGAAGTAAGGGGAAAGATCTTCCTTCTGGGTTTTTGTTCTTCCTTTTTCCCTGCGGCTCAGGCTGTCCTCTCTAAATCGCTGGGTTATAAACTGATAAGTATACATATTGCTTTTAATCTTGCGGCCAGCTGGGTTAACTCCTATTTCCCCTCCCCGGGGTGGGAGTGAGAAGCTTGCCTTCTGGTAAAGAGCAGGGGGGGTTTCTGATAAGGAGTGGTGATTCATAGGCCTAAAGGCCTGTCCCAGTTCCCGGATCTGTATGACTCAGCAATTATAGGGGCCTGAAGCCATTTCCAACTAACAAATCTTTCTTTTCCTATCATTTCTCTTTTCATATCGTTGTAGCATTTAAATATACATAAAGCTGTTCTTACAATTCACTATTTGTGTGCCTGGTGCTTTTATTTTGTTTTGCTGTCCCCATTTGGGGAGAGGGGTCATCTAGGAGGCCCTCTCAAAGAGATTGTTCTTTTGACCCTAACAAATTCTTAGTTCCTCTGGTCAAACCAGGACATAGGTAGGAGAATGTTTTCATGGCTTTTAAAGGAATATAATTTAGAACTGCTGATAAACAGCTCATGGAAAGTTAGGGTAATGAAGTGCTCCTATCGCAGCTGTTGGTACGCCTTTGCCTGGCCTGAAAGAGTTCATACAGTGGTAGAAAGGAGGATCAGTTTCCATGCTGACCTTGTTGTTTGTATAGCTTGCAGTCTGAAACATAAGATGACTACCATAAGATGCTTTGATATTAGTCTGCTGAACTCTCCATCAGTTTTAGTGAAATGACTCAAAGAGGCACTTTGATTTGTACTGTAAGTGGCAAAGACTGCCATATTGAAGAAATGAGTAATCTGTTGTCATATCTGCTGGCAAGACTGGTAGTCACAGGTTTAAGGTAAAGCTTTCTAGCTGTCTGGATACTGAACTGGAGAATACGTAGCTTGACAAGGTATGGAAATGGCATTATTGGAAGTAGCCAATAACAGATTGGGCCAATTATAGCTTGTGCAGGCAGAACTGGTCCTGATGAGGTATCTCTTTAGCCTGATTTTCTGAGAGGTTGGCACAATGCTGTACTTTTTGATTATAGCTGGAGTTTCAAGGAATGAAAACTTCCTGATCTGCCCTGGGCCTGCTGTGGTTAGAAGAATAATTCTCATGTCTGTGGGCATCCTCAGGCCTCTGGGATGGCATGTCATCTGTGAACCTTCATGCATTGCTTAATATAGCAACTTGTGGAAACCAGGAGGGACAGTGCAGACATTGTCTCTTATGCAGCATCTGAAATATGAAGTTTAGTAAGTTCTCTGGTGACTGAGGTATGTTTGGCTACAGATGTCAACTTAATCAAGAAAAGCAGAAAAAAAAAATTCCTGATATAGTTGGTAGATTTAAATCGGAGGTAATGGAAACTCTGCAGGCTGCGCCTTTAGATTCATTACTCAGCAAGAGTGGAGCAAACAAGTAACACAGGTTGGAGGGATGTTTGTGGCTTGCATATTGCAGGGGTTTGTTGAGTCAAAAGATACCTGTAGTCTTGCAGGGCAGCAAAACTTGTTTGTTTAAAAACAGGACACAAACAGAGGCAGTGTTAAAATCATTTCAGCTCTTAAAAGGGGCAGAAACACCAAATGACACAGGTAGACTGCTGAACTGCATGTTAAAGGCACAAGTGAGTGGGCAAGCTCAGGAATGATTCTGGGTTGGCATTTCTGGAGCATGCTACTCAGATCTGTGGTTTGCATAAAATTTGGATATTCGGCTACTACTCTATGCTTCCTTTCTGGCTAATCTGCAACTCCCTCATTCACAATACCTCAATCTCTGGCCTGGCTTTGGAAGCTCTGAGTTGCAAACAAAATAGATGGTGTATTGTGCCTGGTACAGGACAGGGTGGGAGAGAGAGATGTCTGTGCTGTAATGTTACTAAAGACTGCCTCTCCTATGGTTCCTTGTGCTGGAAGCAGTCCCATCTCATAGCTTTGCACTTGAAAGGCTATCCTGATGCACGAATGGGCATGGCTCCAATGTAAGACCCCTCATTCCTCTTTTCCCATTCATTTCAACTGCCACATAACGCAGTCTTGGGGGACAGGTCATTGGAAGGCTGCAGAAAGTCTATACCTAAGCAATTGTTAGCTGTCAGAACAGGGTTCTCATGTGTTTCCCATCACAAATAGAGTTTCAGAAAAGTGTGATCCCTTCCTCCCCTACTGCATGCCTTGCTTTTGAAGGTAGGTTGCAAACAACATCATTTGGAGCAAAGTGATTTCTGAGTCTGCACCTTACTGCAATTTTCAGAGCATTGTCTATCTATGTGAAGAGGTGAGAAAGCTAAAGTTGGACATCAACCCCTAATTGCTGTTCCATCTTATCCTAGAAACACTCCACATTGGTCTATGAAAGAAGTCTATGGGGGGCTGCCTCCAAACATTGGCCCTAGACTGTTGTTCATTACACACAGAAGAAAATACCTAGTTGCCTAGGATCATTTTGATGGCATGGTTTGTAGCACCTGCACACTGTAGGTGCTTCCCTTGCTTCAGGGCATCTGACTGTGTTGACTTACTTGTAATGACTCAGAGGGCTTTCCCTTGGTGAAACTTAGAAGTTCATTTGCAGTCCATGAGCTTACGTAAAAGTTTGAACTATTTTTGTTCAAGTGCATTGCCATACATTTTTAGACCATCTAAATTTCATGCACTCCCTATTTGCTAAATCTACCACTTTGCTACATCCAGTGAGAGGATATCAAAAACCCTCTGAAGCTTTTAGGGACTGCAGTGGTGCAGAGTGCTCTGCGAACACAGCCGCATTGCTTGCGCATCCGCCTCTCAGGGGGAAAACTGCTAATTTTTGCATGGCATGGCATGCCATTTGTGCATAACATAATTCCCACTTTCTAAAAGTTACCAAAAATATGGAAAAAGCCTAACTCAGAAACCACTGCTCAGACTTAGAGTGTATCAAAATAGACTAGGATAGATACTTAAAAACAGCAGTCAAAATCCTCATTATATTAGTGTATTCAGTCTTTTCTATTATACAGAACTAAAGCTGAATATATCTCTATCTTTTCTTGATTTTTCCTGTACTCTATTTCATGCCATTTAGAGTCCCTTTAGAGCCTCCCCCTTCCAAAAAGGAAAGAAATCACTAAACACAGAGACTGAGTTGTAAAGAATAACTATTTAACATAGGAAAAAAAAATATATATAAAACAGTGGAAAAATACAGGGTGCTACACACCCTCCCGGTTCCCACCCCCCTCACGCCACCGGCCACCCCACCCTCACTCGCAGTGAAACCTGTTAGGGTTTAGTCTGATCAAAGTGATGTGGCAGATGAGGTGAAAAGTGAAGGAAGCCCGGGTACTAGATGGTGATGGTGAGGAGATGGAAAGGTGGTCTGGCCACTCCACAAGTTTCTGCAAAGAAGAATATGGAGTAGACTCCGCCTCCTTCTTCCCAGAAGCACCACGGTTTCGCGCCAGTCCTTGCTGCGAATGCTCCTCCCCTCCCAGCGTGCAGTAGTCACTTCGCTGCTGTGATGCAGGTTCCTCTGTCACTGCTTACAGTTGCTCCCGGGTGCAAATTGTCACTGTTCACTGCTCCAGGGGAGCNCCAATAAAGGATGGAGATTCTCCCTGTCCTTCCTTTTGGTGTTAATGTATTTATAAAAAACCTTTTTAATTATCCTTTACTAGTGTGGCTAGATTAGCTTTGAGCTGAGCTTAATACCCTCTGTTCATGACCTAACTATATCTTTGTACTCTTGCTGAGTTGCCCGCCCCTTCTTCCAGAGGTGGTAAACTGTCTATTACAGTTTTACAAATGCAGTAGCTAAACCTTGTCACTTTATATGGGTTTGTTCAATTCATGTTGCTGTTGTATAGTGCAGATATGTGGAAAGGTAGTTGACTGCAGAACACTTTCACCTGGCCTACACTTTTCCAAGAAATGTTAATGTAGCAGAATGGGAGTGAATTAAGGTCTTGCCCTGCAGCACTGGACATCAGGACCCACCAGGGACCCTGTGTGTGTGTACCTCCTTGCTTCTCATACTCTGGTAAATACAATGAAATAATGATGCAAAACTTCTGGCAAAAGAGCTCACCAAGCCTCTCCATCATTTTTCAACAGTCCTGGTCAACAGGCAAGGTACCAGATGACTGAAGGGTGGCTAATGTGACACCTATCTACAAGAAGGGCTGGAAGGAGGATCCAGGGAACTATAGGCCTGTTGGCCTGACATCAGTACCAGGAAAGATAATGGAGAGGATCATCTTGAGTGAGCTCTCACAGCAATTATAGGGCAGCCAAGGGATCAGGGCCAGCCAGCATGGGCTTATGAAACCTTATCCAATCTGATCTCTTTCTATGACCATGAGACTGGCCTTTTGGATGGGGGGTAAGGCTGTGGATGTTGTCTGCTTGGACTTTGGTAAGGCTTTTGACATAGTCTCCCACAGCATTCTCCTGGAGAAACTGGAGAATCATGGTATAGAAAAATATACTCTGCATTGGGTTAAAAACTGGCTGGATGGCCATTCCCAGAGAGTTGTGATTAATGGAGTTGAAATCTAGCTGGCTGCCAGTCACCAGTGGTGTCCCTCAGGGCTCAGTTTTGGGGCTAGTCTTGTTTGGCATCTTTATTGATGATCTGGATGTGAGCATTGAGAGCACCCTCAGTAAGTTTGCAGACGACACCAAATTTGTGGGAGTGTTGATCTGCTGGAGGGTAGGCAGGCTCTGCAGAGGGACTTGGGCAGGTTGGATCAATGGGCTGAGGCCAATTATATGAGGTTCAATAAGGCCAAGTGTCGTGTCCTGCAATTAGGTCACAACATCCCCAGGCAATGCTACAGGCTTGGGGATGAGTGGCTGGAAAGCTGCCCAGCAGAAAAGGACCTGGGGGTGCTGGTGGACAGCCAGCTGAATATGAGCCAGCAGTGTACCCAGGTGGCAAAAAAGGCCAGCAGGATCCTGGCTTGTATCAGGAATAGCATGGTCAGCAGGAGAAGGAAGGTTATTATTGTACCCTTGTACTCAGCACTTGTGAGGCCTCATCTGGAGTATTGTGTTCAGTTCTGGGACCCTCATTATAGGAAAGACATTGAGATGCTGGAACATGTCCAGAGGAGAGCTACCAAGCTTGTGAGGGGTTTAGAGAACAAGTCATATGAGGAGAGGCTGAGGGAGCTGGGCATGTTTAGTTTAGAGAAGAGGAGGCTGAGGGGGGACATCATTGCTCCCTAGAACTACCTGAAAGGAGGTTGTAGAGAGGTGAGTGTTGGCCTCTTCTCCTTAGTAACTAATGACAGAACCAGAGGGAATAGTGTGAAGTTGCGGCAGGGTGGGGTTAGACTGGATATTAGGAAGAAATTCTTTACAGAAAGAGTGGTGAGGCACTGGAACAGCCTTCCCAGGGAGGTGGTTGGGTCACCATCTCTGGAGGTGTTTAAGAAATGTGTAGATGTGGTGCTTCAGGACATGCTCTAGTGAGGCAGGTTTAGTTTGTTCTTGTGGGGTTTTTTTGTTTGTTTGTTTGGGTTCAGTGATCTGAGAGGTCCTTTCCAACCATGAATGTTCTGCGATTCTGTGATTATTAAGGCAAGTGGACCTGAATTACCAAACCAAGATGTAACACCTAGCGGCTCTGGATGCACTGGCTTGACTCCAGCTCTATGAAAGCAAACTCCAACCAGACAGAGAAAATCAGCAATGAGAGCAGGTTCTAAGTGGTAAATCTAAATGAAAGATCCCTTTAACCCTCAACCTATTCATCTTAGTAACTTCTGCTGAATGGTTTATGACAAAAATACTGTAAGATTATGATGTAAAATTCATTTCCTATCTCTGATGAGTACAATTTCAAGCTAGATTCTGTCATTCTTGCTTATATTCAGTAATAACTTTTTTGCATTATTTACAAAAGTTACTTGCAACTATAAGCTAACTATGTAAAAATTTGGCAAAGTGTTGTGGAAAGCTTATAGTTTGGTTTTGGTTTGCTCTAGCCCCATCACCATTTTTGGCATGCATCGTAATTTGTTGTTGAACATTGTGTCAGGTCTGCTGGCATGTAAATCTAGATACTTAAGACCATTTTCATATGGCTATGTCTGCTCTCAAGATCTTGCCCTCCCCCCAGCCTACTGATGAAGGGGAGATAGCCTTGGTGCTGTGTGAGCATTGCTCAGTAGCAGCCAAAACACTAGTGTGTTATCAACACCTTTCTAGCAACTAGTACAAAACATAAGCTCTCTGAGGGCTGCTGTGGGGAAAATGAATTCCATCTCAGCCAGGCCAAATACACTGTACTTTTGCACTCTTTAGTTTCAGGGTTTCTGTAACCTGCCATCATTATGGAGAAACCCCATGTTATAGTATATGTAAAAATTGCCCGAGGTATCCATTTTTCCCCCCTTCATCCCCCCCAAACGTTAATGTGTTTATTTGTAAACTTGGTGAGTGGTAGCCCTTTCCATTGGCTAAGCTGCGCGGGTAGGAGCAGAGCCAGTGACGGCGGGTTGGCAAAGTGACTTGCACCCTCGCCTGGTGGTCCCTGCCTGGTATGGAGCTGTGCAGAGCCGTGAGGGGCAGCCCCTGGTCAGCGTGGAGGTGCACAGGCTGTAGCTGAGCGGAGCCAAGGCACCAGCAGGGTTGGCCCGGGCCGGAAGCAGGTGCACACCCCACCAGGGTCTGGGCAGCAACACGGACCCCGCAACAGCGTGCAACAAGCAGCGGCAAACCCCGGCAAGCGACGAGCAGCAGCAAGCCCCAGAGCAGCAACAGCCTGTGGCACCTGCAAGCTCCCCCGGAGCAGCGAACAGTGACAGTTTACACCCGGGAGCAGCTGCAGGCATGCAACAACTCCCGGTGTTCAGTGATTTCTTTCCTTTGGGGGAAGGGGGAGGGTCTTAAAGGGGCTTCCTTCTGAGTTTGTCCTCTCAAACCAGGACACCCCAGAGACTTGTCTTCCTACACCAGAGCAGCCTGAGTACTTGGGCTTGAAAATACATATTTCACCAGTGTGACAGCTAGAAAGGTTACTTGTCCAAAGGCCCATGCGAAATAAGTGGCAGGGGAAGAAATAATCTGCGCTGGTCTTAGAATTAGTAAGTCATGGTATAATCAATCAGATTTCTCCTGGGTGAAGCCCTTACTCTGATGGCTTTGTAGCATATATAAATCCTTGTAGCACATCAGTCATCATCAGTTGATCTGCACAGTAGTTTTTCGGCCTGTAGACATGTGGAAAAAATCCTACCACTTCTATGCTGGCAATGAAGCCAAGGGATGTGAAACTGAAGTGAAGATCATGTTCTGATGCTGAATGCAGTGACTAAGTATTCTGAATCTGGCCACCCTGACTGAGGGAAATGCAGAATGGAGGTGAAAGGCCAGGATTCCTGCCTGTAGTTAGTGTGTATGTTGGATGCTGGTGTCCACAGTGTATTAATGCCTGTGGACTGCGTTGGTAGGAAATCATCTGCCAGCTAACGAGTACACTGGAGGACCGTGTGTGAAATAAGGGGTGCTGCTCTGTGGTATCTTACCACCCAAGTACTTCCTTGACAATGGAAAGTACCAGACTATCTGTATTAGGGAGAAAAATGCTCTGTGGAAGGGCTGAATCACCGTGGAATGTAATTGCCAACAGGATTTCTCAAGTGGCATGCGAGATCTGAGAGAGATGCAAGCCTCTGGCAATTCTATTTTTTTCATTGAGTTGCGCCTTTGTTTGAAACTGCTGAGGACTCAACCCTACTTCTGCAAAGTTAGGTCATTGATGTCAGAAGACTATGTGGGTAGTGTAGGTCCTTGCTGGATTACGAGTGTGCTGATGGGGGTTGTCCAGGAGGTGAAAGAAAAAGAGGTCAGATGCAGACTGGCAACAGTTGATGTCACTGGTGGGGACTATGTTGTGGTTTCCTATGACAAGAAAATGTCACCTCCTTCCATTTTGCGCGATTTCTTAATGGGGTTAAATGGTGTGCTAGATTCTTGGTGCCAGTAATCTAGGGAGTTTGTACAGACGTACACTGACTGGGTGATAAACTAATGCTCTAAAAATCCTTGTTAGTTAAAGTCTGACTAGATTTCATAGAATCATAGAACAGTTACAGCTGGAAGAGACCTTGGAGATCATCGAGTCCAGCCTTTGTCCCACCCCTATCAACTTATTAAATGATGCCCCCCAATGCAACATCTACCCGTCTTTTAAACACCTCCAGGGATGGTGACTCAACCACCTCCCTGGGCAGCCTGTTCCAATGGCTGACAACCCTTTCAG
>VWZO01017515.1:6996-23535 GCA_013396975.1 Bucco capensis
CCTGCGCCGGCGGGGGGCGGGCGCCCGCGGGCGTCGAAAGGGTGCGGGAGAGGCGTGCGCGCCCCCGATGGTGATCAGGGGGCGGCGCGCGTGCGCGAGCCGGCAGCGCCGGGCAGCGTGGTAGGGCCTCTGCTTCCTCCTTCTCCTCCTCCTCGCCTTCGAGGGGAGGCGGCGCGTGCTGGCGGCGGCGGCGGGAGCGCGCACGGGCGCGGCGGCGGCGCAGCGGGAGGATTGTTTGCGCCGCCGCTCGGGGAAGCGGAGCACCGGGACCGCTCCCCACCGTGCCCCTCCTTCCTCCTCCACCTCCTCATCGTCCTCCTCCTCCCCGTCCTCGTCGTCCTCCCCGNGGCAGGCGCCGGCAGCTTTCCTCTGAAGAGGAACTGCGGCAGGTTGGTAAACTTTCCAGGAGATTTGCATGTGCCCTTGCAGCCCCTGCTGAGCAGGCGAGTGCCGGCGGGGGAAGATCTCTCTGCCCGGGCTATCGGGTGACTTCCCCGCCCCGGAGCAGGCTGGGCACAGCTGGGCTCTGCCTTCTGAGTGCAACAGCGATAGGCAGGAGGTAGGGAAACACATGTAGGTCTCTAGGTGAGCACAGCAGTGTGCTCTTGCACATGAGTCCTATAAGCCGTACAATAATACATTGTATTTTTGACATTGAGCCATTATGGAAAGATTAATGTGATACTTTCTGAAATCATGGACGTTATTTTCCCCCCCCCCAAACTTTGGTTAAATATTGGTGGTATTTTGCATGTGGCTTTTTCCTACTTGTGTCATGTTCCATGATTATTATTCTTCTACTAGATGTCTACAAGATTTATTTCTTGACCTACAGGGTCTGCACATCTTATCCACCAAGTTCTTATTCAAACTATCAGTATCACTGAAGTAGTGTTAGTTTTGGTGCCACAGGAAATGTTTATTTGCACAAAGGTGCAGTTCCAGAAGAATCTAGATTTTAAGGTAGTGGAGAGCTGACTTGGGAGAGTCTGCTGTATGTATAGAGGATGTAGCATGTCCTCTCTGACTTCCCACTGTGAAACAGATCCTCTTTTTGTTCTTGTGAGGCTTTTTCCTGGCTGAAGTAACTTAGTTGTGGATGCTTAGTACATGACTGACATAGAGTAGAAGAAATTAAGACTTGACTAACAGCACCTATAACCCTACCTGAGCTGATCAGGCAAAAAACATGATAAAATAAGTGTAACTTGCAGGGCAGTCTGGCTTCAACTGGGAAAATTTTAGCTTATTCTCTGAAATCCTTTGAGAAATAACTTTTTGTCTTCTCCTTGCTAAAGTTTTCTCTCTTCTGGTCAGAGGTGGCTGAGGTCAGTGCTGCCATGCTTGTTTACAGAACTTGTCAATACTGAGGGAGGAAAATGGGTAAATATAGTTGTCATTTAATCTCTTGCAGGAGGTCAGTGCCTGCACTTACTTCAGACTAATTAGCACAGGATTAATGGCTCATCTCTCCCCTATCCAAATAAGCACAGCAAACTTTGATTGCCCTCGATGATTCATGCTTCTCAAGACAGCTGTACGTTTCTTAAGCACTCACTGTCCCCCACAACCAGATTAGCTGTGTCTGGTGAGCTCCTCCTGGATGATGGCAGTGGGTCAGGTGGGTGTGGAGCTGGTGGTGTGTCCTGTGGTCCCAGGAGCCACCCTGCTACAGCAGCTCAGGTGGTAGCTGGCATGTCAGGTGGGCTGCAGCTGCTTTCATGCTCTACTCAGATATTCTGAGCTTAGTGTCTTCAGGTTGGTCATTTCAGTTAGTGATGTGGCAGCCATTGGATGGCTTATAAACCCAGTGTGGAAGGCTCCTTGGATTTGGTCCTACGTTTAGTTTAGGATTGTGTTAAGGTTTATTGCTGTACCCTGAAGTGTTACCCAAACATGAGTTTCATCCTCCCACAGCTTATATTCCCTCCTGGTATCAACTGTGATCCTTTGACTTAAATGGATACTGGCAGGTTGACACACTCTTATGATACTGTATTAGCCCTAAGTTTTATGGTTGGTTTATTATTGCATTCTTGTCTTGTAATAGTTTTTTTTCCCCCCCCTCCTTTGCTGCTCTACAGCAGAAGGAAGAGCCTCTGGTCGTGCTAAGCACTGGCAGATGTAGACAAAACCCATGGAAATGCACTAATTCAACTAGCTTGATGTGCAGTGTCAGCTGATAGATTTTTAAGAGATCTGTTTAATCTTGTTAACATAGTATCTCAGATCTTAACACTTTGAGGAAGTTAACTAAGGGCTTACTGGTGGCTAGCTGGTTAAATGTGAGTGAGAAAAGTGTGAGCCTCTAATAATTGATCCCATAGAACTTTCATTACTTTTGTGCCAATAAGTTGCCTTTTCCCTTCTGTTAGGAGTCTACACCTGGCTTTGTGCTTTCTCTCTTACTCTTCTGTTTAGAAGAAAGCCTAAACCTTTCCTCATTCTTTTCTTCCTGCTGGAATTTTAAATTGGCTGAAATTGTGCTCTAGGGGGAAAGTGTTTCCCTGTTAACCAAAGTGATGTGCTCATAATGTAAAGGAAACAACAAAACTGCGAGTTCCACACAGCTGGAATGCTGAGCCATTTGGAGCCACCTCCATTTGCAACCTCAGCAAGCTACTGAAGATTTCTCTCAGGCCTGCCAGAAAGCCAGCTACAGCACACCTGAGAGGACGTGGCCCCAACGGATCAGTTACAGCTAGTCCATCTTCCCTTGCCTTCTGCAGGGCCCCCGGCAAGCCTTTTCCAGCCGCCCCGCCGGCCCGGCCTGGGAACGGTTGGGAAGCCCATCCGCCTGCTGGCCAACCACTTCCAGGTGCAGATCCCCAAGATTGATGTTTATCACTATGATGTGGATATCAAACCAGAGAAACGTCCCCGGAGAGTCAACAGGTAGGAGTCTGGCAAGTGGCTGTGCCTCCTAGAAAGCCTTCATCTGCTCCAGGCCAGCTCGTCTCTGGGCTGTGGTTAGCAGCTGCTTTCCAGGGAACTTGCAGGGAATTATCTCATTTTTATGGAGATGCTTTGCCTGGAATCTCAGAGGCTCTGGGATTTGTATGCAGTGTTGAGCTACAGCTGGCTTTATATTCCAGTCTGCAAGGGAATGTCCCTGATCATTGTTCCACAATTCTGTTACACAAATGTGTGTTAGCAGCTGAGGAGAGGGAATTCAGCTTGCAGATGGACACCAATATTTTAGTGGGTGCTTTCTCAGTGGAATCAATCCCCTCACCCCAAGGGATGTGCTGGTATTTGCTGCTGTGTTTGGAAAGCTCTCCAGATCCCCCTCCCTGGTTGGGCTGTATCCCAGCTGACAGCTACCTGCCCTGCCTGTAGACACAGGAGAAATTTCTTTACTGAAAGGGCTGTGAAGTCTTGGCCCAGGCTGCCCAGGGAGCTGCTGGAGTCACCATCCCTGGAAGGGTTAAGAAACAGTTAGCTGCCCTCCTTAGGGCTGTGGTTTAGTGGCATGGGAGTGATAGGGATGGTTGGACTTGATGATCTTGGAGGTCTCTGCCAACCTTGATGATTCTGTGACCTGGAGGTGACTTTTCAAACTCCTGCTGCTGACCTGGGGTTACTCTGGTGCATGATTGTTCCTTGTACCTTGCTCATGTAAGAAAACGTGGAAAAATGAATTGTAAACTGCTCGATTTGCTGTTGTTGGAGCTAAGTGGCTGCCTCCCTGTGCAGGGAGGTGGTGGATACCATGGTGAGACACTTCAAGATGCAGATATTTGGCGACCGGCAGCCAGGCTACGATGGGAAACGCAACATGTACACAGCACACCCCTTGCCCATCGGCAGGGACAGGGTGAGTGCACAGGGGGAGAGACCCTTACAGGGCAGTGGGGAAGGGTTTCTGTTCCTGACACCAACCCCAAACGCTTGTGGCAGTGCCAGTCAGGGATCTCTGGGAATGTGAAGAGTCCCAGCCTTTCAGCTGGAGAGGCTGGCAGTGCTAGTGTGAATTCGATGTTGTGCTCTTTCAGCTGCAAGTAGTTTTGGGGTTTTGTTGGTTTATTTTTTTCACCCTGATAGAAACTTCCCTTTTCTCTGTTCTAACCCTTGCTCTGTTGCTAAATGATAAAGCAGTTGCTGATGACAAACATGCTGGTTTGGCTGCACTGTGGAGATGCCTTCTCCTGTTCCCCAAGGCCAGCCAGATCAGCTGCACTGGCCCTTCGTATTCTGAGTTGTGCTCACCAGTGCCCTGGCTCTGACAGATTGCAATCTGTATTAAGCTGACCTGATGCAAAACTGTCTCCCTATCTACTCTTCTCCCCAGGGGTCTGGTTATTGCTGGTATAGTGCCATAAGGAATGCGTGGGATGAGTTCACATTCACCCTTTGGGCTGACAGTGTGTGAGAGCAATCTCAAGTACTGTGTAGAACTCTGAGATTTGTCTTTCCCACTGTGTCTTCTTCTAGATCAGAAGGTTTTCTTACCTTCCCATTTGGTTCACAAGACATCTTGCTATTAATGGGCTGACTTAAAAAACAAAATGACTCACAGTTCTCCAGAGCAGTGATGTCACCATACTAATTACTGCTTAAAATTTACACTTAGAGATACCTCAGTGCAGTTTCTGAGATGAATAAATTACAAGCTTTCAAAATCCTAAGAAAGAGACTGTAATACTGTAAGATAATTACACAGACTAATCATCAAAAATACAGATTCAGAGGATACCTAGGGGAAAAACTTGATGTTGCTTAGTGTTGTGATAGTCTACAATCCATAACAAAAGCTTGTGCTTACTTCTGTTCTGTGTCAGGTGGATATGGAGGTGACACTGCCAGGAGAAGGGAAGGACCAGACCTTTAAAGTTTCCATTCAGTGGGTGTCAGTGGTCAGCCTTCAGCTGCTGCTGGAAGCTCTGGCAGGACACTTGAATGAAGTTCCTGAAGATTCTGTACAGGCACTTGATGTAATCACTCGGCACCTTCCCTCCATGAGGTGAGTGCTTCTGGTGCCTCCTGACTGCCTGCATCCTCTGCCTGTCTTCTGTTCATTGCTGCTTGCTGCTCTTCTGCTATTACACTAGCCCGTGGTGGCAGGGATGAGGGATGCTGCTGTGTAATTCAACACTTGCCTTACAAATATGCCCTAGAACAGGGAAATCTGATCTGAACTCAGGACTTGTATCTGCTGGTCATGTTTCTGCTGGGAATTTGCTACAGCCTCTGCCCTGTTGGTGAAGGCTTTGTGTGCGTGCTGTAAATTAGCTCTTAGAGCTCTAGCCTGCTGTAGCAGTGTGTTTTAAACTGTAGGTATGACTATAGAAAGGTATATCAGAAAGGCACATTCAGAGGATTAATTTCCTTTCTTTTTTCCCAGGTACACTCCTGTGGGTCGCTCCTTTTTCTCTCCCCCTGAAGGTTATTACCACCCCCTGGGAGGTGGCAGGGAGGTCTGGTTTGGTTTCCACCAGTCAGTCAGACCTGCCATGTGGAACATGATGCTCAACATCGATGGTGTGTAGGAAATTCTGCCTCACTAATGTACCAGAGTTCTTCCTGCTCCTCAGTTAAATGTCCTCTGTGTTTGTTTGCTTTTGTCTTAGTGTCAGCAACTGCTTTCTATCGAGCCCAGCCCATCATTGAGTTCATGTGTGAGGTGTTGGACATTCAGAACATCAATGAACAAACCAAGCCTCTGACAGACTCCCAACGGGTCAAATTTACCAAAGAAATCAGAGGTAAAGCCTTGCCACAAAGTGCTGGAAACCCTCTCCTAGTGCTTGGTAATGAAAAGGCACTTGGGAAGCTGGCCTTCATCTTTCTCCAAGGTGACTCCTACAGCTGAGTTTAGGTGACTTGTGTGTTGGGTTTCAGGTCTGAAGGTAGAGGTTACCCACTGTGGGCAGATGAAGAGGAAGTACCGCGTGTGCAACGTTACCCGGCGCCCAGCCAGCCACCAGACGTATGTGTCCAGCTCTTCATCCTGCCTTTGAGAGAGGGCAGGAGCAGAGCTGTGAAAAGTGCACTATATACTCTACAACAGCTCTTCATAAAGAAGAGATCCAGTAGCTAAGGAAAACAAATGTCTCCGGCAGTCCTAGTCTGAAATAGATCTTTCCATACTAGTTTTTTTCCTTTAACAAGCCTAACCAAAACAAATGTCCTTTCTAGGTTTCCTCTGCAGCTGGAAAATGGGCAGGCTATGGAGTGTACAGTAGCTCAGTATTTTAAGCAGAAGTACAGTCTGCAGCTAAAATATCCTCACCTTCCCTGTCTCCAAGTAGGACAGGAACAGAAACACACATACTTACCGCTGGAGGTAAGCCTCTGACTTTCTCCTGCCCTGCCATATATATCCTCTGTTAAATGGTGCAATAACCACAACTGCTGTTCCCCTGCAGGTGTGTAACATAGTGGCAGGCCAGAGGTGCATAAAGAAGCTAACAGACAATCAGACATCAACTATGATAAAAGCAACTGCAAGATCTGCGCCAGACCGACAGGAGGAAATCAGCAGACTCGTAAGTGGGTTTGTTTCCAACTAAACAGTCTGTGTTTGTCACTGCTCATGGCTCTGCCACAGGTTGTGGAACATAAGTAATAACAAACAGAATGACCAAGAAGTGCAGAAGTTAAAAAATCTGACGACTTTGAGAGAAATCCTTTGAAATAGAAAGCCTGTTGCTGGCAAAGAGGACATAGGCACCTGAAGCGTTAGGTGTACTTACACTAATGTTTCTTGTCACTAGGTGAAGAGTAACAGCATGGTTGGTGGACCTGATCCTTATCTGAAGGAGTTTGGTATTGTTGTCCACAATGAAATGACAGAGTTGACAGGCAGAGTTTTGCCAGCACCAATGCTGCAATATGGAGGCAGGGTGAGTTTTCCATGCCTTGTAAAATCCCTTGTCCTGAGGTCATTTAAATTGTTGTGTACCTCTTCTCATAAGGCTTCCTTCGTGGGAGCACTCTTCTGCTAGAGCCAAAACAAAGCAGCGTTTCACTTCTAATTTGCTTTTTGGTTTTCACCTAGAACAAGACTGTGGCCACACCAAACCAAGGTGTGTGGGACATGAGAGGGAAACAGTTCTATGCTGGCATTGAGATTAAAGTTTGGGCTGTTGCCTGTTTTGCTCCTCAAAAACAATGCAGGGAAGATTTGCTAAAGTAAGTATTTCCCTCTTTATTCAGGAAACCTATTTCAGGGTTTATTTTCCTCATATTTCTGAAAGGTGATATGCAGCATAAGTTGATTTTAATGCATCTAATAGTAAAAAAGAGGAAAAGACAATTGTGCTGTGTTCCCAGGAGCTTCACGGACCAGCTGCGCAAGATCTCCAAGGATGCAGGGATGCCCATCCAGGGCCAGCCCTGCTTCTGCAAGTATGCCCAGGGAGCAGACAGTGTGGAGCCCATGTTCAAACACCTGAAACTCACCTATGTTGGTCTGCAGCTGATCGTGGTGATTCTCCCTGGAAAGACACCCGTGTATGGTATGGAGGAAGGCTGGGAGGTGCTCAGTAGTGGTGCTGGCAGTGTGGGGTGTGTGGAAGGGGGATCTGGAGGTGGGCTTGTCAGGCTTTGTCAGTGAACTTGTAAGGATCTGAATTACAGTAACATTTGGAGTAAAAAAAAAAAGAGAAGAGAAAGCAGATGGAAGTACTGGAACTATTGGAAGCACTAACTGCTTTTTCTGTCACAGCTGAAGTCAAGCGAGTTGGTGACACTCTTCTAGGAATGGCCACTCAGTGTGTTCAGGTAAAGAATGTGGTAAAAACCTCACCACAAACCTTGTCCAACCTGTGTCTGAAGATAAATGCAAAGCTTGGAGGAATCAACAATGTGCTTGTCCCTCATCAAAGGTGAGATTAAATCTCAAGCTCTCCTTCCAGTCTGGATTGTCAAGCAAAACAGTGTCACTTTGTGGTGTTGGATAAAATGATACCTTTGCTGTGCTTTAGAGGTGGGGACAGAGAAGGATGCTTCTGCATTCAGAGTCTGCTTAGCAAGCCCTGTGCTGGGGATCATCTCTCCTGCTAGAGCCATCCAGCAGTATGTGTGATAACAAGCTCACAAAGGCTTTTTTTCCCCATGCCTTTGGGTTCACTCACTGCCTTTTTTTCTTGCCACCTCCTTAAGCACACTGTATTTCCTAATTGGAAGGAAAGGAGTGAGGAGGAGTGACTTGTGATAGATGCTTGTAACTTTGCCTGCCTTTGTTCCTTGCCACTTACTTTCTCTCTGGACTGTAAGATCTTGAGGCAGAGAATTTCGTCCTTAAAAATCCTGAGAGGGATTTTGTTCTGTTGAGTGCTTTGGATAGACCTTATCATAGAATCCTAGAATGGCCAGGTTGGAAGGGACCCTGAAGATCATCTAGTTCCAACCTCCCTGCACTGAGCAGGGATGCCAATCACTAGACCAGGGCTGCATCCAGCCTGGCCTTGAACCTTCCTCAGCTAGGACTTTTCTTCCCTTCCCCAACCCCCTTCTTTTGTACTGCTTGTGTTACTATTATCATTTCCTAAAGCTTCCCCCTGTCAAACAGGCCATCAGTGTTCCAGCAGCCAGTGATCTTCCTGGGAGCAGATGTCACCCACCCTCCAGCCGGGGACGGGAAGAAGCCGTCCATCGCGGCAGTGGTGGGCAGCATGGATGGGCACCCCAGCCGCTACTGTGCCACTGTGCGTGTGCAGACCTCCCGCCAGGAGACCTCCCAGGAGCTGCTCTACAGCCAGGAGGTCATCCAGGACCTCACCAACATGGTGAGAGAACTCTTGATTCAGTTCTACAAATCCACTCGCTTCAAGCCCACGAGGATCATTTACTACAGAGGAGGAGTATCCGAAGGGCAGATGAAACAGGTATTGTCCAAGGGCTTCTTGCTGCTTGTGGGGACCATGAACAGCTTCACTGAGTTATCATGTTCCTCACAAAGTGTCATTTAGACACAGGAAAAATGAAATACCACAATCTGTCCTGAGTTCAACACCTAGCAGTTCACTCTTCTCCTTGCAGGTGGCTTGGCCAGAGCTGATTGCCATCCGGAAGGCCTGCATCAGTTTGGAAGAAGATTACAGACCAGGAATAACCTACATTGTTGTGCAGAAAAGGCATCACACCAGATTATTCTGTGCTGACAAAACTGAAAGGGCAAGTAATGTTGACTACATNTCCCCACAAAGTGTCATTTATACACAGGAAAAATGAAATACCACAATCTGTCCTGAGTTCAACACCTAGCAGTTCACTCTTCTCCTTGCAGGTGGCTTGGCCAGAGCTGATTGCCATCCGGAAGGCCTGCATCAGTTTGGAAGAAGATTACAGACCAGGAATAACCTACATTGTTGTGCAGAAAAGGCATCACACCAGATTATTCTGTGCTGACAAAACTGAAAGGGCAAGTAATGTTGACTACATAGGAAGGAGGTGATGGCACCAGGAAAGTA
This sequence comes from Bucco capensis, assembly GCA_013396975.1. Lineage (NCBI taxonomy): Eukaryota > Metazoa > Chordata > Aves > Piciformes > Bucconidae > Bucco > Bucco capensis. The sequence continues at coordinate 16,413 of VWZO01017515.1, forward strand.
ATATTGTTGGGTGAAGTGGGGTGCTATCTGTCTTGCCCACTAACACTGAACTAATCTGTACAAGCAGTAGCAGTTCTGCACAGTAACAGCTTTCTCTACCAAAATAACCAATTCCTTCCCTTTTTTTTCTGTTGCTCTGGATCAAGCAGCCAGATGGAACAGCTTGTTCCCAGCCCCTTTTGGAGTAGGCGTGCTGCATAGCCCTCTGTTTGTGTACCTGGAGCTGTAGCCTGTTTTTTCTAGTCTGGAATTCCTGACTGTAAACTGAACTAGTTGTTCAGTTTATGGCCTGTTCTGTCTCTAGATGTGTCTGTGAGATTTGGCCATGGCACAAGTCCACAAGCCAGCTAAGGAACCTTCTTAAAGAAAGTTCTTCATCTCAGGCTTGCTTAAAAAAGTACAGATCTTGGGGGTGTGAGTGCAAACAAGGCTATGGAATGAATTTACTTCAGAAAACCTGCAGGTTCTGCAGATCCTGAATGACTTGTGTAGGCTCTATCCCACTCTGCAGTTTTAATGGTACTGGCAAGTGGTTTCTGATGACACACCAGTTGGATTTGGGGAAGTTTCTAAAAATGAACTCTTAGAGAACATTGAATTCCTCCTATGTAAATGACCTTCATATTTTTCCACCTTTCTGAGCAGTAAATTCTCAAGCAGCTTGAAGTAGAGCCTACCTTAGGAGGTATTTTTGGGTCACTTCCAAAAAAAAACCCTGGACTAATAATAAACTTTCCTCACTAGGTGGGTAAGAGTGGCAACGTCCCAGCAGGCACCACTGTGGACAGCACCATCACACATCCTTCTGAGTTTGACTTTTACCTCTGTAGCCATGCAGGAATTCAGGTAATATTCCAGCTCTGCTGTGCTCAGGCTCTGGGACTGAATCCTTAGAGTTGTCCTGATGAGTAATGTTGCTTCCATTTATAGCTTGGCACACTTACAGCCACATCAGCTCAGTGCCCATTTGGCACTTACTCCTCAGAGCACTGATAGAAGGTGCAGCCTGCAGGTATGACCTCTGTCTGTCTAGGGAGATCCTCTTCCCTCTCTACTCTGCCTTAAGTGAGGAGTACATCTGGAGTTCTGGGCTCTCCAGTTCCAGAGAGACAATCCAGAGGGATTCTGTGGTGGTGTGGCTTGTCTCCAGCTGCCTGCTCCTCTCTTCTCCCCAGGGAACCAGCCGACCCTCCCACTACCAGGTCTTGTGGGATGACAACTGTTTCACAGCGGACGAGCTGCAGCTGCTGACGTACCAGCTGTGTCACACCTATGTGCGCTGCACGCGCTCCGTCTCCATCCCAGCTCCTGCCTACTATGCCAGGCTGGTAGCCTTCAGGGCCAGATACCATCTCGTGGACAAGGATCATGACAGGTAAGGAACTGTGCCTCCTCAACTTGGTAGCCAGATAACAGCCTTGAATGCTAGTTGATGGCTCTCTGTGTGTGTCCTTGCAGCGCTGAGGGCAGCCACGTGTCAGGACAGAGCAACGGCCGCGACCCTCAGGCTCTGGCAAAGGCAGTGCAGATCCACCACGACACTCAGCACACCATGTATTTTGCTTGAGAGCACCTGGGAAGATGAGGCAACCCCAAGAACCTGTGCAGTTCCTGGAATGGTTTGAATGCCTCCTGCTCCAGGGAGGACCCAGATTCCCTTCAGGCTGCCCACTCCCAGCAGCTGTGAGCAGCCACACTGACTGTGTCTGTGGCAGCAGCGCCTGGCGCACCGACACGATTGAGCCATTCGTTCCCTTGGTGTACATCATCAGAATCCAGAGACTCTCTTTTTTTTCTTGATGCATTGGACTGAATTTTTACCTCAAAAAAAAAAAAAAAAAAGAAAAAGGTTTGATCCCCCAAANGACAAGGATCATGACAGGTAAGGAACTGTGCCTCCTCAACTTGGTAGCCAGATAACAGCCTTGAATGCTAGTTGATGGCTCTCTGTGTGTGTCCTTGCAGCGCTGAGGGCAGCCACGTGTCAGGACAGAGCAATGGCCGCGACCCTCAGGCTCTGGCAAAGGCAGTGCAGATCCACCACGACACTCAGCACACCATGTATTTTGCTTGAGAGCACCTGGGAAGATGAGGCAACCCCAAGAACCTGTGCAGTTCCTGGAATGGTTTGAATGCCTCCTGCTCCAGGGAGGACCCAGATTCCCTTCAGGCTGCCCACTCCCAGCAGCTGTGAGCAGCCACACTGACTGTGTCTGTGGCAGCAGCGCCTGGCGCACCGACACGATTGAGCCATTCGTTCCCTTGGTGTACATCATCAGAATCCAGAGACTCTCTTTTTTTTCTTGATGCATTGGACTGAATTTTTACCTCAAAAAAAAAAAAAAAAAAAGAGCAAAAGGTTTGATCCTCCAGAAGTTTTTCAAAGGACTTGGCACGAAAGGTTTCTATGGAACATTTTGCTAGCTGTGGTTCCTCAGCTCTCCTCTCATCCGTGAGTTGATCATGGTGACTGATCCCTGTCTCCGTGCACTGCTTAGTGAGGATGTGTATGATGGCAAAACTCCAGTTCACTGTAAGTGTTTCTAATTGTGTGGGGCCATAGATCTTTTTTAAATGGAGATTTTAGACTTCACTCCTGTAAATGCCTTTTAACAAACATCAACTTTCACAGGTGTTGCAGATTTTTGTGTCAGTTTTAACTAATTCTCTTTTTAATCTCTGCAGACTGGGGGCTGCAAAGCAATTTGCACTATACTGCGAGTTCAGATAGGTGGTCCTTGTGCTGTGAATGTGTGATAGAAGCAGATAGTGATGCCTGTCAGTAGATTATTCATCATAATGGTTATAAAGAATACTGCCATGGTATCGTAACAAGTCCTGAACCATCATTTTCCCCACTCTAAAAATGATAAAAAAGGACAAAAAAAAAGAAAATTAGCTTTTAGGTATTTTGCAGACTTTTACAGAAGTGCCCACTTGATGCTGCTGTGTGGTTTGATAAATCTAAGTGATTTTAAAACTTTTTTCTCATAGAAGGTTTAACTTTGGCAATAAATATTTGTTTTTTAAGCCCCCCACCAGTGTAATTTTCTAGCTGACGATTGTGCATGACTTGAACCAACGTTCTGGTGTCCTTTTCAGAACACACAATTTGGCAGTTGCTGAAACTGATGGGAAAAGACACACTTCCATCCTTTTTTTAAGGGTTATTTTTAACTGTTTTATATCCACTCTTGGTGTCCTGTCTACAACATTTTTTATAAGCTTGGAATCTGGGTGTTATGTGTAGGGAAGGCTTGCCAATATGTACAGTCTAAGTGTGGTGTGTGACAGGCAACCTGAGGACTCATACCAGCATTTGAAACACTTTAATTTTGCCCTGGGAATCTGGTTGCCCACACAACTGCATCCAGCAGCATGTTGAACCCATGTGAGTCTGTCCCAGCCTAGAATTTTAGGGTTTCTTTTTAATCTGCTTGGCTTTTTTTCAGCTGCAGTGTGTAATCAAGAACAGGAGCTTGGTTTCACTGAGTACTCTTGGAATCTGTGAGCATAGTATGCTGAGACTTAGACTCCTCTTAGTGTTCCCCTGAGTTAGTGCAGCTGAAAAGCTTGTTCCTCCCCAAGCAGAGCTAGCAGCACTGCTCTGCTAACAGCACTTGGAGAAGTCCAAGGATTGCACTGTGCTCTCTGACACTCGTGTGGGGTTTGCTGCTAAGTCTCTCTGCTGTTCCAAAGCTTAGGAACCAACCCCCTCCCAAATGTCAGCAATAGGAAATGCTGTTTCCTTCAGTCTTGAAGCTTGTAAATAAAGTGAAGTTTACATTTCTCAGTGCTGGGGTTTTTGGGTGGTACCAGAGTACACTGAACTTACTCTTCAAACGGTTCTGTAGTAGTGGGTCTCAGTCAATCAAGTATAAGCTTTTTTCATTTCTGTTGACAATGGGGCTGCAGTGAACTCTGCTCCTGGCACATCCTGTGCACAGGTTTAGATTAAAAGAAAAAAAAAAAGGATTATTTTTAGGGTTTTTTTAATTTTTTTTTCAAGAATACCTCACTTGTGTAACAAAATCAGGAGGTGTGGGTGGGAGGCTGAGCCCTGCTTCAGCTCATGGCTGCTTTCCTCAGTACTCGTTCAGGGAGAAGACAAAAAACCCTTCTTAGAGTGAACTCTGACTGACCCAACACATGTGGAGAACTTTGGCACCTTGAAAAGAAACTCAGCACCCTCTGTAGGTGAGAGTGCTCCTCTGAGCTGGGGCACTAGGCAAGAATGGGACTGTTCAGGGTGCATAAGAAAGGCTTAGGTTTATCACCAGTTAGTTGTCCAGTGCCAAGCACTCCTAGTTCAGCTTGAGTGAAGTGAGAGCCTCTCCTTTGTCTGCCTGGGACTGGACTGAGTTAGTTAACACAGACCTTGTGGGCTGGCAGAGCTCTGGCTGCTCTCAAGGGGAGAGCCTGAGCTCTGCTTCATGCTGAAGGCTGCAGTGCTCTCCCTTTGGGAGAACAACACTGAAGTTCAGGACCATTTTGTGCTGGTGATGGCAACATCAGTGTTCTGGCAGCCTTGTCCCCCACAGGTCTGAGTCCAGCTCTGGAGGCTGGGCTGTGGATGGTCTGGATTAACCCCTTGGGCCTGACTGAATCGTTATGCATGTGTCAATCAATGGGAAGATGTGCATTCTGTAGCTGTAGTTCTTAGGGTGTTTTGCTTTGGGGTTGGTTTGTTTTGGTTTGTTGTTTTGTTATTATTATTTTTTTTAATATAAATAAAGCCTGTTGGCCACTGTTTAGCTGTGTGGTGTGAAAGACTTGAAATGTAGCAGAGTTTCAAGAGTTAGGGAAGGGGGTGGCTGATGGAGGAGAATAAAAAAGAAGAGGGGGCAGAATCCCAGTTTGCAACCAGTTCTGCTTGTGTGTGAGCAGCTCATTGTGCCCCAGCTCTGGCAGTCCCAGTGAGCATGGCTCACACACCCCAAGAGCCTGCCTTGGCTGGCAGGGTGGGTGCCACATCCAAAGGGCATGGAGGAGGTGGTGATGGCTTCAGGCTGTGCCTCCTCCAGCCCCAGCCAGAGCATCAGAGCTCTCCAGCCTCCCTCAGCTGCTCTGTCCCTGGGGAAGGGACAGCTCAGCTCAGAGCCAGGGTGGGACAGAACCATCCTCCCCTTACCTGCCCTTTGTGGATGTGCTGTAGGATTTTTCTTGCTCAATAGCAAGGGAGTAGCTCTGCTTTCATTTTCAGAAGGCAGGGTCAGGAGGGCATTGTATCAATCCTGATCAAACTACAAGGTTTTTTTCCTTGTCTGGTGGAGGAAAGATCTTGTTAATCTCAATGACAGATTTTCTTATTCCTTGCTATTGGCATTTTCCTCTTTCTGTGTCTAGAGGCTGAACCTTCAGTGTGAAATGTTTGCATCTGTTCCTTTGGACTTTAAGATGTAATTTTTTGTTTGTTTCTTGTTAGACTTGTACTGTTTCAAATGGTCTTTTATTACCTTTGGACTGGATGTATGTCTCTAGCAATACGAGGTACTCTTTGGAAGCTGTCCTGGGGGGTTCTGAGCCCCACGTTGCAGTGAGATGCTGGTCGTGTACAACTTGCAATGTATTTGATTCTGATTTTATTATTATTTTTTTTTTAGCCTGCAGGGATATTTTGTGTTCATGTGTCCAAAAATTATAATAATAATAATAAAAGTTGGCATTCTGGTGCCAAATGTTCTGTTTTTCCTTGTTGATGTCTAATAAATGCAATGTACAGAGTGAGCAACTGATAACTGCTGCCTGTAAACAAATGTCTTAAATTATTATAACTTTGAATTAAAACTTGTACACAGTGTGTAACCTGTGGAGCTCATTGCCACAACATCTTTCTTTCTGAGGTGATAGAAATACACCCCTGGGGAGCATCTCTGGTGCTCCTGGGAGGAGGTGTACAGGACCCTGTGGCAGCTGCAGGGGGGGAGTGTCGAAATGGGGATTGGAGTTTAATGGTCTTGGAAATGACATAGTGATGTGTAGAGAAAATGTGGTGTCAGTAGCCTCTGTGTCTGCCTGGAGAGGTGATTCTGTGTTGGAGAGTCACAAATCAATAAAGGAAGGAGCTGTTTGAGTAGTCCTCTTCTCTATTTCAGGTGAGGGTTTGCTGCTTCCTTGTGCACTTCACTGGAAATACAATGGTAAGGGCAGGAACAGCTTTTTGGATGAGGCCAAAACATGACAGCAAACGTTTTCCAACTGAACAGAAGGAAAAAATTAACTCGTGTGAGGGTGCCAGAGCACTGGAACAGGCTGCCCAGGGAAGCTGTGCAGTCTGCTCTGGAGACAACCAAAAACATCTGGACACAGTCCTGAGCAATGTCCTCTAGAGCCTGCTGGAGCAGGCAGGTAGGACTAGAGAACCTCTGGTGCTCCCTTCCAGCCTTAACCATTCCATCACTAAACTCTGGATGTAAATAACTTAAATAACCAGCACCAGCATCCAGGTTTTGGCCAGGAAGTTCTTGTGGGTTTGGGAAGCAGGATCGTTCATCCTTAGGCAAGCTTGAGGAGCCCAAAAGCAAAGGATTACAAACCTGCTCTTGTCTGGCATTGGCTGGTAACATCCCTTCTGGGCTTTGTGAGTGTCTGCTCTCCTGGGGCGGGAAAGAGGGGTTGGCAGCTTTGGGTGGAACAGAGCAGCTTGTGCAGCAGGAGAGCTGGGTCAGCAGAACTGGATCCATTGCCATGGCCTCAGCCTGAGCAGCCCAAGGAAGGAAAAGAAGGGTCCAAAATTGGGGAAAAAACGGAGTCAAAGAAGGGAAAAAGAGACTTGAAAAAAAATGAGCCCAAGAAAAGGAAATGAGTCCAAAAAGGGAAACAATGAGTCCAAAAAAGGAATAAATAAGTAAAAACCGAAAGTACCCCAACGCGATGCCTGGTGCTGGCACAGGGGCAGGCCCGGGGCTGCTGCTGTGCCGCTCCTGAGCACCAGCTAGGTCTCCTCGGCCGGGTTCCAGCCCGTTCCCTGTCGCTGTCTCTCCGTTGCCTCTCCCCGCTGCTCTCCACCCCAAGGCCCAGCCCCAGGCCGGCGCCGCCGCCTCGCGCGGGCCCAAGATGGCGTCGGGCGCGCCGGGCGCCGCCTTTGTTGCTGGCGGGTCCAGGCGGCGGCGGCGGCGCGTGC
>VWZO01017515.1:23621-46937 GCA_013396975.1 Bucco capensis
AGGGAGGTTGCCACCGGGGGGGCTGCACAATGGGGGCCCAGGTGGGTTTGTAACAGGGGTCTGCGAGTGGGGGGTGCGAGGTGAGGGCTGTGCGATGGGAGGATGCCGTGGGGGTGAGGGATGCGCAGGGGGGACTCTGCGGGGGTATGGGGGTCAGGCCGTGCCTGCGGGTCCCTGAGAGGAAGCTCTTCTGTCTGGGCCTGCAGCCCGGCCCGGGGGAGCTGGGGGTGTTGGGGAGGGGGCTGCAGGGCTGTCCTGATTTGGGGAGGGGTCGGCAGCCTTGTTTCCCCCCCCCCCTCGGGGGGGCCCTGAGGAGGAGGAGCAGCAACGAATAAGGGAGCGATGGAGGGGCTAGTGCCGGGCAGAGCACACACAGGATTGGGGTGCAGGGCTGGGGGTGCCCCCAAAGCATGCTGCAAGCCTTGAGCAAAGGGCTTGTTTTCCACGGAAGCCCCTCCTCAGCTCCTCATCCCTTGCTGTCTCCCTGTCCCCCTCCCCAGCATCCTGCTCCTCCGATGCAGTGTTTTGGGGAGCAGATGTGAGGCTGGCAATGCTGCACACCCTGACAGCACGAAGCATCTCCTCTCCTCTCCTCTCCTTACACGGGGGCATGCGCGGAGCCCGGGCTGTGTGTGGCTGGCTGCCGGTGAGGGGCTGTGGGGGCTCAGCTCCCCCCACCCCTACCTCCACACACACCCTGGCTGGAGACAGGAGCAGCTGATGGTGCCTTTGGACCCAGCCCCTTTGTGCTGGCCTGATCCCCAGAGAGCTGCTCCCCAAAAGTCACCCAGCCATCACATCAGCAGATGCTGACTCCTGTCCCTGCTGTGAGCATCACAAACTTGTGCTGCTCGAAGTCACAGGAGGATTTGGGTGCCTAAAACAAGGCAGAGGAGGGGAAGGAACACTGGGGGCTGGAAAGCAGTGCCCTTTCACAGCCCTCATGCTATCAGGTTTGCTACCCACTGTGAGGTGGTGGCATGGTGAGCTTTTGACATCAAACTGCTGCATGTTTACAGTCAAACTTTGGTCCTTCTCTATGGTATTTAATTCTCAGTGTGGTGTGGAGATCTCTGGGTGTCTGTGTTCTCTCCTGGCTGCTGGTGCTTTGTGTTTGGGGTGATTTATTGGGCTCTGGAAGCTGTGATTTGGTATGGCAGGCATTGCTGGAGCCCCGGGGAGATGCAGATAATGCTGGCAATGCCTGCATCCTCCTCCTGCCTGGCAGCCTTCACAAACTCTGTTAGATGCTTTAAAACAGCCTCTCACATGGGATGAGGCCACACTCAGAGGGGACAGGAAGGTGTTTGGGTCCTGCTGACAGCACAGGGGTCACTGAGGCTGTGCTGGGAGCAGGGCTCTGCTGCTGTGCTCTTTGCCTTTTCCTCCCCAGATCTGTCTGGGGAACATCTGCTCCTGCCTGAGCCATCCCTCATGCAGGGGAGATGTTCATCTTGTGTGGCAGGAGTAACAGGGATCCCACCCTGCCTTAGCATCTCTTTGCCTGCCCACAAGCCTCAGGTATGAGGCTGATTCTCGTGTAGGAGCTCTGACCATGCTCGGCTGTGACCTGTCAGGGGAATAAAGCAGAAACACAGCTTGTGCCTGGATGTGCCCAACATGAACGTGCCTGGAAAGGCAGCAGGGGAACCCAGGGCATCTTGTGACTCCCAGGCACTGCTCAGGGAGGCACATGTGTGCTGGTATTAAAAACTGAAGTCTGTTTCCCCCCCAACATTTTGTTTTCTCTGTCCCTTCCAAACTTCCTAAGGGCTGTTAGTCTTAACCGTTGTCTTCCTGTGCTAAACTTTGCACAAACCCCAAAGCTGTTCTGTCAGTTGGGTCTCTTTATCTTCAGGAAACATGAAACTGCATGTGTGCCTGCTTATGGGATGGGATTATACTGAGAAACAAAGCTGGGAGAGAAGTACCTTGCCTGGAGACATGGCACCTATGATTTATCTCTAAATGCTTTCTGCAGCCTCTCTCTAAGCTCTGGGAAGAACAAAACAGGGACAAGTTATTAAGATAAGAGACGGTAAAAGGAAGCTAAATCAGGCAGAAAAGCAGTGCTCTTTGGCAGGGGGATGTGGGCTGGAGCTGTGTGTGGGTTTTAACCTCCTCACCCAGCCTGAGGCTCTTGCAGGCCTGCCCGGGGCTCAGGGACACGATGGGACACAGAGAGGAGCCAGCATCGCCTTTGTCCTGTCCCCTCTGGCGCTGGGGACTGCCTTTGTCTGCTGCTCCTGGCTCAGTGCATCCCTCCTGCTGCCTGGATGGTCTGCAGGAGCTGTGGGAGACCCTGTGTGGTGTCAGCCTTTGCCTGATCCTGCTGCTGTTACGGGGGACCCTGGGCTCGTGTGTGGGGTCACGAGGAGCACACAGTGTGTTGGGTAGAGGTGGTGGCATTCACAGCACCAAGTGCTCCTCACACCCCATCAGAGAGACCAAAAAGGGGGATGTGGAGCTGTTGGGCAGCCAGGGCCAGCTCAGCAAGACCCTTCTGGGTCAGTTTGTGCCACCGAGCCCATGCCACTGGCATCACCACACCCCGCTGCTCTCCCTGGAGACAAGCAGCTGATCTGAAGGCTCTGATGGAGGTGGCCATGCTCTTGCTGCTGTTTGTTAGGCTCTATCACAGCACCCACAGCTCACGCTCAGGCCCAGCCTGGCCCACGGCACACTCTGCACCCCAGAGTTACTAACACTTTTAACCTGACCCTCTGGAGTTTGTCACCTGTGACTCCCACATGGAAAGCTGAGTTTTGACATGGCGCAAGGATGCTGTTTGCAGTCCTTGGTGCTCGGTGTTGAGGATACAAAGAACTAAACTGCTTTCAGAAGTAAATGCTGTAATAAAAGAGCTTAGAGCCTGTTTTGGCACATTTCTTGGACGCAGCCACCATAACCGGGGGCAGGAGAAGTGCTTGGGAAGTCAGACTTTTCCTCAGAAGATGGGCTGTGGGGCATGGGATGGGTTTCATGCTGCTTGTTGATGGCTGCATCCTCTGCCCCGTGTGGGTGTGATCTGCTTGAACTCAGTTTAGTGTCAAAGTGAAAGTGCCTGTGGCCACATGGAACTGCTTGTGCTCAGGGCGACTGGGGCTGGAGCAGGTGATGGGTGTGATGTGTGGGCTGCCAGAGACGAGATGGTGCTGTTTGGAGCCTGGGCTCTGTGGGACAGTGTCTGTCACGGCTTAGAGCTCGTGCTTGTGAAGATGTTGAGCCTGGAGATTGGGAAACTAATTGCTCATCCCGCTAGCAATTACCTTTCCTGTTGGTGCTGCTGCTTGCTTCACCTCCCGACAGGGCTTTTGCCTTGCCAGGCAGGTGTCGGGTGGGAGATGGCTTGGGCTGAGGATGCACTCGGCTCCGGTTCCCAACAGCGCTTGGGGGCTGGCTGCCTGGGGAGGGGGCTGGCTGCGTGGGNGGCTGCCAGAGACGAGATGGTGCTGTTTGGAGCCTGGGCTCTGTGGGACAGTGTCTGTCACGGCTTAGAGCTCGTGCTTGTGAAGATGTTGAGCCTGGAGATTGGGAAACTAATTGCTCATCCCGCTAGCAATTACCNGAGGATTTCAATGGCTTGGTAATTCCATGCCGTCCCACCGGCGGCTCGGCCCGGGCGCAGGCAGCTGTTGGGCAGCGGGGTCCTGTTCCCCAGCTGTTCCGATGAACAAGAGACACAAAGCCCATCCCGGCGCTAATTGCCCCGAAAGGACTTTCCCGTCGGTGCCTCTGCCCTTGCCTCCATCCCTGCCTGCTCGCCGCTGCTTCACCCGGCAAGGGGCGAGGCTGGGGGAAGAGAGGTGATGGTGGCCGCGGTGCTTCTACCACCGAGCCATCTCCAGGGCACTGCTTTTGTGTGTGGCAGTCTGTGATTCCTGCCGGGGCTGCTGAATTTGTAATGGCAGGCAGATTTCATCCCGCTCACTGCCTGCATTGTGCCCTCCAGCCCCCGGCCCCGGTGCCTGCATTTACATGACAAAGTGGGAGCCTCTGCAGCTTCTCCTTGGAGAGTCGAGGTATGCAGAAGCCCCTCTGTGTCTGGGCACTTTGGGGATGCTTTTGAACCAGGCTGCTTCTGCCAAAGGGGAACTGGAATGTTTTGCCCTCTGCTGACCCTGTCCATGTCATATCTCTTGCAGATAGCTGTGTCCCAGGTAGGCACTGCTGCTCCAGACATGCACAGGCACTTGCAGATAAGGGCTTTTAAACTATCTTTGGATCTCAAAGTAATTTAGACAGGAAAAGTCATTATTAGTTCCTGCTTTGCTGGTCAGGCTCTGGGCGATTGGCACAAGCCCTGGGAGCAGCTTGGGGCAGCTGCCAGGATCATCTCAGGGGTGAGGAGAACCTGCAGGTGCTGGCCTTGCAGGGAAGGCAGCACAGAGCTGCTGTCCTCTGGCAGCTCTTGCAAGTGAGCTGCATGGTTTCTCACTCAAGAGGCAGAGCAGGGACCAGAGGCTCCAGGAGCTCTGGCAAATACCTCCTTGATTGCCAGCTATGATTTAAAAATGCATCAGCTTGCAGCCAGGGAGCTGCTGATTGCCAAGAAATGTTCTTCATGTGGAGACATGAATTACACCACAAGTAGCTCATCTGAAAACCAACTTCTTAAAGCAAGCTGCCCCTGGAGCATATTTGTCTCAAGGGTGTCAGTGGCTACCCTGTCCTGGAGCAGCTGTGAGTGCCTGGAGGGGTCTGAGCCCCATGTCACCCTTGGAGATCCCTGTCCTGCCTGTTGGGCTGCTTGGAGTCATATGCTTCCTTGTCTGAGGAGGCTCTGGGGCCAGGTTAGCCCCAGGCTGCTGCCACAGGGCAGAAGCAAGAGCAGAGGTTGGCTTGGCAGAAGTGAATGCTGCAGTTCAGCCCCTGGATGCTCCCAAGAGTTGTCCTGCAGTGTGGTGGCCTTCCAGCAACAGGAAAAGCCTTGCAGAGAGAGGCTGCAATGCTGAACAGCAGATCTGGAGTTTGCTGCTCTTGTTTTTCTGCTTCTGGTATTTTTAGCCTAGAAGTGAAATGTGGATTTCAAAGGAAAGTGGATGGGAGCAAGGAGTGCTAAAAGCACGATGTGTTCAGGAGGGAAATTGGAGCTGAGCTGCTCTTTGGGGGCTGATACGGACAGCTGGCCACCCAGATGGAGTGCTCTGAATATCCCAAACACCGCGCTCCCCGCACCTGGCCCAGCTGGCCGAGATCTCCTGGGGTCTGAGGAGCAGAGACAAGATGCAAACTGAGGTGGGTGGAGACAGTGAAAGTGAGAACAGGGCAGGAAGGGCAGATCTCACCTTGGGGTGCAGCAGAGTCTGAGGGTGCTCTGAGCTGGGAGAGGCAGCTCAGTCTGGTGGCCATGTGTTGGTGCCCATCCCTGCACCTCGAGGTTCTGGCACTTGAGTTATCCTGTCAGCTGGAGTTTGAAATGCCATCATTAATAACTGTACAGAACCAAAGCAAACCCTTGCCCTGCAGAATCTAGCAGTTCAAGAGTCACCTAGTACAGATGCAGTAACATGTTTCCTGTTTTCTGTGGCATCCTCCCTCCGGCAGCGCGTCAGAGTTTGCTGCAGGATGGAGGGGAGAACACACACGTTGGCAGATCCCTGCTGATGGAGTATTTAGGGAATCACATCCCCCTGGAGAGGGGCAGAGCTGGAGCTCTGTGCTGAAGGAGCCAGTGCTGCTCTCCCATCAAAGGTGGCAGATGCCAGAGCTCTCAGCACAGACACAAAGCTCTGCTTGCCTTTTAAACCCAGGGCTGGAGAGTTTCTTGCTGCTGTCCTGGTTGGTTGCATATTGTGACATTTCATGTGTAGAAGAGAAGTTGAAGCACAGCTTTGTGGCAGTGTAGCAGATGATTTCAAAGCTCTTTTAATGTGGACGTTAGGTACAACCTGTCCTTCAGTGTCAGGAGAACCAAATGTGGCCATCCGTCCCCACACCTGGTCAGGAAATTGAGTCATGGGTATCGTGGTGTTCACTAGGATGGGTGCAGCCGTGCTCAGAGCAGGTGGTGGGAGTCCTCTGTTCTCCAAAGGTCTGTACCACAGCCAGACTTGGCCTCGGATGAGTTACCTTCCATAAGGCAAAGCAGAGGTTGTTTATCTGCCAGCGGATGGTCTGACACTTACAGGTGGTGGCACAGCAGAGGGTTTGGCACTGCCCTTGGATGGCTTGGCTGGCCAGGCAGTGCTCAGGGAGCAGCTGTGCTGGTCTCAATTCTGCCACCACCACCTCCTGCCAGGAGCATGAGCAGTGGGAGACCTCCTGCTCTGGGATGTGGTGCTGGGAGTGCTGTGACTCTGTGTGGGCACAGGCTTTCCTGCAGCCCCCACCTCTCTGCTCTCTGCAGCTGCAGGCGCATACCTGCCTCCGCTGCAGCAAGTGTTCCAGGCGCCGCGCCGGCCCGGCATAGGAACTGTTGGCAAGCCCATCAAGCTCTTGGCCAACTACTTTGAAGTGGACATCCCCAAGATTGATGTCTATCATTATGAAGTGGATATCAAACCTGACAAATGTCCCCGCAGAGTCAACAGGTAAGGCAAGTATTAGAGGTTTTGGCACTTGCTCCTCCCCGCTTCCAGTTCCCTTGCGGAGGCTCCCCAAGTGCCTGTCTCTGCCATCCAGGTGATGTGGTGCCAGGCCTCACAGTGCTGGCTGACTGACTGGACCCCACCAGCCATGTCCCTGACAGCCTCAGAGGTCCTGGACCTCAGCACAGGGCTCTGCTGCTTCACAGCAGCTGTGTGATTTTGGCAGCAATCCTGTGTTTAAAAATAGCAAGCCCTGACCTCAGGCCATCGTGTACTTTTCTTTTCTTTGTTTTTCTTTTGATGGCCTTCTATTTGCTGCCCATCCCCTCCTGCCCCAGCAGCTCTGTGCCCTGAAGGCTGGCCAGCAGATGCTTTTGGCAGCCAAGGGCAGTGAGTCTCTCACTCTCCTGCTCGTGCACGTTCCTGTGTGCTGTGTAAACTCATTCTGCCAAAGGCAATACATTGAGCTGTGGGGCAAGGCACGTGGCTGCTTGTCCAGGGGACCCTTAGCTCTGCTCTCTGGTGCTGTGTGGCTCAGAAGTGCCCCAGGTAGGGACCAGGAAGGTCACAGAAGGTGTCAGGCTGTAAAGAAACCAGTGAAACAAACCTTATCCTTGTCTCCTCCTGCCCCTCTTTCTTGCCCTGCTCTCTTCTGTAGGGAAGTTGTGGAGTACATGGTGCAGCACTTCAAACCACAGATCTTTGGTGATCGAAAACCAGTCTATGATGGGAAGAAGAACATCTACACTGTCACAGCCTTGCCCATTGGGAACGAGAGGGTAAGAGGAGGGTGAGGAGCCCTCATGCCTGGGAAGGACCAGCTCAAACCCTCCTCTCCCCTTGCGCCTGCGGGGATGCCATGGTCGCTTCCCTCCCTTCTCCACCCAGGTTGACTTTGAGGTGACAATCCCAGGGGAAGGCAAGGACAGGATATTTAAGGTCTCCATCAAATGGATGGCCATCGTCAGCTGGCGCATGCTGCACGAGGCCCTGGTCAGTGGGCAGATCCCTGTCCCTCTGGAGTCTGTCCAAGCACTGGATGTAGCCATGAGGCACCTGGCTTCCATGAGGTACCTGCACAGCTGCCGTTGGCAGGCTGTTGAGTCTGGGACTGGCCTTGGAAATCTTTGGGAGGAGGCTGATTGCTTTGGGTGCTGCTGCAGTAGAAATAAACAGAGTGATGCTGCTGGCAGGGCGAGTGGTGCCTTAGAGGGGCTGGGGGTGTTTATGGTCTCTGCTGTAGGGCTGGGGTGCTCTGTTTGGTGTGGGGTGCTCTGTTTGACACAGACTACTCTATTTGACACAGGGTGCTCTGGTTGACGTGGGGTGCTCTGTTTGACATGGTATGAACTGTTTGACATGGTGTGCCCTGCTTCTCAGGTACACTCCTGTGGGTCGCTCCTTCTTCTCCCCCCCTGAAGGTTATTACCACCCCCTGGGAGGTGGCAGGGAGGTCTGGTTTGGTTTCCACCAGTCAGTCAGACCTGCCATGTGGAAGATGATGCTCAACATTGACGGTGAGGTGTTTTTCATGCTGGGGATCTGCAGCAGTGGGGCTGGGGGTGTTTGGGGAGGCTCGACTTGGCTGCCTTTTGGCCAGGTCCATCTGCTGGCAGAGAGCAGGGAGGCATGGTGCTGTCTGTGTCCCACAGTGTCAGCCACTGCCTTCTACAAAGCCCAGCCTGTCATTGAGTTCATGTGTGAGGTGTTGGACATCCGTAACATCGACGAGCAGCCCAAGCCCCTGACTGACTCGCAGCGCGTGCGCTTCACCAAGGAGATCAAAGGTAGAGCCCCAGCCCAGGGCTTGTCTGCTAGCCAGCCCCTGCAGCAGGAGCTTGCAGTGAGATGGGGTGGGTCTCTTCTCCAGGGTTAACAGGGAGAGGATGGCTTCAAGTTGCAGCAGGAGAGGTTTAGATTGGATAGATGGAGGAATTTCTTCCCTGCAAGGGTTGTTAAGTCTTGGCCCAGGATGCCTAAGGGAGGTGCTGGAGTCACCATTCTTGGAGGGGTTTGAGAAACATTGAGATGCTCTCCTTAGGGCCATGGGTTAGTGGGATGGGAGTGCTAGGGATGCTTGGACTGGATGAGCTTAGAGGTCTCTGCCAACCTTGATGATTCTGTGTGTGTGAGGTGGGGGCACAGGCATTGCCCATGTGGCATGTCTCCTGGGCACTGTCACAAGTGCACTTCCTGGGCTGTCTGTCAGTGCTTCTGCTCTGCAAAGGGTTAATTCTTTCAGGCAGATGTTGGTGGGGAATGGCTCCTGCCTTTACCAGTGCTGTTGTGTCTCCCCTCAGGTCTGAAGGTAGAGGTTACCCACTGTGGGCAGATGAAGAGGAAGTACCGCGTGTGCAACGTTACCCGGCGCCCAGCCAGCCACCAGACGTAAGGCAGCTGGGAGAGAGAGAGCCAGCCTGTTGTTCTCCTTTTTAGCAGCTGCTGGTGGCATTAGGGAGAGCTAGATGGGAAGCCCCAAACTGCCAGGGCAGGAGGAGGTGGCTTTGGGGCTCTGCAGGGAGGGTGGGAGTGCAGAGCATGCTTTGTCTGGCAGGCGATGCTCCAGTGGGCGGGAGCTGACATGCCAGGAATTGTCCTAGTTTTTTACCTCTGAGTTTGGTTTTCTTCTTGCTTAAAATAGGCACTGCCAAGGCAGAAGCTTTGTCAGGGGATGAAGTGATTCCCTGCTTTGAAGTCATGTGCATGGGGCTGGGAGCAGGCTGGGCCTGGGCTCCTCTCTGGGTTGGGGTGCTGCCCTGCTCCCCTCAGCACCCCACGAATGGGAGCTGCAGCTCATCATCCGAGTTTGCCCTGGGAATTGTTCCTGGGGAGGCTTGGAAGCAAACCAGGATTCAAGGGAGAGGCTGAGGGGGAGAGCAAGGGGACCCTGCAGACCTCCTCATGGGGACAGTGCTGGGGCAGGATGAGCTGTACTGGGTGCTTGCTGCCTGCCCTGCAGCTGCTGCCCTGTCCCAGGAGAGGCTGCTTAGCCTTACCCTGGAGCTCTTCTCTACCCCAGGGAGGACACCAAGCTCAGAAATCCTCCTGAATGCCACTCTGCTGTATTTATGTACCTGGCAGAGGCATGTGTGGCACGTCCTGCAATAAACATTTGTCCTGATTAGCTGGATTAGTGAGGAGAACTCTATTTAGGGACCTGAGTCGCAGACAAGGGTCAGAGAATTCCTGGCTCAAAAAAAACACTGTACTGCTTTTTGTTTTCTGTGATGGTAGCTCAGAGTGGGATCCTGCCAGTTCCCTCTCTTCCGAGCCCCAGCAAGTAGTGCCTGAGGTATGGGAGTGTCTGCTTTGACTAGGTGCATCCTTCCTGTCCTGCCTCTGCCAGGTTTCCCCTGCAGCTGGAGAGTGGTCAGACAGTGGAGTGCACAGTGGCTCAGTACTTCAAGCAGAAATACAACCTGCAGCTGAAATACCCTCACCTACCCTGCCTGCAGGTTGGCCAGGAGCAGAAGCACACGTACCTGCCCTTGGAGGTGAGTGGCAGCCTCAGCTTCTGGGCACCAGGCAAAGTGCTGGCAGATGCATGACAGTGTTCTGCAGCTCGTGTGTTCATGAGCTCCATATTGACCTGGCAAGAGCCACTCCTAGGAAGTGAGGGAGGAGAACACACTCATACTGCTGTTCCCCTGCAGCTGCACACTTGGCATCTGTGCCTTGGGGCTGCTTGCAGCCTGTGAGTGCTGTGCCCACGAGGGAGCTGAGCTGTGCTCCCTGTGTCTCGCTGTCCCTCATGCATGGCTGCTGTCTCTCCCTTGCCATGCAGGTGTGCAACATCGTGGCAGGCCAGAGGTGCATCAAGAAGCTCACAGACAATCAAACATCAACCATGATAAAAGCAACAGCCAGGTCTGCCCCAGACAGGCAGGAGGAGATCAGTCGCCTGGTACGTGGCACGAGCCCTGGGGAGGGAGGGGGCCAGGGCTGCAGTCTGATGGCAGCTTCCAGCACTGTGTCTGTGAAGAACCTTGGTGTGCTCCTGCTGCTGGAGAGCTGCAGCCTGCCCACAAGATGCTGCTGGGGTGAATGGCTTGCTTTGATCTCCCTGTTCTCACTGCATCCCTGGGCAGTGATCTGTGTCTGGAGGAGCCCAGCTCAAAGTGATGTGGAGACAACCCAGCAAACCCAGCTCCTTGTGCTGGTAGAACCTGGCCTGAAGGGAGCTGGAACTAAAAATAGGAGAACCAATGAAGAGAAGTGACCCCAGCTCTGGGTCTATGTGGGGTGTGTGAATTGTGGGGCTGTGGTGCAAGGTCTCAGGCTCAGGGCTCACTGAGCCAGTGGCCAGGCAGGAGCTGGTTCATGGTGCTGTTGTTACCCAAACTGATGTTTGGAGGAGAGGCTTTGCCCCTTGGTGTTGAACCAGTTGCCCTCCCCTTACGGAGAGGATTGCAGCTCTGTAGAGAGCAGGACTCAAGGTGCCTGTGTTTCCTGGCCAGCTGAAGCTGTGTGGGATGCAGCAGTTGGTCTCATTCCCTCCCGTGGCTCTTCCTTCCCTCTGCAGATGAAGAATGCCAGCTACAACCTGGATCCATACATCCAGGAGTTTGGGATCAAGGTGAAAGATGACATGACAGAGGTGACAGGGAGGGTCCTGCCAGCACCCATCCTGCAGTATGGAGGCAGGGTAAGCAGGGCTGTGCTGCCTGGGAGTTGGGCTCTGTTGACCACTGTTTCTGAGCAAAACTTGTGCTTTCCTTCAGGTTTGTAGGTTAGAGCTGGAATTTTTTCATCAAGAGCACCTTGGGTTTGGGTTTAGGGGTTTCTTTTTCCATATAACTATCTGAAAGATGTAGCTAAGAGTCATTTGGTGACAAAAAAAGTGACCAAAAAAGTCAGGACAAGGCAGCTGGGGTGAATTCTCCATCACCTTTGAGGAGCTGGCTGCCAATTGCCCATCACCGAGTGCCCCTGGCAGCACAGGGAGCAGGGCACACAGCTTTGTGGTGGGGAGCAGAGCCCCTGGCAGGTGTGGGTCCTCCCCAGGGGCCAGGCAGGCTGAGGCAGAGCTCTGAGAGTGTGTTTGCCTTGCAGAACAGAGCCATTGCAACTCCCAACCAGGGCGTGTGGGACATGCGCGGCAAGCAGTTCTACAACGGCATCGAGATCAAAGTCTGGGCCATTGCTTGCTTTGCCCCCCAGAAGCAGTGTCGAGAGGAGGTGCTGAAGTAAGCAAAGGGGCAGCCCTTGAGGGGGGGTGACACTGGGGAGTGACCTGTTCAGAGTGCAGCCACTCTGCTGCTCCCAGCCTCAGGCTGCACTGCTAACGCTGCATCTGGATTGCTCGTGCTACAGATTTGATCCAGGGGCAGGCTGGGTGTTCAGCCTTGTTGCTGTTAGCTTCTCCAGGGTGCCTGGCTGTTTATGCTGTGCAGCCATGGGTCTCATCTGCTTGGTGGCTAGGGAGTGTGGCAGAGCTGCTGTGGGGACACAGGCTCAGGGCTCACTGCTTCTCCTCTTGGCCACAGGAACTTCACGGACCAGCTGCGCAAGATCTCCAAGGATGCAGGGATGCCCATCCAGGGCCAGCCCTGCTTCTGCAAGTATGCCCAGGGAGCAGACAGTGTGGAGCCCATGTTCAGACACCTCAAGAACACCTATTCAGGGCTTCAGCTGATCATTGTCATCCTGCCTGGGAAGACGCCAGTGTATGGTGTGTCTGGGGCAGGGGGAGAGGAGCTGGGCTCTGAGGGCTGCCTCTGCTGTGCCTGGGCTCTGTCCTGGCTCAGCAGGGCTGCCTCTGCTCTGCCTATTTGCAAGGCTGCTGCTGGAAGCAGTGCTTTGCCAGTGTCCTGTCTGCTCACTTGCCTCCTCTGCCCACAGCTGAGGTGAAGCGTGTTGGGGACACCCTGCTGGGGATGGCCACGCAGTGTGTGCAGGTCAAGAACGTGGTGAAGACCTCCCCCCAGACCCTGTCCAACCTCTGCCTCAAGATCAACGTCAAGCTTGGCGGGATCAACAACATCCTCGTGCCTCACCAGCGGTTCGTGGGCTCCTGCCTCTCACAGCTTGGGGCTTATTGCCCAGGGCCCTGCTGGTGTTGCCTGCCTGGCTTTACCTGGGGACCTCTTTGAGATGGGCTAGCTCTTTGACATGGGGGTTTGCAGCCTGTCTTGCCTTGTACTGAGCTGTTGAAGTGCCCAGGCCAACACCTGGAGGTCAGGAGATGGTCTGTGTGTGATCTGCTTGCCTCTGTGGGACTGTTCATCACCCTGAGATGGTCCTGGAAGGCTAACTGCTGCTTTCTCCTCTCTCCCACCAGCTCTGCTGTCTTTCAGCAGCCAGTGATCTTCCTCGGGGCCGACGTCACTCACCCACCAGCAGGAGATGGGAAGAAACCTTCCATCACAGCTGTAAGTTCCTTGCCTGGGGCCAGCCTTGATGCCTGAAAGTCCTGCAGGAGCTGGGGTGGGACTTGTGTGTCCATGAAACACCTATGCCACTGCTGGGTGACACTTCCCAGGGAGTTTAATCCCCCTCCTCTCCATAGAGGAGCTGTGGTTTTGGGGAGCCACTGGCAGCTGCCAGCAGATGGAGCTGGTGATGTGCTGGAGCCTGGACAGGGTGTGAGGAGCTCAGCGTGGCTGCTCTGCTCACCAGAGTCAGCCCTGGGCAACCCTGGCCCTGCAGGGCAGCCCTGGGAGAGACCTTCCTCAGCCAGGAGAGCTTGGGCTTTGGACATGGGGGAAGCTGGGGTGACTGGAGCCTTTTGGGGAGGAGAATTTGCCTTCACCTCGGTGAATGATGAGCATCCACCAAGTGAAGGGCTGCTTGTGCCCTTCATCAGGCTGTGAGATGTTGCCTTGTGCTTGGTGCAGCACAGGAGAGAGAGAGAGGTTCTGGTAGAGTCTGTTTTAATTAAGCACATCAGCATGTTCCTCTGCAGTTCTTAACTTTCCAGGACTCCTCTAGCTCAGGTTTTCCTTGGCATGCAAATGCATCTTTGGAGGAGTGTTGTTTTCTCTTGATTAGAAAGGGTTGGGCAGTGCTTCTGGCTGTTAGCTGGAGCTGTGGGTGGGACAGAGCAGTCTGCTTCCCCTCTGCCAACATCTGCTGGGCTTTCTGTGCAGGATCACTGGGGATTTTTTGCCTTGATTTCTATGAAAGCTTTTCTAAAGCTGCAGGGGAGGAGGAGAAGGTTAGAACCTTCAGATGGCCTTGGTCTTGTCCTTAATTAAACAGTGGAAGGGAGTCCTTGGCAGAGGCCAAAGGAAACAGTTGTGCTGTGGTGCAGTCTAAGCCCTAGAGCTCCATTTGCCAGGCAGAAGTGAAGCTGGCCCAGAGGGCAGGGGCAGCAGGGGCAGCAGCACTCAGGATGTGGGGACTGTGGGGCAGCAGGCAGGGTGCTTGTGCCACAGCTGGAGGGGGGAGGACAGGCTGCTAGCATTGCTGCCTGGTGTTGCTGTGCTGGAGAGCTCAGCAGCAGCTGTTCCAGCAGCCACCTTGGAGGTGGCAGCTTGTTCCCTAAGGGTGTCATTGCCCTGATGAAAAGAGCAGAGCAAGCTTTGGGGGTCACACAGTCCTTTGGGGAAGCTACAAACCTCTCAAGTGAGACATGGAGGGAGAAGGACTCTGGGAGGCAGAGTGGGCAGTCCTGCTTGCCCCTCCAGAGCAGCAGCAGCCCCCACAGCCACGTCACTCAGTGGCACCAGCCAAGTTGTGTCCCCGCATGTTCCCAGAATGGCCAAGGGCACAGCAGAGCATGACTCTGGGACGTGGCCACCCCCTGCAATGTCCCTTTGGGGCACTGTAGAGCATTTTGCTGTCCCAGCTGCTGCTCTGTGAGCTCAGACACTGTGCCCACAGGCAGGGGCCTGGCCCATGTGTGTGTGTGCAGGTTGTAGGCAGCATGGATGCTCACCCCAGCCGCTACTGTGCCACGGTGCGCGTGCAGCGGCCACGCCAGGAGATCATCGAGGACCTGTCCTACATGGTGAGGGAGCTGCTCATCCAGTTCTACAAGTCCACACGCTTCAAGCCCACCAGGATCATCTTCTACAGGGATGGAGTGCCCGAGGGGCAGCTGCCCCAGGTGAGGGGAGGGGAGGGTCCCTCAGATCCCCAGCTCCCCAGGGGTTCCCTGGAGGTGCCAGCATGTCTCCTCTCCCCCTGCTTGCTCTTCTCTTCAGATCCTTCACTATGAGCTCCTAGCCATCCGAGATGCCTGCATCAAACTGGAGAAGGATTACCAGCCTGGCATCACCTACATTGTGGTGCAGAAAAGGCATCACACTCGCCTCTTCTGTGCAGACAAGAACGAGAGGGTGAGTGCTCTGGGGTGCTGGAGGTAGTTGATCCCCCCTCCCCGAGCCTTTGGGAAGAGCCCAGCCCTGGCTTTGCTGAGGGGAATGCTCACCACTAGCAAGCAGAGCTCTTTTGTGAATGAAACATACTGCTGGGTTGACTTCCACATCCCTGCGGATTAGGCTGCTTCTGGAAAGCCAGACAGCTGTTTGCTGTTCTTAGGAGTTACTGGGTGCTGATGATCCTGGTGACTCTCTTGAAATAGCTTCTGTCAGCTTGAAAACATCTGTTGTTTTGGTGGTAGCTGTAGCTGCTTGATGTGACAAGGGTGAGTAACCCCTTGCTTGGTCACAGCTTGTTGCTGTGTGCCCTGCAGAAGCTTTGCTTGCAGTGGCTTTTGCTAGGTGTGGTGTCAATTCAGTGGTTAGTTGTGGTCTAGCCAGACTGTACCTGAGCAGGAAGGTTTAATCCTGAGAACTAAGGGCAGATTTTGATCAGGATGCAGAAGTTCCCCCTTAATGGGCACTTGGGTTGCAGCTCTGCATGGTGCTCTCCAACAGATGCTGAGATGCAGACCCTGCACCAGGGCCCTGCTGTGTTACAGATGGTGCTCTGGGCAGCTGGAAATAACCACACTCTGCAGCACTGGGATGTCTCTTTTCATTCCCTGTAGATCGGGAAGAGTGGGAACATCCCAGCAGGAACAACAGTGGATACCAATATCACTCACCCCTTTGAGTTCGACTTCTACCTGTGCAGCCATGCAGGCATTCAGGTACTGTGCTGGGAGCTGGCTCTTGCCATGCTGCTGGGTTTCTTTGGCTGTTGTTGCAGGTTGTTCTGTCCTGCATCCATCCTGCATCCATCCTGGCCCTGGCACAGCTTCCCTCTGGCACCAGTGAGGTGGCCATGGGCAGCTCAGGCTGTGCTGCCCTGTGCTGGTTTGCTGAGCAGGTGCCAGTACAGCACTGCTGCTGCTTTATGTGGCACAGACTTGATTTGTCTCCTGGAGCCAAGGATCTCTCATGAGATTTCTCCTCCTTCAGAGCAGCCAATTCAGCAGCTTGTCAGCTGGTGCCTGAGTGTGCTGGGCGGAGATGGGAGCCTGCTTGTCAGCAGGGACCTGCTGTCTGCCTGTGGCTGGGAGAGCTGGGGCCAGCAGCCATCCCTGGAGCAGGGTGGCTTGCTTTGCAGCTGCCTTTCTGCAGACAGCCAAGATTAGTCAGAAACCATCATGAAAAAAAACTGCACTCCTTTAATCCACAGCTGCTTCCACAAGGGAAGCTTTTTGGCTTGCTCTCCCCCTGCAAGGCCAGCAGGCAGCTGGCCTAGTCTGGGGGGGAGTGTGGTGCAGCAGGCTCCTGCTGTGTCAGGAGCCAAGGGCAGCAGAGCAGGAGCACAGGCAGTGCCTGGGCATGGGGCAGTGTTTGCACCTCGGTGCTGTATGGGCATCTCAAATTAGGGAAGCACAGGCATCTCTCTTGCCCAGGCTGTCTGCCAGGCTGTTGTGATCTGGGAGGGGATGATCAGAATCACACAGCATGGTGGGGGTTGGAAGGGACCTCTGGAGATCATCTAGTCCAACCTCCAGCAGAGTCCCCCTGCAGCAGCTTTGCCCAGCATCACCTCCAGGTGCCTTGAGAATCTCTCCAGAGAAGGAGACTCCACAAGCTCTCTGGGCAGCCTGGGTCAGGGCTCTAGCAGCCTCACAGCGAAGTTTTTGGCAAGCTGTGAGGCAGCTAAGTGCAGGCAGCACCTCTCACCCCATCCCTCTCCTCGGCAGGGCACGAGCAGACCATCCCACTACTACGTGCTCTGGGATGACAACCGCTTCACGGCGGACGAGCTGCAGATCCTCACGTACCAGCTGTGCCACACGTATGTGCGCTGCACGCGCTCCGTCTCCATCCCAGCTCCTGCCTACTATGCCAGGCTGGTAGCCTTCAGGGCCAGATACCATCTCGTGGACAAGGAGCATGACAGGTGAGGGGCTCTACACCCCAGGCTGCCCAGCGGGGCAGCAGCACTCTGTGGTTTAAGCCCAGGTAGGAAGCCAGCACCACGCAGCTGTTCGTTCACTCCTTGCCCCTCTTCCCTACGGTGGGATGAGGAGGAGGAGGAGAGTCAAAGGCAAGTAGAACTCAGGGGTTGAGAGAAGAAGAGTTTAATAATTGAAATGAAAATGAAATAATCAGAAAGAATTGGAATGAAAAGGAAGGTAACCCAAAGAGAGTGAAATAAAACCCAAGAAAGACAAGTGAGGCACAATGCAGTTGCTCACCACCCACTGACTGATGCTCAGCAGGTCCCTGAGCAGCAATCTGCTCCTCCTGGCCAGCTCCCTCCACTTTATATACTGGGCATGATGTCTATGGTGTGGAATATTCCTTTGTCCAGGCTGGGCCAGCTGTTCTGCCTGTGCCCCTTCCAGCCTTCTTGCTGGCAGGGCACGAGGAGCTGAAAGATTCCTGACTTAGTATAAACCCTACTTGGAAACAACTAAACCATCAGTGTGTTATCAGCATTATTCTCACACTAAGTTCACACCACAGCACTGACCAGCTACTAGGATGAAAATCAACTCTATCCCAGCCAGAAGCAGGGCAGTGTCCACCCCTTGCTCTATACCATGTACATCATGCCCAGGTCCCACACTTCCCTGTACATCCCAGGGCACATGAGCATCCCATCCCTGGCTGTTTGAAGGTGCCTGTGTCAGAGCAGCACTGCAGCAGACCCTTCCTGCTGTGTGTGGGGGAGACCCACATGGAGCTACATCCTTGCAGGTCCCAGCCTAAAGGAGAGTTCCGTCCCATCCTGAGCTCATCCCAGGCCTGGAGAAGCATCCCTGGGGTGTCTGAGCAGTGCTGGACTTGCTGCAGTGCCATGCACTGTCACTGGCACACGCAGCATTGTGTTCACTGTCAGTGCTCACAGACCCTGCTCTCTGAGGGGCTTTTGGGGGGGATGTATGAAATAACTGCAGTGCTTTCCTTGCTTTCCAGTGGCGAGGGCAGCCATATATCTGGACAGAGCAACGGCAGAGACCCCCAGGCCCTGGCCAAGGCTGTGCAGGTTCATCAGGACACTTTACGTACCATGTACTTTGCTTGAGAGCCTAACTTTCGTTACCTCACTCAAGAAAGCTTTCAGATTTGTAGGAGCCATACAAAAAAAAAAAGGATAAGGAAGCATTGGGACACCTTGGTTTTCTTTCCAATGAGAAGTGACTGCAGGGCAGGCAGCGTCGATGGGAGGCAGGAGACCAGCACCACAGGACAGAAAGCTCCAACACCTTGGTAGGATCGGAAGAGACTGAGGAGGATGAGGTTTTGTTTTCATTTTTTTCTGGCTTTGCAAACCTGACCAAACACATGAAGGCATTCAAGGAAAAGGGACAAAGCTCCCGGGAGGTGGAAGCAGGTGTTCATGTTTCAGATGCAATACTGTAGACTCCTGACTGTGAACTGGTGGCTTTGGTCCTCCGCTGCCCACCAGGCGCTGGTAGGTATTTTTCTGGGGGGTGGGAGGGAGGGAAGGGGATTGGAGGGAGGGGATTTTTAGAGCCTTAAAAGAGAAGACTAGATTTATAAAACTAATATTTTAGAATATGAGATGCTTTAATGGGTTAAGGGGAAAAAACAACTAGTTTCTAGGAGAATTCTAACACTAACAGCTCCTCGCCCCTGAGTAATCCCCACCCCCTGTATGATGTAAGGCACCCTAGCACTTAGAACTGAGAACTGTCTTCCTCGTGTCACAAGCTAGTTAGCTGCTGCCCTTTGAAGCAACAGTCACAGACTTTCCCATGGGTGAGTGCCTTACTATGATGCTGCAAAATGTCCATGTTTTTAATCTCGTAAGGAGAACAGTAACCTTGTCTTGATGCTGGTCCATATTCCCATCGGAAGGAGTTGATTTCTGTGGTCCTCAGTTGCAGTTTGTGTTAGCTCCACGACCTCACTGCTGGTGAAACTCCACTGAGAGATGTGCACTTTCATACAGGACACGTTTCATGGCTGCTGACCCACTTTTTGTTACCCATGTACTACTTGTTATTTAAAACTCTTCCTGACAGATGGGGGCATCTGCATCCCAGGAGGACAGAAAGAGCAAGCCAGTTGGGTTTTTTTTTTTCCTTTTTGAGTCTTTCTTTTTTCCTTTTGTTTTTTTTCCCCCCCCTGAATTTTGATGATGGACACCAGGATTTTTTTACTAAACATTATTTTTATATGATACTGAGTCTGTTGCCAAACCACACCAGACATTGACATGCTCTGAGTTGGCACCAGGGCACTCACACCAGACATCTCCAGCCTTCCCTGCCCCAGGGGTGGCCCTGGGTGCAGCCCCTGCAGCTCTGGGTGCTCCTCAGTGCCCTTCTCTCTCCCTGGCTGTTGGGCACACATCTGCCTGCCTGGCTGTGTTCCCAAGTACCACATGGCCCAACTCCAGCAAACTGGGCACCCTCTCTGCTGCTAGGTTATGCTGCTCTTTGTGTCATGGCATCACTGATCTCATGCACAGGGTTTTATGGTTGTTTTCATTCTGAAAGCACACCAGCTTTGTTCCTTAGTCAGAAGGATGAAATCCTTCTTGTTGTCATAGGGAGGAAACTCCTACTGATGTGTGTTTGTAACAGGAAAAAAAAAAGCCTTTATCCCAACAGTGGTGTAGTGGCTGCTTTCCAGGCTCCTTTTGCTGCACAGCAGGGCACTGGGAGCAACTCATTACCAATATCATGGGGGCAGCTTCTCTGGGGGTTTTGCTGTGGAAGTGTGCCCAGTGCTTCCTTCCAGAGGAGGAATGACGTGCACACTCCTAGCAGGCTCTGCAAGGGAAGAGCTCTGCTCTCATTTTGCTGCCAAGGCAGATCCCCCCCAGGAGCACTGCCCCTTGCCAGGCTGCCTGGCTAGAAGCACACCCCCCCTTTTTGTCCTGTACTTTCTGAGGTTGAAACTTGCCTTGCCTTCATGCACACCACGTTGGCCATGGTGGCCCTTGGAGCTCTCCTGACCTCAGGAGTTCACCCTTCCTTCCCTTTGCTTGTTGGGCAACGTGTCTGTGAAAACTGAAGACATCACTTTGCTATGCAAACTAAGTGCTGAGCCCACTGAGGTCACCTCTGGTGAAGATCCTCTGTTTAACACAGTCCTGTTTTTCCTCAAGCCTCTACAGTATTTGGTTCATATTCTCCTTTGCACCTTGTGTCAACCTCCACTGCTGTATACCTGCAAGGTGAGGAGGAGGAGAGCAGGAAGGATTCGTGGTCAGTAGGGTAGTGAACTCTTAGGAAGGCTCTCAGAGAGTAGGGAAGGCATCAACACTAAGTGTCCACACGAGAAGCCAACATTCCTGTACACAAGTGCCTGCATAGTGACACCAATTCAGCACCTCTCCATCTCATCCTCTGAGCTCTGGCTTGTGTTCATTGACAGCAGAAGGATCTCAGAGGGGCTGGACCTGCTCACCTGGTGTTAGGAAGCCCCTCAGCAAGAGTCACATTGGGCTTAAGGTCAAGGTTCTCTCTGCAAATCAGTTTGTTCACCAGCATTACAAGGGAGAGCACCTGGCTCTCTGCTGTTCTGCAGCCAGGGGCAAAGGGGTTTTGGTTTCTAGTTTTTGTTATAGTTGGGTCTAGAATTCTGAGCTGTCTTCTAGTAGCTGTGGCATGGCACGTGCCAACTGGTAACTGTTGGAGAAGAGACAGTGTGGGCATTTACAGAAACAGCTTGTTGCTCTGGAACGCTTTTGTTTGTTTTATTTTTTAACCTTGAGACTTGAAATGTAAAATGGACCTTTAAGATTTGCACTCATTTGTAAGGTGGCTGTTCATAGAGAACTATGAATGAAGACTTGCTGATGTAGCACCTACTTCTAACAGCAATTTTAAACTCCACAAAAGCTTCACAGCTCCTGAAACTCTCAGCTGTTGACTTGCAGATCGTGTTCTGCCCCTTAGTTCACCCTCTCTGCTGTTGGGTTTTCATGGTGTTGAATCAAATGGAAAAGCCAAACACCATAGCTGCTGTGCCCTTGAAGCCTCTTGCCATGGTGAAGACCTGCAGAAGGGCTCTGGGTCACCTGCATGTTCTCTGTACTGGACTATGCACCTTCGGCACGGCTCCAGCATCCAGCCTCTCCACCCTCTCCTTGTCTGAGATGCCAACAAAGAACTGCATGTTGAGGTGCTGTGCATTTTGCTACCCCTAGCAGATAGGTGTTAGCCCCAACACATATCAGGACTTGTAGTTAGCCACAAAACCCTTCGTGGCCATGCCCGAGTCGCTGCCTTCTCCATGCACACGTGGTGCCCTCTGCCCCTGGAAGCAGTGCCAGGCTCCTGCCGGGCCAGGGGAGGAGGAGTGGCTCCTGGCAGTGCTGGAATGCTCTTTGATTCCCTTCTCCCCTGGCTGAGCATGCTGGGAGTGAGGCTGGAGCAGCCCTTTCCAGAGCTCCCCGGGGGCTGTGGGCTGTTCAGGGATCTGCAAGCATCCCACCTGATGTCTTAGTGTCACCAAGCCTAAGCGTTCAACGTTGCCTGGCGGAAAGGTTTGGCTGCTTGGGAGAAGGGAGTGTGAACTAAAGGAATGGCATTGTTTCAGGAAGGGAAGCCAAGCCAGCAGGAAGCAATAAACAAGAGAAATTACTATCTTGCCTGAGTGATTTGCACTTCAATAGTTGTGAAAGCAAATGGATGCTGGGACTCCAGTGCTGTTGTGTTGGCCTTGGAGCCCCTTTTGTACCTCCTTTCTCTGAGCAAGTGTGGCACTGTACACAGGCTGTGCACAGGACACTCTGCTTGGGATGCTGTTTCTTTTCTTGTGGCTTTTGGTTCTGTTGTTTTTGCTTTAGCTTGCAGTCTGTCTGGTCCCTTTGTTGCCTAGCCGTGAGCAGTTGATGTACCTACGAAACAAGCAGCAGCACAGAACTTATTTTATTAAGAAAATAAGGCTTATATTTTAAAGGTTGGATATCAGGTTTGGTTTTTCTTTCGTATGGGTGGAATTAAGACTTGGTAAAGAGTAACAAAATCCTTGGATTAGGCCAAAAGAAAATACTGTAAGATCATGACCACCTCTTTATGAAAGAAAAGGGGATGATTAAAGAGCTCCAAACATGGTATTTAGAGTTGAGTTGAGTTGATTTGGTTGCTTTTCTGGATTACTTTTTCTTTGGTTTTGCCTTGCTCCTGGTTTTTGCTTGCAACTTTGACTTGGCAGTCCCAAGTGTCTGTTACCCTGTAACTGTTGGCAGAAGACCTAAATAAAAGCAATGTGAACACGTTGGGGTGACAGTCCTGAGTCAGATCCTGGCGGGAAGGGACCTGCACAGTCCTGGCTGCTGCTGCAGAAGGGCTGGGGAGTGAACAGGGATGTGCTGACTGTAGCTGAGTCCAATCATGGAATGGTTAGTGTTGGAAGGAACCTGCAGAAGTCATCTAGTCCAACCTCCTTGCTGGCAGCTTCAACTAGATCAGCTTGCTCAGAGCCCCAGCCAACCTGACCTGGAATGGTTCCAGGGATGGGACACTTCCCACCTCTCTGGGCAAGCAGGCTCTCACCACCTTGAAAAGATCCTTGTGTCCACTCCAGTGCCAAGACCTTGTGGTGGTCTTAGGGTCCAGAACTGGAGGTTGTTTGCAAGAATCCTCTGAGTTCTTTGGATTTGCTTGGCTCCCCTTGCAGAGGTGTGCTGACATACCTCTAGAGGATGAATTATTTAGCAGCTGAGCTGTAAGCAGGTGCTGGAATAATGCTAAGCAGTTGTAAGGAAGTGCTTGCTAATGGCATGCACATACTCACTGGCTAATGGACTTGATCTGTAGCATGTACCAAACTGAGCACTGCTCCCATCCTCCTGTCACCTTCTCTTGAAACCCTACTCTACACTAGAAACCTTCTTCTGCAGTTTCATGGGGAGTGTTTCTGTGAGAGAGGAGTAGAAGGAACTTGTGTCTTTGTGCAGCTGGCTCTGAAGTGCTGCAAACAGGTCAGAGCCCTCCCTGGGTTTCAGATGTTAGGTTTGGCATTTGAGCCCTGGCCCTTGGTTCTGGTTACTGTGCCAAAGCTGCAGAGCCAGGAGTGCTTGGTGCCCCTCAGGTAGCTGTGTCTAGCAGAGATGTGTCCCTCCACACCAGATCTGCTTGATCTTGATCTCAGTGATCACATTTCTCCTTCCCTCTCCGGATTTCAGTTAAGGAAATAGCCTAGTAGTTTACTGTAGTTTGCATGGGTTTAGAATCCTTACTCTGTAGCTCACCTGCTAACTGAATTTATACTCTAAGGACTAATTTAGTGACAGTCTCCAGGATGCTGAAACCTGGGTTATGAATCTCAAACTCCTCTTCTGCTGGCCCAAAGTGCCACTTCTTCAGTATCTCCCCAGCTCTTTATCTAGGCCTCCTCTTCTCCAGGCTAACCAGCGCCAGTTCCCTCACAACACTTGTGCTCTAGAAGAGGAGAAAGGGAAGAGAAAGCCCAGGGTGGTTATTCTACCTGTAGTACATAAACCAACGGTGAGG
>VWZO01017515.1:49146-108542 GCA_013396975.1 Bucco capensis
CAGCGCAGAACAGAAGAGGCTCGGGGCCGGCCAGCGGGCCCGGCTGAGCGGCGGAGCCCGCAGCCCCGAGCGGCTGCGCCCAGCTCCATGAATGGAAATCGGCAGCGCAGGTGAGGAGCGAAGGTGGCCGGCGGGGCTCGGAGAGGAGAACTGTGGAGGGATGAACGGGCTCCGGCCCTGCCCCGCGCACCCTCCCGCCGCCGTTTGGCCGGAGCGGGGCTCGGCCCAGCGTTTCGCACACACNTCCACTTCAGTTGATCCAAAAATGTGTCTCTTGTACGGCAAAGTGGAAGGAGAGTTCAGGTTTGGGCTGTGTTTTATTCGTGACCTAGTAAGATGGTAAAGGGAACATCAGAAGCTGCCTGGAGTTCCCTTTCTGTCACTTCAAGAGGTGCCACAGCTAGAGAGAAGTTGAGGCTGAAGGAGTCGATGCTTGTTCATCTCTCCATGGGTAGATACCTTGGTCACTTACATGGAGATGGAAGTCAGTCATGGATTTGGCTGGAAAAACTTGCCACCTAAGCTATTGTCCTTGCTCAGTGAGGTATGTGGTGGAGTTGGAACTGTTGTAGGAAGGTGCTGGGTTCTAGCAGACTGGTGGAATTCAGATGATAAGCTCGCAAACTCTGTGTTAAAGTATAACTCTGATTATAACCTGATACAGTTCTGGGTGGCTCCCAGTAAGAAATAGATCTGCAAGAATAGCCTGTAAACCTTTTAGGGCTTTTTTTGGTATGAATTTACCTGTTGTTAGGCTACAAAATGTTTGGTTTTAGCAAAGCATGCAATTAGCCAGAGCTCCTGAGGAGCTCAGCCCTCTGCTCAGCATCAGGGATGGTTCTGTCCACATCTGCTGGGTAAAGAGGGGAGCATAAGTGTGCTGTTTACATTCCCTGTTTCATGGAGTCTTCTGGCCATCAGCTCAGAAGGTCACAAACCATCCTTGGCAAAGCAAATCAGGGTTAAAGTTCTGTGGTAAAAGGGAGAGAAGGCATTGGGATGTGCTTCCTTTGCTGTGTGGGAAGGGAAAACAGGAGATAGAAAAGACAGAGTGGGGAAACAAGGGAAGGTTTGTGAGGATACCCAGAGTAAAGTGTGGAAGTGAACCTTCCCAAGGCAGGTGGATTCAACAGTGCTTCCCCAGAGCTGAGGATGCTCTGTGCTGTAACTGAGTGAGAGCACTGGGTATGTCTGATTTACAGTTTACTGGCCCTTCAAAGTTTGCAGCTTTTTGTGTTCAAAGTGTCTCATTGTTTGTGTTTTGGGTTTCTTTACTCAGTATGGTATTTTGAACGAAGCACCACAAACGTCTTTGATCTTCTGTTTGGCTTTCTCTACAATCTTTGGGCAGATAAAATGCTGAGAACTTGCTTTTCTCTTCCAGTGTTAAGAGCAGTGGTTTGGGAGGACCTTGAGAAGTCCCATTTCAGTGGGTGGGGTAGAGGAGGGAAGGGAATGAATCATAAGTGCTTCCAAAGTTACTCTGCTCCAGAGCACGTGTGATGGGAGTTACAATGGGAGCTTTCCTCTGCAGTCACAGTCCCCTGTGAGCTGTTTGGCTCACAAGATGAGCTTGACAAAGTGTTTCATCCTCCTGACTTCACTTCCTTAGTGTTAAAAGTTGTGTTTGATTCTGCAGGGAGTTTTCTGGGGGCGTGGGTCTGAAGTCAGTAAGGTGCCTGTGATCTTGGTGTTCTGCTCTTGGATGTTTTGCAGGCAGTAAACTGGGAGAAGGGGAGCTGCTCCTGAGCAGCAGGTAGCTGGAGAGCAGTGAGTGAGCATGGGGGACGAATGAGGTCGTTTCTAAAGCAGGAGAATAAACAGGAGTGCATTGAGAACTGCAGTTTCTGCCACAGCAAGTGGGGGTTTAGATCAGTTGGTAAAGGTTTCTTCTGGTGCTGGATCTGCACATGAGAGTGAAGATTGTGTCAGCTTGCCTCCTGGCTTTGGTCTGTGGAAATAAATACCTTCAAGGGAAGAGTGGTGTCTTTGTGGGGCTTGTCGTGGTCTCTCCTCCTAGAGCAGTTAGCTATAAGCTGCTTTTTTTGAGCCTGAAGTTCTTTATGATTGCATTTTGTAATGGTTCAGAAGCATTTATGATCTTGTAAATGCTTCCCAAACCCTTCCCTGTATTTCCTTTAACTTCATCAGGCTAGAGCAAGCCAGCACACCAGTATTTACATGTGCAGTTGGCTGTTGCTGAGCATGGCATCCAAATGTTGGCTTCTGATGAGTTTGAGCATGAGTTATTATCTGAAAGCTTTTGGAGGAAAAGCCTGAAGTGCAAGCAGGAATGTTTGGGAACTGTGGCTTGCATTACTGCTCACGAGTGCCATGCCACCCAGAGAGCTGCAGCCACAGCAGCAAGGCAAGTCAGGCTTGCTGGCAGGAGGAGGGAGCTCCAGGATGGAAACCAGCAGTTCAAGAGAACCTTCCCTCCCTCTTTCTTTTTGTAATCTAGAATTAACTTATTTTTTTTGGTAGTGATAGGATTTTCTTTGAGCTCCACAGGCTGGGCCTCTGAGCCCAAGCAGAGGCCAGGGGCCCTCGGAAAGGGAATCTGGATTTCCCCCCTCTCCATGCAGAGCTTTCTCCCCTGTGCAGGCTCCAGCCTGAGGACAGGATCTGTTGGACAAATCTGCCTTGTGTTAGGAGCCAGAGTTCAACAATATTGTACCTCTGAAGCCCTTCCTGATGTGTCTCAGGCTGCTCAGTCACCCATTCAGTTAGAGATTTAGAACTGCTTTGTACAGAAAAGTAAAACTGAAGTAATCATCTGTGAATAGCTTCTGGTTTTCTGATGCCGAAGCCACAGCAGGAAAGAGGTCAGGTTTTTTCCTGGATGCTTGGTGCAGATGTCTCCTTCTGTAAGGAAATCTGTCTTTCCTATTAGCATCTAGCTAGAAATCACTCTTCTGCTTCATGCTGCAAGACTTCCTTGTGTGCCAAAAGCTCCAGTTGTCTGCAGAATGGTTTGTTGGAAGTATTTGGAGGTTTCTGTGGCTCTGCTCTCTCTGCTGAGGCTTTCTTCAGCTGAAGGCTTCCTTTGGTTGCTAGGTAGATCCAAGGCTGTGTTGGATGCTGGCCAGATGTGTTCTATACTGCTGGCTGCATTGCCATAGAAATTCCAGACAAGTTTGGGTGTGTTTAATTGTTCTAATAACATCCATCCTTCTGGGGAAGGAAAGATTCCAGTTGGGAGTTCAGTTAGAGCTTTAAAAGCACTGCCCTGCTGGTCTCTGTAGGAGCTGACTTCACACTGGGAGCACTGTAAACTTCCAATGGGTCCCAGTCCTCTTGGAGTAAATGGTTCTGGTGGTGGAGGTGCCACTGACTCACACTTGGCATGAATTTCCTTGTTACTCCAAACTTGAGCTCTTTCTTTGGAGAAGTAGGGTTGGTTTGAGCTTTTCCTTCAGGATGTGTTTCATTAACAACACACTTGCTCCATTTAGCACATCTTCAACATTATGAAATCCTGGGTTTTCCCAGTTAAGCCTCTAAAAGTGACAGTTCCTTTTTTCATCTCTTTTTTGAGTTTTGTTGAAATAGGAGATTAAATGTGAGCAAAAAGCTCATCAAAATACCTCCCGAGCAGGCTACATGGTTATGGGACTTAGGGATATTGGAGATGTTGCCAGCCTGGAGCAAAGGGCACAGATCACCAGCTCACACCAGGAGGGAGCAGGCGTGTCCCAGATCTGCCCAGGGGAACACCAGTGTGAATCCCCTCTGAGATCCAGCAGGCACTCCAGATACTCTGAGCCTCTGCACTCCTGGGGTTGGAGGAGCTGGAACACTCCTGGTTTGGCATAAGGGGTTTGCTCCTCCTTGGTTATTGAGCATTGACTCATGAGGGAAAATAAAGTCTTGTTGCTGAAGGATGTTGATAACTAATGACTTCAGCAAGTGCTGTGCAGGGTCATCTAGAAATGGATAGACCTTTGGCTCCCAAAGAGGTGATTTTTTTTTCCTCTACCTTGCGTTATTAGTGATTGAAAGGCTTAGTTAGATATTTTCAGTGCAGGTTTTCTCTAGGGAGGTTGATGTTTTGGTGGTGGATCTTGTCTCTTGCTGTGTAAAAGCCTTCCAAGAAGCTGTCTGAAGGGGCAGGTTTAGCTCCTGTCTGTGTGGCCATCATCAGTTGGCTGCTGGGGATTTTCCTGGTTTTATGACTTGAGTATTGTTCTGGCAGGCTGCACAGTCCTGGTTTATGGGGTTTTTGGTGGATTTTCAAGAGCATACTAGGTAGCAGATGTCCATACGTGATGCTCTAAGGGCAGAGTAGGAATAGCTCCTTCAAGAGGTTTTTCCTCCCACACTGGTGGGTGGGTGATGCTTTTGCAGAGGTCTCTGGGTTCAGTGAGATGGAGGAATCAGGCTGCCAGGCAGAGGTCTGCCCTGCTGTGTGGGATGCTGCTGCTCTGGGTGGGTTTGGCTGCTGTGGTTATTCCCATCAGCTTGACACAGGGCTCAGGCATGAGGGTGAGTGAGTCAGTGCTCGGGTCCAGGAGCAGGAGTGTCCTCAGAGAGCAGTCCCTTGCTATCTGTGATTTGTGGGGCTTTGAGTCACAGCTTGGAAGGCAGTGACACACAGACTTCCTCAACATGCAGTCTGGCAGTGGAGAGGGTTTGGGAAGCAGGCTATTCCCAGTGGGTGCTGCTGTGCTTGGAGAGTGATAGAACTGATTTACAGGATACTCATGGCTTGAGGTTAGCTTGGCCAAGGGAAGGTGTTTGTGAAAATCACTTCATAATACTGTACAGTCCTGCACTTCTTATTCATCTCTTGGCCACTTCCTCCCTGTTTGCCAGCATCTGGGTTCTGCCTTCTGCCAGAGCCCTGAGGAGCTGTGTGTGGTACAGCAGAGCAAGGGAGGCTGAGGACAGCCTTTGTCTGCAGATGAATGTTCTCCTGCTTTGCTCCTCACTCTTTCCCAAGGAGTGGAGCTTGGAGAGCTGCTTGTGTGCTTGGCTTTGGGCAGAGCAGTTTTTCCAGGACCCAGGGTTCTGGAGTGCACCCTGCCTAGTCAGGAACTAGGTACAAACTGTGGTACCTATGTCAGTGGAACGTTAAAATAAGCTTATTGAGTCATTTATGTCCCTCAGCTGCTCAGTAGTGACTTTCTGTGTGTGCCTATGTTCTGAAAGTCTGTCTGGAGTGGATTGTAGAGCTGCTGCTGCTCCTGGGGCAGTGCTCAATGGAAGAGGAAGTGGAGGAGAACAGATGCTTGGAACAAGCTTTTGATGAGCCTAGTCTATGTGGCTGCTTCCAGTGATGCTGCTTGGTTTATGGCTCTATTTTCTCTTATGGCTCCAAACCAAACCCACTCAGAAGTTCTGGGCAGAGGCAGCTAAGTGATGCAGTGAAACTTAGCTTTGGTGTTCACCTCTTCTCAGTACACAGTTGTCTTCAAGATAATGCAGGTTTTTTACCAGGAGTTGGGGAGATGAATCAAAGGGCAAGCCAGACATTTTTAGCAGTGCTTGACATTTTAGCTCTTCTCTGGAAATGAGTGGGCTGGAATTGCTCTCTGTGTCACTGAGGAGGAGGAGGAGAGGGCAGAGCTGCTAACAAACTTCACCCAGTGCTCCCCAGATCATGGCATTTGGCCCATCAGTAGTTTTTTTAAAGCTTGGGCTACAAAGCATGTTGGGTTTGTTGTTTCTTTGTTTCTTGACTGCAAAGAGATGATTTAAAGTGGAAATGCCAGTAGAGGTTCTTGGAAGTGGACTGTGTGTTTGGGTTCTTAAGGCCAGCAAAGTTGAAGAATGAGAGAATTGCTATGGTTGGAAAAGATCTCTGAGTCCAACCATTAGCCTAACACTGCCATGCTCACCACCAAACCATGTTCCTGAGGACCACAGCCACAGGTTTCTGGAGCACTTCCAGGGCTGATGACTGCAGCACCTCCCTGGGCAGCCTGGGCCAATGCCTCATAACCCTCTAACTTGAAGCCATTTCCTCTTTTCCTGACTTGTCCTGTTTTCCAAGACTAAGCTAATAATGGCAATGAAATTAAAGAGTTTCTTGCAATCAACTTTCATCAGTCCAGGTCTGCTGCCACATTCTTGTGCTCTGCAGCATCTTTAGCATTACTGAGGGGATCAGAAGAGACATGTGGAGCTGTGTCAGTGGCAGACAGGCTGACCACAGGAGTGAAATGGTACAGGGAAAGCACACTTTGCTTTTGGAGATGTCCTGATCTTCCTCATGCTGATCACAGAAGCTGAAACTCCTCAGTAAGGAATCAGTCTGGATGTGAGTGGAGGCAAACTGGGCAAGCATTGGTTTGGAATCTATTAGGTTAGCACACTCTTTGAGGTGTGCTGCTTGATAACAGCTCATCTGCACTTCTTCCAGGGTGCTGGAAGCACTCTGGTGCCTGCCTGCTCATCCCTGGAGTTGGTTCAGGGAATTGCCTAAGACAATTACAGGAGGAGCCAAGTATCCCTGCAAGCAGGAGGAGGTGGTTGTGGCTTGTGTTGTGCTGCTCTCTAAGCTGTGCTTTCTCTCCTTTGGCAGGACCTGTTGGGGCACAGCCCCTCCTGATGGTGCCCAGACGTCCTGGCTATGGCACCATGGGCAAGCCCATTAAACTGCTGGCCAACTGCTTCCAAGTGGAAATCCCAAAGATTGATGTCTACCTCTATGAGGTGGATATCAAACCAGATAAGTGTCCTCGAAGGGTCAACAGGTAAGAAGGTGACATTTGGCTTTGGAATTCTGCTGGTACTGAAATGTTGGAGCAACAAAGTCAATGTAATCTCTGTGTAGCTTAACATCTGAGCACTGTGCTGTTGGAGACCTGGGTGCAGGCTCTCACAAACACCTCTGAGATGGGTACAGAGCTTCTTCCAGCTTGCTTGTCAGCAGATGCTCTGAAGTGGGGCCAGCCAGGAGTGGTCACAGTACTTTGTGAGCCCTCTGGCAGCAACCTCCATTGATCAGGGCAGCTCAGATATGGTGTAGCTGTAGGCACTTAGCTGGTTGCTGTGCAATCATTGGAGTTAGCAGTAATCTGCTCTTCTGGGTGTTTCTAGCCTCAGCTGATACTGAGATGATCCACTGCAGCAAGGGTTAATCTGGAGGGTTCCCCTGGTTAATTCATTTGGGTACTCTGCTCAGAAACTGGTGACCAAAAGCCATCAGAGTGGGTACAGGAGCAGACAGCCTTCAGCTAGAAAGCTTCCATGAGGAGCAGTGCTGGGAAACTAAGGCAAACAAAGTAGTTTTCCCCTTGTAGACAGAATTTCTTGCAGTGAGCTCAGTACTTTTGAGCTGGTCAGGCTTGGTCTGAGCTGCACCTCTGTCTGCTCTCTGGTGGTAGAGCATCTTGTACAGCACTTTGTGAATCATCTCCTTGTCATGTCTGCTCTGTATCAGGGCCAGGGAAATCCCTTGCCAGGCTACTTCATTCCTAGATTGCTGGTTGAGTGGAGAGGATATATTGATGTGCTGCATTTCAGCCTTGACAGATTCCCAGCACACCTTCTTACATATGATCTCTGTGTGCTCTGTGCTAAACCTCATACATTTGGGGAGCCAGAGAAGCCTCTTCAGGAGTGGTTAATTGAAAACCTGGCATTGTAGCTCTAAGCATTTCTGCCCTGTAGAGATAGCAACATTTCATGTTTCCTGTGTTTCTCCTCTGCATTGAATAATTTTTTTAGGGGTTACTTGTTAGTCTTGTGAAATGTTTCCTCAGTTGGGGTTCAGGGGAGCTGAGGAGCAATTGTTTCCTCTTTCCTCTGCAGCTCTGCTGGCTTACATTTTAACACTAACTTACTGCTGGGGCCTGGTTCTGGCTGGGGAAGAAGAAAAGTGTTGCATTTCTGTAGAATTAAGGGAGTTTTGGTGTCTGAAGTGAGATTCAATGGCACTGAAATCCCCAGAATCCCCAAGGATTCAAATCCTGAGGCCATGTTTCAGTGAGGCATTGCAGGTGTCTCCAGGGAACTGACAGATCCACTGCTTGGAGCTAAGAGCATTTTTCTATTAGATGAGAATGTGCTGGTGTCTTTTCAAGTGTCATCTCAGTGCTTCTCTCAGGTTATTAGTCTCTTTATTGCCATCAGCTTACAGTAAAGTTAGGAGAATCTGTAATTGTAAATTTGAACAAAGCCTTTTACTGCATTTTGGTGTAAAAAGTGACTATTATTAAGGACTCAGAGCTGAGGCTTTTTGGTTAGGGTCCCTCAGGTTTATACACAGCATAGGCAGGATTGCAGCTCTTGGGAATTGCTGAGTGTTCCTGGGTGGAGAGCACAATTAGCTCTGCTCCCCTGAGCTGGCAAAGCTTTCTGGGGTGGGGGTTGGGGGGTGGACTAGTTTTTCATAACAGCAGCTTGTGGGTTTCTTCCAAGGTAAGTGTGTCCTTGCTTTCTCTAATCAAGGTTATAGGAAGCCCTTCCTAGGCCTTTCTGACATGATTTCAGTAACAATACTTGCTACTGTTTGAGCATTTGTGTCAGTTGTGATTTTCTCTGTCAGTGTTTCTCTGTTGTTTTACATGCAGCACCTTTTGGGTGTTGTAGCATCCACTTGAGTAGTAACATGACTGTTGGAGCTGCTTCAGCAGAAGGCAGG
This sequence comes from Bucco capensis, assembly GCA_013396975.1. Classification (NCBI taxonomy): domain Eukaryota; kingdom Metazoa; phylum Chordata; class Aves; order Piciformes; family Bucconidae; genus Bucco; species Bucco capensis. The sequence continues at coordinate 57,737 of VWZO01017515.1, forward strand.
CTGTGTGGGAGCCAGCTGCAGTCTGGTAGTGCTCTGGAAAGCTCTTCAATGTGGATATCCCCTTTTCCAGGGAGGTGGTGGACTCCATGGTGCAGCATTTTAAAGTGACAATATTTGGGGACCGTAGACCAGTTTATGATGGGAAGAGAAGCCTCTATACAGCCAATCCACTCCCTGTGGCCACTACTGGGGTAAGAGAACTGGGGAAAAAAATACTGGTGTCAGCTTCACAGGAGAGAAAAAGAAACAAACCCAACTTCTAATATTGCTGAGTTCAGAAAACTAAGTTTCTTCAAGCATCTGTACTGGAGTGGAGTCAGAGGAGTCTGTGGTGTGTTTTCTGCTCATTCCACTGTGTGTAAATGTCCATGTTGGTTGGACTTGATGATCTTAGAGGTCTCTTCCAACCATAATGATTCTGTGGGATAGTTGCATTCAGAACCTGCCCTAGAATTGAGTAGCCTCCTTTCACAGCAAAACCTCTCCAGTACTCAGCTTTACAGACTGTGATACATGATCTTATGATGAAGTGCTGTAAAGAAATCACAGCACAGTTTCTCTGCAACTAAGAGTTTTCTGATTCAAGATGACAAAATGTTCCATAATCCTCTTCTGCTTGCTGAGGACTCAGTTTCCTCTCTGTTGTGCATTTGATAAGGTCCTTTTATCAGTGTGCTGTGTCCTCAGCCTCTGAGTGTTTGAGTCTCTGTCCCAGAAGGAGTAGAAGCTCAAGGCTGCCTGAGTGGAGATTAACAGCTCCTCTTTCCTTCCTCCTCCCAGGTGGATTTGGATGTGACCTTGCCAGGAGAAGGTGGGAAGGATCGACCCTTCAAAGTGTCGATCAAGTTTGTCTCTCGGGTGAGCTGGCACTTGCTGCATGAAGTTCTGACAGGAAGAACCTTGCCTGAGCCTCTGGAGCTAGACAAACCCATCAGCACTAACCCTGTCCATGCTGTCGATGTGGTGCTACGACACCTCCCCTCCATGAAGTAGGTTCCCTGTCTTCCTGCAGTTTCCCTTGACCTGGAGGATCCCCACTGGGAGACCTTCATCCCTGTTTCTTCAGAGCTGAAAGCATGAGCATCCCCCTTGTGCAGCAGAGCTGTTAGCTGAGTGGGGCTAGGGATGTACAGGTGTGTGTTTCTGTTGGCACTGAAGCTCCAGAGCAGGGGCTGGCTTTGGGAAGAGCAAAACCCAGGAGGCATTTAGAATAGGCTTTAATTGAAATAGTGAGAGATTCCAGGGTGGCTCAAGTTGAGCCAAGTGTCACAGCCTTGATGGTGGTGACTGTCTAAAAAGCACAAGTCTCTTTATTTCATCAGTGCACCTTTCAGTGGAGCATGCTTCTTACCTTTCAATACCAGAGGAGACTAGACACCTGTCCTAACAGAGCCTGTTAGCCTGTCTCAGAACCCAGAATCATTAGAGAAGGACAAAGGAATTTGCTTTATATGGTCAGGGTCTGCTGTGGTGGAGATCAGACTTGCTTCAAGGGGGAGATCAGAGAGGGTAAGTTAACTTAGTTCTTGTCAAAATGAAAGTGGCTGTGTGTTGCTGAAACTAGTAAGTGTTTTGCCTGGATTTACAAACACTGTGCTGGGAAGAGAAGTGTTCAGAGTGTGTTGTTTAAACTTGGTTCTAGGCACAGCTTCCTGGTGCACAACATTCCCCAAAAGAAAACTAATGCTGTGTGTTATAATCTTGATGTTCTCTCTCTCTGTCTGGAAAGCAGCAGCACTGACATGTGCTCCTCTTCTCCTGCAGGTACACTCCTGTGGGTCGCTCCTTCTTCTCAGCTCCAGAAGGCTATGATCACCCCCTGGGGGGAGGAAGGGAGGTCTGGTTTGGATTCCATCAGTCAGTTCGACCTGCCATGTGGAAGATGATGCTCAATATTGATGGTAAGTTGCCATGCAGGGTTGAGAGGAAAGATAATAATAATAACCATGCCTCTGAGAATAAGAATGAGCTTCCCATGAGGTCATTTTACTGCCATGTGCTTGAGTTTGGCAGCACGTCTCTGTGTGGGGATAACTTTTGGTGCAGTCTGGGCAGAGGAATTTAGTAACTAGAAAAGCTTCTTGGACACTGATTCCTTAAGTCATCTTGTAAATGATGGAGTTAAAGTAGCTCGGGGTGTTTTGCCAGGATTTGTATCAGAAGACTTTCAGGCTTGAATTGCTTTATAGGCAAGAGGATTTCACCTGAAGGAGACTTGTGTCTCACTGCTCAGTTGGAACATTTAGTAGTTCTCCCTTCCAATATCCTTAGGAAGCACAACATGAGCACTGGAGTCAGCGTGCTGCAGGAGTTGTGATGATCAGAGTAGAGTGAGGCTGTAAGAGTGAAGTGTGTGTGTGCACACCTTGGCTTCCTGGTGAGCCCAGACCTGCACAGCAAAGGCCACCTGGAAACCCAAGTCTTGTTTTCCTAGATCTGTGCCCATGGTAGTATTTCAGCAGAAATGTTGTTTAAAAACCCACCAGGATTGTATCTAGGCAAGCAGAGCCTAGCACAGCTTGCTTTTCCTGCTTCATTTTCTGTGTTGCTACATGCACAGTAACACAGGCAAATGGCTCAAGATGTCTGTGTGCAGCTGCTCCCAGGAGGTGCTGTTCAGTACTTCCAAGAAAGCAGCAAAATGTCTCCCAAAGCCCTTCAGTGAATGAGGCTAATTGGGGTGGGCTTTCTTATGCAAAAGCAGCTCTGCTCTGCACCACTCCAGTTAGTCCCAGATGAATGGAGCTGAGAGCAACTGGTGCCTGTGTCAGGCTCCCTGAGTCTATTGAGTTGTTAGAGGCCTATTGAAAGTGCCAGGGTTTGAGATGCAGGTGCTGCCTGAGGTTTTCTCTCATTCCCATGCTGCTCTCCCTGTTTGGAATGCTTTATAAACCCAAGGTAAATACTCTGCCTTTTTTTGTGCACTGGGTTAAGCTCTCTAGGTCAGGTTGTGCTTAGCTTCTCTCTTGGAGCGTGATCAAGTGTTGCAGGTGATTCTCAGCTTTCAGAGGGAGAATTTAGTGCAAGTCCAGGTGTTGTGATTGGTCTGCATTGTGGAGGATGCTGATGTGATCTCAGAGGTGTTCTTGTCAAATTGCCTCTCAAACTGCAGCCGTGGTTTGAGAAGTGAATGTAACAAGTCTTGCCAGTCTGAGGACTAAGCAAGGCTAGTGTCTGCATGCTAGGTCCTGAGAGAGCCACAGTTCAGGGAGGGCAAGAGGATTCCTTTAGCCCAGTGTATGAGGTAGCTCTTGCTCTCTAGGAAGCAAGGTTTTCTTACCAGCATTAGAAAGCATGGTAGTAACCTCTTGCAGTAGAGATTTTTTTAATCCTTTCTGTGAATGAGAAACTGCAAACTCTGTGAGCTGTGCTTTACAAGACAATCCCCTCACGTTGTGCTTTGAGGCTGCAAAGATGATGTTCAAATCCCATGGCTTGGGTTTTGGACTGGTGGTGGTAGACCTTGCACAAAACTCTCTGCAAAGTCTCTTTCTTTCTCCCTGTGCCACTTGTGTTGCTCTGGGAGACAAGCTGGTGCTGGGGGGGAGCTCTTTGTGCTCATTCAGTCCCTAGCAGCCAGAGGTGTTGGCCCCAGCACCTCGTGTGGAGTTGGCAGCTTGCTGAAGTGACACATGGCTGAGGAATGTTTCCTAGAGTTAGCACAGAGATGTGGTGCTTGTGGTACATGAGAGCTGGAAAACTAAGAAAACACTTGTCAAGTGGTTCTTCTCTGGGGTTGCCTTTAAAGTTCCACTTACAATAGTCTTGTGGAGCAGTTTGCTTCTGTCAGAGCTGTGTCTTGGGCCACCTCACCCTTAAGGGTCTTGTTTCAGTTGTTCATAATGTTTGTCAAGCAGATTGTTTATGGTCTTCCTTCCTTTTTAGTTTCTGCCACTGCCTTCTACAAAGCACAACCTGTCATTCAGTTCATGTGTGAAGTTCTTGACATTCACAATATTGATGAACAACCAAGACCTCTGACTGATTCTCATCGGGTAAAATTCACCAAAGAGATAAAGGGTGAGTAGAGCTGGCTGTTCTGTGCCAGCTACTGCAGGCAGCTTAACTCTGAGGCACTTGTTTGATCTGGAAACCTCCTGGTTAGCATCAGAAGGGCCCTGGAAGTGCCAGGAGAGTTGCAGTGTGCCCTGTCTGTAGTTCTAGTCCTGAATGGAATGGGAAGTGAGGGATGCTCCCAGTGGTTTAAAGAGGGAAAAGTGTGGCATTTATTGCCTGCACAGAGGGAAGTTCCTTGCTGGGTGGCTAAGCTTTCCTCAGAAGGGTCACTGAGGCCTCAGTGGCCTTGTGCTGGAGTCTCCTGCTGTGCAAGTGCTGAGGCAAAGGGGACATTGAGTTCAAAGCTAACACCATTGATTCTTTGAAAATGTGCTGCTGTAGTGACTTCTAATAGCTGAGTGCCTTGTGGAAAAGAAGTTCCACTTGCTAGCTTGCAGCTGAAGGCCAAATCCCATTCCAGAGGAGTTGCATAAGCTGCTGGCTTGAGTAGTTTCACTGCACATATGCTACTTCACTTTGTATATTCCATATCCATCAATTCTGGTGCACTCTGCAGAGAGAGAGAAGCCCCAAAAGAGCTTGGCTCTTCAGAGCTCTCCTCTTAAACTCTTGTGTTACTTGAGGCAAGATTAGTCTGTGCTGAAGTACTGGACAGCAAGAAAATAGACCTGAACTACAGTCAAAGTGATGGTTTTGAGGATGATAGCTGATTAGTCAGAAATCAAATTATCATGAGAGCAAAATGGTTACCAAAGAATCCTTTCTTGTGTCGTGCTGCCCATCGAAGCTGTTGGATCAGAACATCTCCCATAAGGAACCTTGTGTGTCTTGTGCAGATGCAGTGTCTGGTTCTGACAGCAGGGGTTTTGGTTCTTGTGTGCAGGTCTCAAGGTAGAAGTGACTCACTGTGGAACCATGAGGAGGAAATACCGTGTTTGTAACGTGACCAGGAGGCCTGCAAGTCATCAAACGTAAGATGCTTTCTGTCAGGGCAGAAAATGTGTGACAGGACTGAATGTTTTATTCTTCTGGGGGAATGTTGATACTTAGCAACTAAGATTTCTGTACATTTTACTAAAACATGTCCCTTTTCAGCTTTCCTTTACAGCTGGAGAACGGGCAGACTGTGGAGAGAACAGTAGCACAGTACTTCCGAGAGAAATACAACCTCCAGCTGAAGTATCCTCATCTTCCCTGCCTGCAAGTGGGACAGGAACAGAAACACACCTACCTGCCTTTAGAAGTAAGGAACCTGGCCTTATCAGGACAACTCCTGGCTGGGTCATTCTGCAAACCAGCTGGCAGCACAAGCATCTTCAGCTATCTGCACCTTCACTATGCTTTTATTTCACTACAGACTATCTAGACTGTTGAAAGTGCTTTCAGTTTAGAGCTATGAGAGAGAACATGCAGTGGGAAGGTGGTTGGTGGTTAGAGCAGAGTACTGCATGCATGTGGTGTGTTGGGGGCTGTTGGAAGTGCTCCTGGTGTCTATTGACACTCCTGTTCTCCATTAAGGTATGTAATATTGTAGCTGGCCAGAGGTGCATCAAGAAGCTGACAGACAATCAGACATCAACCATGATCAAGGCCACGGCAAGGTCTGCTCCTGACAGGCAAGAGGAGATAAGCAGATTGGTGAGTCCCTGAGTTGGCTGTGGTAAGACTCACCAAATGACACTGGACTAGATGACCTTAGAATCATAGAATCATTTAGATTGGAAAAGACCTCTAAAGATCATCAAGTCCAACTCACCCATCATCCCAGTGCCACTAAACCATGTCCCCAGGTGCCACATCTACATGTTGAACACTTCCAGGGATGATGACTCCACCACTGCCCTGGGAAGCCTGGTCCAGTGCTTTCAGGAGATAAATTGTTCCTAATATCCAGCCTGAACCTCCCCTGGTGGGCCAAGATAGTCATTTCATTCCCTCCTTCTACCTCTCTAACTTTAATAGATTGGGCTCTTGTGCTAAAATCTTTACAGTTAACTCCAAGGAAGTATTGGAACTGCTCAGAACTAATTGTTCAGTATTTTGCTATATTGAGCCCTCAGGAGTATTAAATAAATTAGTGCAGTGGCTGTGAGGATTAATTGCTTTCCCTGTGGATAGATTGGTAGAGCTGAGCAGTTAAATCAGAGCTTTGCTCCACGAGAGGTCGACTCATTGCAGAACACCTCTGCAGCATTCCTGCTGTAATGAGATGCTTCAGTAACCTGGGGAAACTCTTGTTGCAGGTGAGAAGTGCCAATTATGATGCAGATCCCTTTGTGCAAGAGTTCCAGTTCAAGGTGCGGGACGAGATGGCTCACGTGACGGGACGCGTGCTGCCCGCGCCCATGCTGCAGTACGGAGGACGGGTGAGGAGCTGCCCTTCTGGCCCAGGGATTGCTTCAGTCCCTGCAGCTGCATTGTGCAATGCAGAGATTAGAGTTGGAATGGGAAACTCGATCATCCTGAAACTGGAAACAGCAAAGGCTTTGTCTCGTTCAGTCACTGGAGTATCTGTTGCTTTTGTTTCCGCAGAATCGAACGGTGGCAACCCCCAGCCATGGAGTGTGGGACATGAGAGGGAAGCAGTTCCACACTGGGGTGGAGATCAAAATGTGGGCTATAGCTTGCTTTGCAACACAGAGACAGTGCAGAGAAGAAATACTGAAGTAAGGCATGTCATGGTTCAGGCTTTGGACTGTTCTCTTAATGAAGCCATCTGAGTGAAAATGTGAATGTAGGACTTGTAATCATAGAATCCTAGACTGGTTTGGGTTGGAAGGGAGCTCTGGAGCTCATCTAGTCCAACCCCCCTGCAGTGGGCAGGGACATCCCCAACTAGAGCAGCTTGCCCAGAGCCCTGTAATGAGGGTGTTAGCTGCACTTAATCATCTAAGATGTTAGGGAGAGAATCCAAGGTGCTCTTTTGCCTTGCTGGAAGCTGCAGTCAAAACCCTATACCTGGATACACAGTGGGGCTGTGATCCTCTGACATTGCTGCTTTGTATGTAGCTCCTTCTGGTGTCTTGAATGAAGGACTAGAGGTGTCTAAATTGGAGTCTTCATGTGAAGGCTGCAGTTCTGCTGCCTCCTCCTGCTCTGCTTGCTGTGTGCTGTTGCTGGGCTGGCAATTGAAAAGCTTCTCCTCTGCAGGGGTTTCACGGACCAGCTGCGCAAGATCTCCAAGGATGCAGGGATGCCCATCCAGGGCCAGCCCTGCTTCTGCAAGTATGCCCAGGGAGCAGACAGTGTGGAGCCCATGTTCAGACACCTCAAGAACACCTATTCAGGGCTTCAGCTGATCATTGTCATCCTGCCTGGGAAAACACCAGTGTATGGTAAGGGGAATCCTCTGTCCTCCTTCCCTGTTTGGTCAAGTATCCTACTGAGAAATGTGCTGCCCAGCATATGCTAGAAAATCCTTTAGACATTGATTTTGTGTCTGAAGATAAAATGAGTTGGGAGCAGGTCTGAGCACACAGATAACTTGAAGCTATTTTACAGAGTCTATACATTTAAATTACTGTGAGTTAAGCTAAGATCAAACTTCCAGCAAGGATTTCCAATGGACTCAAGTTGTGTCCCAATGTTTGCTCCTCAGCGGAGGTGAAGCGTGTGGGAGATACCCTGCTGGGCATGGCCACCCAGTGTGTTCAGGTCAAGAATGTCATCAAAACATCTCCACAGACCCTCTCCAATCTGTGCCTGAAGATTAATGTGAAACTAGGAGGAATCAACAACATCCTTGTACCTCATCAACGGTGAGGCTCTTGCAGGAGGCTGGGCTTGGGTTTGCTTTGAACAGAGGTGCTCATGTTTGCTGCTTAGCACCCAGAATTGAAACATGACCAAGGGTTAAGTTGAAACAGTCTTCTCTTAATAGTACCTGATCGTTGAGGTAGCATTCAACACATCACAGAGTGTAACTGTGCTGTTAGTAAGGGTAGAATAATACTGGAGGCATCTTGCTTCTCTCTCTGATGGGCTGAGTAATTCAGCTCACACTTGTTCTTTGTGTGGCTGTTGTCTGTGCTCTCCTGGAATGTGTCCTTCGGTTGCTTTGATGCCTTCAGTGAGCAGGTTTGAGAGGTCTAACCCATGTGTGCTCCCATTTTTCTCTCATGGATCACTCTGGAGAGGCAGAAACCTTTCTAGAAGACTAGAAAGTTGGATTAACTCTACCCTTTACTAGAGTGTTATCTGTCTTGGAGTGGAAATATGCATGGTAGGAAGGGAGCAAGCCAGAAAAACTTCTCTTGCCTGAGACTTCCTGAGCTTGGAACCAAAGTTTAAATGTGAAATAATGATGCATGGAAGAATATTTTGAAGGCACTAGAAGACCATCCTGCTGCCTCAATAATGTGTGTGCTGCTGCACACAGCTGTGTCACAGCACTGCTGGTACCCAGGCAGTTCTTGGCTGATCTCCAAGCACTAGTGTAACCATCCTGCAGAATGATTGTCTCTCTGAGGAGCTTCTCTGTGCCATGCAGGTGTAGCTCTGGGGCTTTTCTGGCCTCACACCACAGCAAAATGGCAGAGTGGCTTGGAATGACCACTGTGGTGGTTTGGAAGTTGAGAGCTTTTGTGCACAAAGGTTGCCTTGTTTAGCTTTGGCCAGAGTAACTGATAAGAAGGTTTCTGTGTGCAGCTGTGCTGGAGCAGAAGCAAACTCCCCTAGTGAGCAATAACCTTGCACCAACTGTTCATCTAGGAGTGTGACTTAGCACTTTTTTCTTTTTGAAGACCTTCTGTGTTCCAGCAGCCAGTGATCTTTTTGGGAGCTGATGTCACTCACCCTCCTGCTGGAGATGGGAAGAAGCCTTCCATTGCTGCTGTAAGTTGTGTTAAATTAGCATGTCTTCAGCCTAGGGAGATGCTAGAACAGCAAATGCAGCTCATGGGCTATGTCTGTGTCAGCTACCTGTGCCAGTTCTTTGTGCACATTGCCAATATCATTAAAAATTGTGGCTTGGAAACAAAAACATTTTAAGTAAGGCAAACTGCAGTGTTTCTCGGGGTAAAAGGTGAGAAAACTTTAAGGAGCAAAGGTCTGGGTCTGGATTATAAGAATATGCATGAGTGTGCTGTCAGCAGAGGGAAGACTCCAAGGCAGATGAGTTCTGCAGAAGAGCTCAGGGTGCTCAGAGAGCAACTTGTTACCTGCAGCTACTCTAATATCCAGTTAAAAATGTCACTCTGGTGCTTGTTTGAATGGAAGCATCTCTTACTTGGAAATTGCTGCTCTTGGCTTTTTTACTAGTTTCTTTTTTGGCTGTAGCTTGGCTCCTGAAGCCTTTCCCTCCCCTAATGTTGTGCTGAAGGTTGTAGGCAGCATGGATGCTCACCCCAGCCGCTACTGTGCCACGGTGCGCGTGCAGCGGCCACGCCAGGAGATCATCCAGGACCTGGCCTCCATGGTGAGGGAGCTGCTCATCCAGTTCTACAAGTCCACACGCTTCAAGCCCACCAGGATCATCTTCTACAGGGATGGGGTCTCTGAAGGACAGTTCAGACAGGTTGGTGCACCCAGGGGCTGTTTGCTATACACAACTGCAGTGCTCCTGCTGGAGTTGCAGTGACTCCACAATACCAAACAAGAGAGACTCTGAAGGAATTTCTTAAGCATGTTGGGTAAGAGAAGTTGCAACTCCTTTCCTGTCTGGCAAGGAGAGCTCTTAGAGCTTGGGAAACTCTATCTAAGAACTTCCTAAGATTACTAATTGTGAGGCAAAGTTGCACTCGGTGTTACCTACAAACTACTTACTAGGTGTTGTGTGTAGAGTAAAATGGAAGGAGAATCTAAACTCTTCTGTTCTTGTGCTCTTAGGTTCTGTATTATGAACTGCTAGCCATTAGAGAAGCCTGCATCAGCCTGGAGAAGGATTACCAGCCAGGAATAACCTACATTGTGGTGCAGAAGAGACATCACACACGCTTGTTCTGTGCTGACAGAACAGAAAGGGTAAGCATTGGCTGATGTGAAGAGCTTGATGTCAGGCACTTGTGTTGCCTGGGCTTCTCAGTAAATCTGACTTGTCTTGATAAATACAATGTTCTCTGTAATTTGGGGGGTTGTGCAGAGACAGCAGTTGGACTCAGTGATCCCTGTGGGTCCTTTCCAGCTCAGGATATTCCTCCAGTGTCCTTGTCCCAACATCCACAGCCGCTGCATTGGCACCTTCCAGACAGCACCAGGGCTGGAACCTGACATCTCTTGAACAGAAACTTGTATTTTTAATGACAGTTGAGATGTCCAAACAGTTGTTAGCTGCACTTTGTAACAAAGCCTTTTCTGCAGGTTGGACGCAGTGGCAATATTCCAGCTGGAACAACTGTGGATACAGACATTACACATCCCTATGAGTTTGATTTTTACCTCTGCAGCCATGCTGGAATACAGGTAGGCTTGTTCCTTTGCAGGTTCATGTGAATTTAGAGCATCTTTTTCTCCCTCTTGTAACACTTGTGTTTACAAACAGTTATCTAGCAGGGAAGTGTCACTGAGCTCAGTTTTATCTGAGATACCACATTATTGCAGGGCTAATAGCATTATTGAAGAGGTGGTCTCTGCTACACCTCTAAAACTCTAGGTAGGGTGCTGAGGGCTTGGAAAGAGTTAAAAGCAGCAATTATTTCTCTGGGAAATGTCTGGTGAGAAATAGTTTTAATTGAAGGTAGTTAAGAGTTGGTTCAGTCATGTTGGGAGCAGGTTTGGATCAGTGAGGGTTATTTAGAAGGCATGTGGGGTTTTTTGTTCCCAATGAGAATAATTACAGTAACATAATCACGTAAATGCTAGACTACTTACTCATCTTTAAACACCTTGAAGGCTGAGATGAGAGTGAGTTTTCTGTGGAGTAGGAGTTCAGACTCGATAGTCTGGCCCTTTCTGAACTGCAGAGTCTGCCTTGGCTGTGTGTTGAAGGCAGGTGAGTGAAGTGCTGTTCCCTTCTCCTCAGGGTACCAGCCGTCCCTCCCACTACCATGTGCTGTGGGATGATAACTGTTTCACTGCAGATGAGCTCCAGCTGCTGACCTACCAGCTGTGCCACACCTACGTGCGCTGCACCCGCTCCGTCTCTATCCCTGCACCAGCCTATTATGCTCACTTGGTAGCATTCAGAGCACGATACCATCTGGTGGACAAAGAACATGACAGGTGAGTGGCAGGGGGAGCTTCAACTTTTGTCCCCATTGGTCTTTGCTCCATTGTGAGGCAGGAAGCCATCTGACTGGAGATAATTACTGCTCGTGGCACAGTTAATTTTCCTTCCCTCTGGGAGTAGTCTTAAGGGAGTCATTCCTGACAGCTGCTGCTCAGGATCAGACAGGAGTGGGCTGCTGGATTCTACTGACTAACACTCACATTAAAAGAATTAAGTTGAGTTTAATGAAGTATTTTGCTGTTCCTTTGACGTGGTCTGAGGGCACAAGGCACGCGTTTAGTGTTTTGCTGTAGAATCAGTCATGCATGAAGCCAATGTTAAGTGCCTTCCACTTACCTAACTCTGCTTTGTACATCAGGAGTGCTTTTTAACCTCCAGGCCATCAATATATTTGCAACAGGCTTATCTTTAGCTGAGCTCAAGGGAATTCTCAGAAGCCTCGAGGTTGCTGGGGGAACTTCTTTCCAGTGCAGGTGCCAGAGCACTGGCCCAGGCTGCCCAGGAGCCTGTGGAGTCTCCTTGTCTGGAGCCATTGCAGAGCTGCCTGGACACATTGCTGTGTGAGCTGGTCTAGATGATCCTGCTCTGGCAGGGGGGTTGCACTAGATGATCTTTCTAGGGCCCTTCCAACCCCTGACCTACTGGGATACTGTGAATACACAGGTAGATGTTCCTCAGCATCCACTTCCATTCCTGTTGCCATCTCGCTCTCGCAACTGCTGAAGAGACCTGCAAGCAGCCTTTTGATCCAGATGCACTTGATTTACAGCCCTGCTTGTGTCTGCTTTCCCTGCAGTGCTGAAGGAAGCCATGTTTCAGGACAGAGCAATGGGAGAGATCCACAGGCCCTCGCCAAGGCTGTTCAGATTCACCAAGACACCTTACGCACGATGTACTTCGCTTGAGTCACGAGGAGGAGGGGAGCAGGAGGAAGAGCTGAGAACTGAAGCCACATACAATGTATGTTTCCAGTGGGGTTGGTTTCTGGGCTGTGCCTCCACAATCGTGCTGAAGTTGACACTGTGCAGGGCAGAGAGGCTAACTAACCCTTCAGTTGACACGAGGAAGATGGTTTCCTTCCCGGAGGAACGCAGCAATTATGCAATATGAAACCAGCCAACTGCTTTTGTTCTGGCCCGGAAGCACCACCATCAGCATCAGTAGGTTTGGGGGCTTTTTGTTGTTATTTCTCCTAGTTTAACCCTCTGATTGCCTTTACCTCAAGTTGCTTGGCAGCACAACTCTCTCTGCAAAAAAGTAATAATAGTAGTAACAGGAAAAGAATGGATCATGTAGTTGAAAAAAGGAAAAGCAAACCACCTTTTTGTAGGAACAATCAGTGAGTGTTGGGGAAGGGAAGTGTGCAAAAAAAAACCCCAAATTAGGTTGTTTTCTTTTTTTTTTCACTACCCCACTGCAGTGAGGAATCTTCCTCTCAGTATTGCCACCACGCATTCGAATGTCAACATATCCAAGGACATTTGAATGTGCAGCACTAGCCAGAGGAAAACTTGAGTGGGAGGAAGATGTTTTGCACACTGATCCAATCATTGGAACCTGATTTAGCCAACTGCTGCCTTTGTGTCTTTCTTCACAGCTTTGGAGTTCTGGGCTCCAATAGTTCCCTTTTACCCAGCGAAGAAGCCAGTGGTGTCCTGGGCAGGCAGTAGCCATCCAAACTCTTCTTGCTCCCTGGTGAATTTACTAAAGCTGCTGTTTTACCTAGTCCAAAAAGTTTCAATTCTTTTCTCTCTGGCAAGTCAAACACCTGGAAGCTTCAGATGTCCCAGCTTTGATGGGATTTACACCTAGGAAACACCAGAACTGAAACTTTAGAGCTAAGGCCTTTTTGGATACAAGACAAATGCTAGTTTACTTGCTGCCTCTCACACCTTAATGTGATTTTTCATATGTATGTGTTTTTTGAAGTTTAGCTTCCTTTTTTGTTGTTTTCTTTGATATTTATTAGAGTAATAATAATGCTTTAATTTAATTATTACAGAACATATGGTCAACAGCAACTGTTTATTTTTTAGAAGTGTAACCATGTTTATTTTTTAAGAACTGACAACTTGTTTTTGCTATCTTTTAGTGCAATAAGCATTCTGCAGAGAAAAAACTGTGTCCATTGAGCTGTACTGAAGCAGTGTTTGTACCACTGGCTGTGGAAAGAATGGACACCTCCATGATTTTAAAAGGACAAAGTAAAAAAGCCTTAATTTTGAAAGGAAAGTTTTCTAGTCAGAAGGAATCTTGAATTTTCCTTTTTTAAATCAAATACAAATAAATAGCTTCTAGACTTCTGCAAGCTTTACTTGTCACTGCAGTCTTTTGATTTAACAAAGGAATTGGCTGTATGTTCAGCTTGGAAATGCAGAGGCTATTTGAATTCAAAGGAAAGGGTTTTTTTATGGAGATCTAAGTTTTTACATGCTTAGTTAAACCTACTTGACATCAGTGAACTGTCTGGAATTAATAAGAGTTTTTAGGCTTTTGTCCTCTTTGATAATGACTTTCCTTTTAAAATTAAGTTCCTGGTGACTTCATTTCACTTTGCAACATGAAGAGGGCTGGGATAGTTGGAACAGGTTGAACTCACTGAAATGTGAAACCAATTGAACAGGACTCTTTCATTCCACTTGCAAGGTAAAACAACAGGGAAGGTGTCAGACAGGAGGGGCCTGGGGAGTTTTGCACTTTGTAAACTGGTGAACTGCATTCTTTTGGGACTGTTTTTATTTGCACTGGTTCATAGTTGATCTCTACTGCAGATCATTTGTATGGGCATTGCTGTGATCCCAGCCCTTCTCACCTCCACCTGCTCTCCACATGAAAACCAGGGGCTTGCTAGCAGGAGCTTATCTCCTTGTGCTCCTCAAGCTTGCCTTTTGCCAAGAGACTGTATTTTGAGCCTCAAATCTGAGCCCATTTTGCTTCCACAAGCATCAGTCTCCCCCAGGTTGGGTTTTTGTTTCTGCCAGAAAACAAAGTACTGTATTTTGTACATTTGTGTGTTGCTCTGAGGTGTTCCTAGTGCTGCTCACGACACTGTCTCAGAGAGCTGGACTAAGCAGTCTATATCCATCTTTGATATCTCCCAAGATCAAGGAAGATCATGTCAAAAGAAGATGACTCTTTGCAGAGTTGCAGTTGCCCTGGCAATAGTCCTGCTGGTGGGCAGCTGGCTGCTGCCTCAGGGGCACCCCAGAGACAGGAGGCCTGAGGGTGACCCAGAGCCCCAGCCATGCTCTTGGGCTTCTTCATGCACTTGCCTTTCAACTCCTTCCCAGAAACCCACTGGGGGAGCTTGGGAAAACTGAGGAATTTTGCAGCAGGATGGTTCCCAGAGAAGTCTCTCCAGTATCTGGTTGCCAGGGAAGTCTCACAGACTCAGGTCTGTGCCCAGTTCTCTCCCAGGAGCACTCCAGCTGCTAGTTCTGCTCATAAAAGGTTCAGGTTAGGCTTTTTACAGAAAATGGTTTTAAAATAGAGACTTTTTGTTTTTAAACCAACTCTTTTAGAAAGATTTCTAGTGGATTTCTGTCACTTAGATGAAAATTCCTCTCTCCCAAAGCTCTGATCCCTCCCCTCAGGCAGTGCTCCACTCCTGCCCACGCTCAGCAGCTCTGCTCCGAGAAGCTTTGTCACTTGCTACTTTCACCAAAAATACATACAAATAAATAACAAATAACTCCAGAAGCTTCACTGGGAGAGTGACTCCAAGTCCTTGTCGAGCTGCCTTTGTAAACCTGGTTTTCATGTGAAGAGTATTTGGGTGTTTGAATCTCTCTCCTTGGTTTTGCTAATCCCTGCGTCAAGTGCCGATCCTTGGTTGTATTCGGCTCTGGAGTTGCTGGCGTTGGGAGAGCCAACACCTCTGATGCTGGAGCTGCTATATTTATTGAGATGGAGATGGACAATTACTGCACTAAGGAATTGAGGAGATAAGCAAGGAATCAAGGTTAGTTCAAGAGACTCTTGTTTCTTTCCAGAAGAGGTGTGAAATATCAAGTGTGTAACAAAAGGGTGCTGTCATTTTCACAGAGATTAAATAGCCAGATCTTCTTCCTTTGTTGAGAAACATATATATTTTGATGTTTGCAGTTTGGGGGGAGGGAGGGGGGTTGGTTGGGATAAATGGTACCTCATCTGTGGTGGCAGTTTCCAGTATATTTTCAGAGTATATGGATTTCTTTTATTTTTGTACCTGCTCTCCTTTAAAAAGAAAAAAAAAGAAAAAAGAAAAAACAGACAAAAAAAAAAAGAGAATTTCTCAACTGTTATGTGCTGTTTGGGGAAATCTTGGCATCCCAGATCCCCCCTCTCCTGCTGGCAGCTGGCTGTATATAGTCCAAAGAGGGACATGGGCAAAGGCTGACAGTTGTACTTAGTGTGCAGAGCTGCTGGCCTCCTTTTGTATGCCTCCCTAGAAAAAACACTTCCTGGCTCTTAAGACACTCTACCAGTTGACTTCAGTGAGACCTCCCTTGTAATTAACAAGTGCCACTAATTGCTCCCGTGGGGGGAGCAGCAGAGGGGCCCAGGGCTGGGTGAGGAGCAGCTAGCAGGGAGCCCTCCCTGCTCCTCAGCTAGCCCAAAGCCTTGCTGAAAGCTGCCCAGCTGGCAACAAGGAGCTCCAGGCTGGGAGAGGAGCAGAGTGTGGAGAGCTGAGGTGTTGGACTTGCCACATCTGCTGACAGAATGGCTCCAGTGGAGGCAGCTCTTTGTTTGCCCTTCACAGGACACCTGAGCTCTGGCTGTTGGCCTCAGGCTGGCTGTGTCACTGCTCAACCTGGCTGAACACATCCAGGGAGGGTTCAGCCTGGTATCCTTTTAGAAGTTGGTTTGGCCACAGAAATGGTTTTCAGGAGTCAAATGAGTTTCTGAAAGCTGTCAGTCAGATTATTTCAAGATGCTTTTGGTCCTAAACTGTTGTCACTTCTTCATGGATGAGTTTTTGTCCTTTAAGAAGATGCCAGGTAGTCATCTTCTGTACCAATTCCAGCTACCAGTGCTGGTTTTCTACTAGTCCTGAAGTCCATTCTGGTGAAATTCCAAGCTCAGCCTACACTTTAAAAAAACAAAAAAAGCTTGAGGCCTTTTTTATTTTACACTTTCTTCATATCTTCACTCTTTTCCCCATTTTGTGAACTGAGGGTTCAGAACCTTACTGCAAGCACTTTTGTAACCAAGCAGTCAGAAGCTCAGATTGCATCTGTTGACACTTTCAATTCCCTTTTCAGAGGTTTTCATTCCTCATGGACCATGGTGGCCTCTGGTCACCCCAGGCAGGTAACTCTGTCCCTCTCAGTGCTGTGGAGTTTTATGGCTGCTACTGGCAGGTGCTTTGGATCCAATGAGAGAATCCCCAGGGATGGCAAAGGGAAAGCTTCCTGCCCATCTGTTCTAGCCAAAGCTGGGCCCTCAGCTCCCTGCTGCCTGTTAGGATCTCTCCTTTGTTTCAGCACATGATTGAATAGAACACTTAGCCAGGTTCACTCAGTGTTGTGTAAACCTGCACAGGTAGTGGTTGGAGTTGAACTAACAGAGGCTTTGTGCTGGTAGAAGATTCTGTACTTGCAGGAGTTGCTGTTGGAATGAGATGGGTACAGGATCCTCCACTTTACCTCCCTAGCAGAGTCTCAAGAGTCCTGATGTCTGCCACACAGAAGCAGTTCTGTCCCTGAGCAGGCAAAGGTGCACGTGGAGGGGAAGGAGCCAGAGGGGAGAGGCTTGTGAGGGAAGATGCTGAAGCAGCAGTTTGACAGCAGCCAGGTGTTGATGGAGAGAAACTCCCTCACTGCTCATGCCTGTGCCTGCCCTTCCAGCTCCTGGCCTAGCACAGGGACTTCACCTCACTCCTTTCACAGCAAATCACTTCCACTCTTGCAAACTTGGGAGGGATATTTCTTTCTTTCTTTTAAGTCAGACTGTCCTCAGAAAGTGCCTTTTTAGCAGATGGTGCTGTAGATTTTTATTTTCCAGTTGTAGATGGCTGAAAATCAATGCTAAATTACTGAAAATGCCAAGTGCTTGATGGTATCTAACAGGTACTGTCAAGCATCAGCTTCTCTGAGTCAGGACCAAGAATAAAGAGGAAGGTGTTTCCATGTGGAGGGAGAGGGACTGAGGAGTGAGCACCAAATTCAGCAGGTTTGGTTTTAGCCAATGCCTTCTGCCTCTTCAGATGAAGAGGTGGAGAAGGAGAAGCCACACATGGGGCTCAGCCAGAGCTGTGCAGCTGCAGGAGCTCATCCTCAAGCTGTAGCAAGCTGCCAAAGGTGAAGCAGCCTTGGGATGTGGTCAGTGCCTCGTGTGGCTTATGCATCTCCAGGAGGGATGTGTGTGTGTGTCAGGGGCACTTGGAATTCCTAGCTGGGAGCCTTGGGCTAGGAGCAGCTTGGTGGGATGCAGGACAGTGCCTCACTCACTCACAGGGTTGGTCTCTGCAGAGTTTGGTGAGCATTCCTGCAGTCAGGAACAGCTGTAGACTAGACTCTTAAACACTGCACCTCAGTAACCTTGTAATGCTGCATCAAGTAATAATACTGGCAAAGTTGTGCTGGGCTTGCACATGCCTGCAACAAACACACAGTTCCCTTTCAGTCGTGTCATGCTCCTCAGAGCAGTTCTCAGCCCTTTTCTTTCTGCTGGCCCTTGTGCTCATGCTCTTGGTGTGTTTGCTGGGGCTCTGTGTCTGCTCTCTCTGTTGCTTTAACTCTTCTGCTTTACTTTAAGTGGGAGAAGTTTGGCAATGGTGTTGCTTTCCTTCTCCTGGTGATGTGTGTTTTGAGTGGAGCAGCTTGCTAGACAGAGACTCTTTGAACTGGCACCTTGTTCCTCTCACCCTGAGCTTGCTTTGTGTTCATTGTATTGCTGTTCCTGCAGGATTGGGCATTTCAGAGGTAGAAGAGCTCAATGCCAGTCAGCTTGGTTGTGAGTATCAGGAGCTTAAGCTCCCAACTCCCCCTTGTCCTACAAGTGGTATCTGTGCAGGAATTCTCTTCATGTCAGGATGTTTTCTAGGAGTAAGCAGAGTTGTTTTTTCTTGCAATCCATGGAATACTGAGGGTATCCAGGGCAGGGCAGGCCCCTCTGTGGAACTGGAAGGATCACTGCTGGATGAATAGAGCACTAATGCTGCCCATGGAGACTAGGAATCCAGGAGCTGTGTGCTGGCTGGATGCCTCTGATCCTACACAGAGAAACAAGCTGCTCTTTCGTAGGGTTTATACCAACTTTCTTGGCTTGCTGCAGAGCTTGGTGCCACCCTGCTGCTGTTCAAACTTGCAGTGATGTTCAGGGAGTTGAGATTCCCAATTTCTTCATGTTGCTAGGCTAGGATTTAGCAAGCTTCTGGCAGTCTGAATTCTGAGCCAAAACTCTCCTCTCCCTTTTAGTAGTAGGTGGGGTTTTTTTTTTTTAGACTCAGAAGGGCCAAATCCCTTGTACCATCAGCTTGTTTGCAGCAATACTCTCCATCTCTTCCCTTGCCTACCAAGCAGTTTATTTTCTCTCTGTGTGGAGCTAGTACTGAAGCTGCTGAGACTTCAAGGGAAGTTGCTGCCTCTTCTTTGCTGTCAGAGGGCATGAGCTTGGAGCTGGCAGTGCTGCTTTTGCTGGGCACAGATCTCTTCCTAGCAGTCTTGCCCTGGTGCTGATGAGCTGAGGCACACGTGGGCTGAATCAGAGTAGAAATGTGCTGTGTGTTTCTGTTCATTCATGAAGGGTGCATGATGCTCTAAAGTGTCAATCCAAGCCAAGAAATTCCAGTACAAGCTAATGAATCTACATACATGTTCCTCAACTTAAACACAAGCTAATAAACCACTGGAGATGTGGTGAAGATCTCTAGTAAAAGATTCAAATTCAAAAAATCCAAACACCAACTAAGCCAAAAAGACAGACACAGAATCCCAGGATGTCCTGAGTTGGATCACTGAGTCCAACTTCCTGGCCAAGTTAGAAGCTGAGGATTTGCTGTGATTGATGCTCCTCAGAGTAAGTCATGCTGGGATTAACCCCAAAACTGAACTGGCTCAGCTGTGTTCTGTGGAGAGGAGAAGTGGTGACTGTGCTGTTCAACAGAGTAGAAAGCTCTGAAAAAAACAAGCAAAGCAAGGAGGGAACTTGTTTTTATGTTGAAAAAGCTGAATAGACTGAACAAAAACCTCATGCTGCTAGAGCCTTGTGAGCCTTTCTCTTTGCATGCACAGGGTACCCAAGAAGCTCCCCCCCAGGGCTACTTCAGATACTAATACATGAGGGGAAAAAAAGCATTTTCCTGTCTTTTTTGAGTGCCTGTTTGTCTCCTCAACAGCCTGTGCTGAGAAGCAGGTGCCTGTCACAGCTGTACAGCTCAATCAAACTGTGTTTTGTACCTAAACCTTGAAGCTACCTTCCCTGGTCCAAGCAGATCCAAGCCTGAGTCAATGGGTGCTATGTGAAACCATGGAGCCAAGGGGGTTGGAGAGCAAGAGCTGCCAGAGGCACTGGGAGAGCTCTGCTGGCAGCTTTGCCACACCACAGCAGCAGCAGCAGGCACCTGCAGACTTCCTCTTGCTCTAAGTTGCTCTGCTCTTCCTCAGCTCTTTACCTACCTCCCTGTTCCCTCTGGCAGGCTCCCTCTCCCTCTGCTGCCTGCAGGATGAGCACCTGGAGCTGTGTGCAGGTGGAGCTGCTCTAGGTGGGAGAGCTGGGCAGTGGTGCCATGGGAGCTGGGGGGGGGAGGGGGGGGTCAGCTCCAGCCCTTCAGGGAGATGCTGGGAATGTCCTGAACTGTTTGTGTCAGACTTGAACTCGTCAAGAGCAAGCATGTGCCTTTTTCTGATCAGGAACAGAGCTGGGAAAGCCTAGTGCTTGTGTTGGGAGAGTGCTTAGGCTTTGTCTTGGTCAGAATGGAGTTGATTTTTTGGGGGGGGGATTGAATTCATTAAAGTGAGCCCTGAATGATTTGTGAGCTAGCATTGCCCAGCAAGGAGAAGCTTCTCAAAGCAGCAGCTTCTGCAGAGTAATAAACACACTTCCTGGTAGACTTGCAGTTTTTTAGATCCAATTTAACCTTGCTCTATGTTTATCTAATGAGAATCACTAATTCTGCCTTGATCTGAATGTTGCCTGTCCAGTGATGTCTTCACCCCTGCAGCTTGCCACACACTCCATCTCCTCTTCCCCTGGCCCCAGGGGGGGGCTGTCAGGGCATGAAGAATGTTGGGGAGCAGTGCAGAGCTCTGCTGAAGATCAAACATTCCACATAGCTCTTCCAGAGGCTGTTTGCCAGCAGCTGAGGGATGATGTCTGTGTGCAAAGTGGTGTGGTTGAGCTCTTGGGTTTGGGAAGAGTCAGCAGTGTGAGGGGAGAACAGATCCTCTGCTAGCCAGGTGCTAGGAGAGGGAAGGCTGCTGGAGACTGTGCTGCACAGGAGGCACCTGTGTCCTTCAATGCACATTTGGCCTTAAAGCTGCTAAAAAAAGCGGATTTTCAGAGTGAAATGGAAGAGCTTTCTGAGTCTGTTGTGTGTTTTGTGCAGTTTTGAGATGCTGCTGAGTTGCCCAGCCAGGAGCTCTGCAGTGCTTTCCCTCTCAGACCTTGGGTAAAGGATTCTGCCTCCTTTGCCACCCCATCTAGAACATGTTTGTGATGATTCCTGTTGCCTTATGAGAGCTAGCTGCTGCTGGGTGCTCAGAGGATCAACCTTGGGCAAGTGCTGAGAAACCTCTGCACCTTCCCTTAGCACAGCTCTGCTTGGAGCCTGCCCCTGGCATCTCCCAGCTGGGACTGCTCCCAGCCTGTTGACCTGCTGCTTCCTTGTAAGGTAATCCCTTTACAAAACAGAACTCTCAGAGGGCAAGTTGATTGAAGTGGAAGTTTTTGTTCATTGCTGAGAATGATTTAGGGCTTTTAAACACTTTGGGCAGTTGGAAAATGAATACCTACTGTAATACTATCAGAAAAACATGACTGTATCTTGAGTTCAGGGCTGTGCTAGCCCCTAAATCATAGATCCACAACCTGTCTCAGTACAGGAGTGCAAAAATAAGCTATTCAAATAGTTACTAATAACCTTTCATTATGCTTACCCTTGCAAATCTCTTTGAAATGTATTCAGAACCAGTTTCTTTGGTAGAAAATCCATGTTTTTGCTGGCTCGTGTTCACTCAGATGTAATAGCAAAGTGATGCCCACTGGAGCAAGGCTGAACTGAGGGAACCTTCTCAAGGTTTTGAAGCTGATGGTGTGCCAGCAGAGCAGAAACTGGAGTGCTTGCTGCTCTTTGAGGGGTGAGGCAAGCTGACCCCCAGAGAACTAGCTGAGAGGAGGAAGACTGCTAGAGATGAGGTCTGTCTGCTGCCCTCAGGGAAGAATGGCTTCTGTGGGGTACTCAGCTGTGCACATCACTTTCCTCCTGTGGCCATAGTGTTTAGTTTTCTTTGGGCTTGATTTCTCTTTGTCATTGGACTCCAGTTCTTGTTTCTGCAGTTTCCAGCATTGCAATCTCTAGCCCTGAGACAACCTGGTGTTGTTTTCCTGTAGAAAAACCTGCTTCTAGAAAGTTGCATTTTGTGCCTGGATTTGCAGGTGGTTGGGAACAGCAAGGGCTCAGCAGAGCTGGCAGAAGGAGTTTGGGGTGCAGAAGGTTGGTTCTTTCTGTACAGACTCATTGCCCAGCCCCTCCTGCCACGAGCAGGGACACTGGTGTGTGTGGGCTGTGACTCAGGTTGGGCTCACAGGGTACAGATCCTCCTGGATCTTACATCCTGGGTGTCTCTTCCCTTGGTGGAAGCAGTTCAGCTTCCCCAGGTTGCCTGTTGATGGTTGTTGCTTGTGGTGGGGATAAAGCTGGGCTGGTGGCATGGCCTGGGGGGGCCTGGTGTGGAGAAGAGTGTTATCAGCAGGGATTACTTTACAGCTTTGGTGGTAATTGGTAGCATTTGGGTGTGAAAGTACCTTCAGGAGAAGGTGGCTCTGGTGGCATCCCCTGTGCCATAAACACTGCTAGTGCCCAAGCTGTGAGTGTGCAGGAGGCTGCTGGAAGGGATCTGTAACCTATCTATTTTGCCAGTTTAATACCTTATGTTTAAATTGGAGGGGGGGGAAGTAATATTGTGCTGTTTTGGGATTCCTTTTCGGAAGATAACTCTACTAAAGGAGTTGGTGGGTTGGGATTCCCTCATGTGTGTGTCCTGCTCTTTCTCCTCTGCTGGTAACTGCTCCCCTCTCATTTTGCTGTTGCTCAAGCAGGAGCTGGGATATGTTCCCACCCTGAGGGGAGTGAAAGGGAATTGTTTCAGGAATGGAGCAGAGTTGTGACTGAGACATGGCACAAAGGAGATGGTAGATGGATGGCAAACAAACTGGTCAAGGCCTTTCTTTTTCCTTGCCCATCTGGACCATGTGTGCCTCTTTGTATGGCAGGTGTGGGCTGCAGCCGTGCAGGGTGTGAGGGGAACTGTGCCTGCTCTGTGTGGAGATGTACTTGCTAAGCAGAAGCAGTGTCCTCTGCCCCTTCTCCCTTTCCAGACAAATTGTTCTTGCCAAAATTTTCTACCTGTTGCAAGATTTGCTTTTCTTTCCAGCACAGTAAAAATGTCAACTTCTCTTCACTGTTCCTTCCCTCTCGTAGGCATCTGTAAACCTCTGTACGACTGTGTATAGTACACAAGTCCTCAGATCTCTCCTGGCTTTAGACACCATCAAGCTCTGGGTGTATTGTAAACCAACTGTATTCATTTGAAAAAATAAAACTTTTTTTGGAAATGCACATGTGATGCTTTCCTTATTTCATTTACTCCCCAAAATCTTTACCTGGGGGAGGGGAAGAAGAAGGAGGAGATGCTGATGGGAGCAGTGGCAGCTGGGGAACATCAGGAGGGAGGTGATGGCACAAAGTGGTTTCTGCTTTCAGCCTTCGATTTTATTTGATTAAATACCATTTATTTTTCCTTTTAAATAAGAGAAGAACTTCTGGAAGTGCTCAGATCAGCAGTTTAAATCCTCCCCGACACCCACAGAGCTGTTACGGGAGCATGGTGCTTGTGCAGGTGACACCTCTCGGGGCTTTGTGGCACTGCTGCTGTGACGCTTGCTCTGGGACCTGCTCCCCGAGGGAGAGCCCCACACCTTCCCCGAGCGCTGCCGGTACCGCGTGGCAACGGGGCCGGGGCTGCCTGGTAACCGGCGCGGGAACGGCAGCGGCCTGAGGGAGCGGTGAGGGGAAGGGAGGGAGGGAGTGCTTAGAGCCCCGGGGCCGAGGCCAGGACCGGGGCTGGGCCGTGAGGGGAGCGGTGTCGGTGCCAACGGGGAGGGCAGAGAACCGGCAGCAGGCTGTGGGCCCCGGGGAAATGTGGGCTGGGCTCGGGATGGGCCCCGAGGGAGCAGCTGGAGCCACCCTGCTCAGGGCTGCCTGTGCCCAACAGGGCTGAGGGTTCCTCCTGGCTGGGGCTGAGCCCCTTCCCTGTCCCCTTTCTCCCCTCTGCCCTGCAGCCCTTTGTGCCTTCTCCCTGCCTGCAGAGCTCCCTTCCCTTTAGAGGTCTCTGGCTTCTGTTCCCCAGTGTGCCCAAAAGGCTCTGTCCCAACTCCCTGTGCCTGGGTGTACCAGGGCCAGGGAGTGAGTCTCCCCAGAACCTGGACTGGGTGTTTTGGGACCTGCAGTCTCCTCAGGAGCTGCTCTGATCCTGTTGAGTGGTCTCTGCAATTCCTGCCAGTTCTACAGGGTGGCAAGGAGGATGGCTGCAAACTGCACTGCTCCTGCAAAGCCTTCAGGTCCCCTGGGACTGCAGCCCTGGGCTGTAACAAAAGCAGAATCAGTAATACAATCAGCCATTTTGCCCAAGCTCAATAAATGCCATGTGGGAGATGATGCTGTGAGCTGCTCCTGGTTGCTACAATAGCACAGTTCTCCAGGGAGAGGCAGGTGGAGAGGACTTTCCTCCTGGCCCAGGGGCAGAGGGAGACTCCAATCCCTCGTGCTTCCCTGGTTGTGTGGACGTGTGTCTGCATTAGGCAAGATGCCAGGCTAGAGCTTTGCTGCTGCTGCTTCCTTGAACAGTTTGGGAATGTAGCTCCATTTCTGGTGTATTTCCATGGATAAACTCCAAAGGCTTGTCCCCTCTTGCAGCGAGATGGCCACGCTGAGTGTGAAGCCAGGGCAGCGCTTCAGTGTGCCGGACTGGCACAGCAGCTCCCAGCTCCTCTGTGCCGATGCCGAGCGCCAGCGTGCTGCCTCCCACCGAGTCCGCCAGGAAGCCCGAGCTCTCCGCAACAACACTAACAACCAGGTGGGCCTTCTGCTCCAAGCTGTGTCAGAAGAGCAGCCTGAGGAGTGTGGGAGAGTGTCTAGTTCTAGATGAGGGAGGAGGAGAAGGCTTGACCTGTAGAGAACCTGCTAACTGTCTCCATTTATTTCCCCTAAACCCACATGAACCATGAGGAAACCCCAGGGTGTACTACTCGCATCCACTGGGACTCAGGGTGTTTTCTCTGCTCACTCCTGTGAGGGTTCAGTCAATCCTGAACACAGGGGAAAGCTTCAGCAAGAGGCACAATTGCAAATTGAAACAGAGGAATGGTGTTTCTCCTCTAATTCCAGGCAAAATGGGATGAGCATGACAACCAGACTCGCCTGGCTGAGCGCATCGGCAGCGTGAGCAGATGGAAGGAGACGCTGGACAAATGCCTCACAGACATAGATGTGGAAATTGATGCCTTAGCCAAAGTATGTTGGGAAGACAGATGGCTGGAAATCAACTTGCACTCTGCACACGGGATGTTAAATAATTGAGGCTTGTCTCGTGCCATGGGCAAGCCCAGATGGAGTGCAGGGGGAGGGTTTATTCCAGGTATTCTGAGATCCATACCTGATAAAATGACTTCCTGGAAAGCAAAGCACTGTGCTCTCAGCTGTGGTGTGGAGCTGTGCATTGCACACTCATCTTTGGGTTTGTTTCTTCTTTAAACTTGGAGGGATGCTGAGAAATATGTTCACACCATCGTTCCAAAACGTGTGGTTTTAAATAGAGAATAGCAGTGGGACATCTCTCTGGTTCTTTAGCTCCCAACCCAGGGGCTGCTGCTCCTGGAGCCGTGAGCCCCCCCAGCAAGGTGTGGCTGCCAATGCAGATAGCAGATGTAGAGGTCTAAAGCTTTCAGAAGGGCAGAGATGGGCAGTGTGAGGCTCTGGTCACAAGGGGATCAGTTCTTCCACCCCTGCACAAGCACAGCTGGTTACTCCCTCCAGGTGAAGGAGGCAGTGGAGCATGCTCTCCAGGCTAAGAACTTAGCCCTGGAGGTTGCCATCGAGTGCCTGACTCTGCGCGAGAGTCGCCGTGCCATCGAGGTGGTGAGGGACCCTGTGGAGGAGGAGCTGCACAAGGAGGTGAGGCTGATAGAGAGAGCCAAGAGAGAGCTGCAGCAGAGAGTGAACGAAGCCTTCGAGCAGCTCGGGTGAGAAGGAGGACAAGTTTGGCACCAAGCTTTTCCCCCCTTGCTTGGCCCCAGCAGTTCAATCTGCCTCTTTGGCACCTTGGGTCATGACTCAGTGACCTGGAGGTGTTCAAGGTCCCAGGCCCTGATCCCTCGTGGGTCACTGCCCCTCTGCAGGAGGGTGGGCAGCTTGGTTCACCGAGCGGGGTGAGCCAGGCAGGCAGAAAGGCAGATGTGCTGCTTCACCAAAGTCCCTGGGAGGCAGGAGCTCATCCCTGGCTTTCAGACAATGGCTGGAAGCTGTGAGCTGCCTCTCCCCTCTGCCTGCTCCCTGCTGACTGCAGCCCTGCTCTCCACAGCCACTTGCAGGAAGCTCGCCAGCAGCTGGCCTGTGAGCAGCAGCACAAGCTGCAAGCCCTGGAGATCGATCGTGCCTGCTTGTCCCTCAGTGTTAACTCTGCCAACATCTCCTGCAAGGTCAACCCAACACGGCTCCCAGCAGGGTAAGGAAGGAGCCTGCCCTTCTGCTGCCTGAAGCAGCCCTGGGATGCTCTTTTGCTTCCATGCTCTATCCTGGCTTGAGGAGTGCAGTTCTGGAGAGAGCTCAGAGCAGCAGTTGGCTGTTGTGGCTCTTGAATTGTGAAGCCACAGACTTTGGGGAGTTATTTAAGTTGTCACCACAAAAAAGAGAAGGCAACTGCCCTGCCTGGCTCTAGGTGACACTGTGAGCTGGGTGTTCTCAGCCTGGGCACAGCCCACAGGGCTTGCTGCTGCACATTTTCACTTGCTTGGCATTCCCTAGCATGGTTTGCTGGTGTCCTCAGTTTGAGCAGATGTTGGGCCATGGGTTAGCAACCTGCAGCTGGTGCAGGGAGGAGATCAGGCACCATGTCACCTCCCCAACTCCTGAACCATTCTCTCCTGCACAAAGCCTTCTTGGCCTGCAGCAGGTGGCTCCTTTTGAGCTCTCTTGCAAACATTCAGCTTATTTTCCTAGCTGCTGATTTGTTCACAGATCAACTTCCCTGGAGGAGTGGGAGCAGAGTAGCCAATACAGCAAGGAGAATGCTGAGGCAGAGATGAAAGCCTCAGCCAAGCTCCGAGAAGCAGCACTGCTTGCCATTGCACAGGTGATGAGGCCCTGGGCTGTGAATCAATGGGTCCAGTGTGGAAGGGTGGGCTGGCACCCTGGCAAAGGCAGCATTGGCCTTTCTGAGGGCAGGGTTTAAAAGAGGAGCTTGCTTATGCTGAGGAGCTTGCAGCTATCTCAGCAAGCTGAGAGCCATGGCTCTGTCCACCATTCCTCCCCTGGCTGCAGGGGAGTGCATCACCTGCACGCACCTGGTAGCTGCCACAACCTGACTGGGTTTGCTCAGAGGTTTGTCCCAACCCCTCAGGCAACACCTGGGAGGGCAACACCTTGTAGATGTGTGTGAGTGGAAGCTCTTCTCCCTGCAGAGCAGCAACGAGCTGGAGGCTCAGCGTGTGGCCACAGAGTTTGCCTTGCGCAAGAGGCTCCGAGACCTGCAGAGAGCCCACGATGAGCTGAAGTGGCAGGAGCAGAGTGTGAGTGTTGCTGCTTTTGGGTATTGACCACAGCCTTGGGTGGGAATTGAATCCAAATGGCTCTTTGTTCTGCGGGAAGCTCCTTGGCCTGAGTGGGGTTTCCTCAGGAGAGCTGTTAAGTGGCAGATGTGTGATCCCTGCAGCATCCTCCCTCCTTCCCTCTGCCATCACACTTGCTGCTCTGGCATTGCTCAGCAGCAGTGCCAGGTTTGGGCCTTTATTTCACCCCTGGTTTCAAGTCCTGTGGCCATAAAACACTGTGTGAAAAGCCTTGATCTGTGAGCAGAGAGGTGCAGCACCCAGAAGCCCACCAGCCCTCCTTAAATGTCCTTTCCCAGCCCAGGGAAAGCCCTGGGTGCGTGGGGGCTGTTTCCCAGCCTGTCCCCCTGGCTGTCCCTCCCCATAGCATGTCTTCATCCCTAGACCTTGGAGGAGCTTGCTGAGATGGAGGAGGACATCCGACACTTGGAGGAGGATCTGAGGAGGAAAGTGCAAGGCCTGAAGGTGGCACACACTCGCCTGGAGAGCCGCAGCTCCCGGCCTGGCAGGGAGCTCTGTCGGGATCAGGTACCAGGAGGGACTGGGGGGAACCAGCTGGGATGGGGCTGAATGCATCCTAGCAAAGAGAGGACATGAATCCTGGAACAGAATCATGGAATCAGTAATGTTGGAAAAGAGCTCCAAAGATCATCAAGTCCAACCACTGACCCAGCACCTCCAGGGATGGGAACTCCACCACTGCCCTGGGCAGCTTGGGCCAATGCCTAACCACTTCTTCTAATATCCAACCTAAACGTCCCCTGATGCAACTTGAGGCTATTTCCTCTTGTCCTGGTGATTGTTGCCTGGGAGAAGAGACCAACCCCCACTTGGCTCCAACCTCCTTTCAGGGAGTTGTAGAGAGCAAGAAGGTCTCCCCTGAACCTTCTCCAGACTAACCACCCCCAGTTCCCTCAGCTGCTCCTCACAAGATGACACTTCAGCCCTGCTCACTGCCTTCTCCCACCTGCAGGTGCAGGATGGGCTGACAGATGAGGTGCACCAGCTGGAGGGAACCATCCGTGTGCTCAAACAGAAGCTGATGGAGTCCCAGTAAGTCTCCTGCTCTCTGGGACAGAGCATTTCCCATGTCAGGGAGGTGGTGATGTGCAGCCCTGGGCTTCCAGGAGCTGCATTTTGGACCTTGTGTCTGTTTGGAGTGGAAGTAGTCTTTGGGCTTTGTGGGAAACTGGACTGGGCAGCAGATGCAGGTTGAGGTCTGGTGGGAGGGTGAATGGGGTTAGAGTCAAGCATGGTCCCTGCTTGACTCTAACATCAACCAGGCTCAGACAGTTGATAAAGGGGAGGGAGAAATGGGTGAGAAGTGAAGGAAGGAGTTGAAGTGGTGCTCTGGGCTGGGCTCACAGGGTGGACATCTCTGGGCTGTGTTCCAGCAGCAGCCTGTGGGCAACCAGAAACACCTCATCTCTTCGCTCCTCATCCACAAACACTTCCCAGATACTTCTGCTGCCAGAAAGGGGGAAGTTGGGTCTTTCCTGTCCAACTTGGGAAGCGAATGCAGCTCTTGAACCCACCTCCTCCCAATTGTGCCTCTCCCCAGGGATGCCTTGAACGCTCTCTACAGACAACTGCACCGCATTCAGACTGATCTGGGCTGCAAAGCCAGTTCCTTGGTGCTGGACAACAAGTGTGTGGACAGCAGGAGGAAGCTGGTGCTTCCTGCTGAGAAGTTTGACACTTTCAACCAGACCAGGAACCTTGTGGTGAAGAAGGAGCAGCTGGACTTGGCTTAATGGCAGTGAGGAGAAAGCAACTGGAGACTCCAGCTCTGGAACATCTGTGTCATGGCAGGATCATGGAATTCTCCTCTGAGCTTGTTCTACAACTGTCTGCCCTTTTCTATGCTGTTTATAATCTTTTGAGCCTTAAACACAATAAAAGAGTTTTGTCCCCCAAAAGCTATTTCTCACGCCACAGGATTGTTTGGGGAGGAGCTGGTTTAAGCTGTCTGGAATCCCTTTTCCCTGTGAAAAGCGGGATTTTTGTAGCATAGCCAAGGGCAAGCCAGATCTGCTCTGTGGGGTGAACCGACTCGATTCTGTCAAGTCAAAATTTGGGTTGAGATTTTGAAGGATGCGGGAGCTTTGTGGGTTTTGGGGTTTTTTTACCCCTTCCCGCGCTTTCGCCGCTCTCCTCCGGGCCGCTAGGGGGAGAAGGGCGCAGGGCAAGATGGCGGCGGCTGCAGGTTCGGCCTCAGGGAGCGGCCGAGCAGCGGCGAGACTGCGTCCTGTCCCCTCCCGCTTCCGCGGTTGTTTGATCGGAGCCTTGTTGGGTGACTGCCTGGGTGCTGTCTTCGAAGGCAGAAGCGTCGTGAAGCTCCCCGAGCTGCTCCGTTTCCTCCAAGGGCTGGAATCGCCACCTGAGGAAGGGGAAGCGACCGGTAGCGCCCACAGAGGTGAGGGAGAAAAGGTGGTGAGGGTCAGGTTTGGACTGTATCTCCTCTTTTAGCCACTAGGTTGGCTGCTGACACCCCAGAGATTCGGGCCAGGCTCTTCTCACCCCTAGAATGGGGCTTTGGGGTGCTTCTCCCCACCCTCATCGTGGCCTACATCTCTTCTCCTCAGCGTGGCTGCTCCCAGCCCTGCTCCTCCCCTCCCCAAGGACTCCCAGCCCTGCTCTGGTGCATCGCCTACCCTGTGCTCCTCACCTCCGGGCTGAGGATGACCTCCCTGAAGCAGTGCCTAGCTTCTGCCATCCCCTTTCCCACCCCAGGGTGGTGCCTGGGTGCTGCTGCTGCACATGGGTGATGGGGAGGGAGCTGTGGTTGGCTGTGCTCAGCTGTGCTGCTCCTGCTGGAGTGAAGCTGGTGTGTGTTGGTGTGCTGGGAACTGGGGTATTGAGGTGCTGGAGTGTCAGGAGGGAATATATGTACCAAAAGTAGATAGGTAGATGGTTATTTAGTTCTTAGCAAGTGATGATGGATTCGTATTGGAGTTCTGAGCTGTGCAGCAAACCCTTCCAGTAGGATCTTAAAGGCACTTGATTCTGTTGCAGTGTTGGTGGTGTACCCTCTTAAGAAAGAGACTTGTACCACTTGTCCTTGTGCACCTCTGGATGTCAGGCACTTTGTCTTGGCTCTTATTGCTGCATTCTGCCGCATTCTTGCTACAAGTGCATCTGCCTTGCTCTGTCTCTTCTCACTCTGATGACCATGGCTGCTCATGTTTGAACTCCAGATAATTAGGCCTTGGAGAGTAGGGAAGTGCTGGCATTGGAGGAGACTCTGTCCCTGAGTGCTCACGTTCTGTTTTGACTTTCTGTTTCAGAAACCCTCTCCTACACAGATGACACAGCCATGAGCAGGTCAGTGGTGCAGTCCCTGCTTGCCAAGAGAGAGTTTGATGAAGTTGACATGGCCAAGAGGTAAGGCCTGGAGCCAGCTGCAGAGCCACAGTGCTGCAGGTTACTGGGAGAGGTTCTTAGTCCTTGTTAAGGTTTAGCAGTCACTGTCACTTACTGTGAGAGGGACAGACTCAGAAAGGTGTGGAGTAATCCGGCCATTTGTTGTGTGTTTGGCACTGCCCTGGAATTTGCAATGCTGTTGGCTTCAGTGTGGGCTCAGAGCTCTCTCTTTGGAGTGAGGCAGGATGGGATGGGATGGGATGGGCTGCAGCCCAGTGTGTGTCTAGTCACCCTTGTAGGAGATAATGCTCAGAAATCTCGGAAGCTTTTCCTTCCATGTTTATTTGTTGCTATTTCTGTTTGTACCTCCCTTGATTCAGTTAGTGAGGTCAGCTTCAGTTTGTTTATGATCTGTTTCCCTGCTGAATGCACAGCCCTGGCAGCATTTGGTTCCACTTAAGGGAGAGCATTTATTTGTTTAGAAAGCTCTTCCCTTGAACTCCAACAAAAGATTTTCTGGGTGGCTGGGACCCACAGAAATGCTTCCCCTTGGCTTCTATTTCAAGGCAGAGTTGAGAGGGAAACAAGTGGGGTGTGAGAGGTGATGTTTGTACCCCTGTCTTCCTTCCACACCAGGTTTGGGGAATCAGATTCCTTCCCTGCAGAGCTGAATCCCTTGGCCCCTGTCTCAGTGCCTTACCCACCTGTTGCTAACTCACTTCCTCACGTGGTCCAGCCTCTTACAAACCTGTGTGGGGTGACAGAGCTCCTGTCCCCTCTGCTGCCTCTCACCTGCTGCTCTCTTGGCCACCCCAGGTTTGCTGAGGAGTACAAGAAGGAGCCCAGCAGGGGCTATGGCATGGCTGTTGTCAACGTCTTCAAGAAGCTCCTCAGCCCCAAGTGCAATGATGTGTTTGAACCAGCAAGAGCCCAGTTTAATGGGAAAGGCTCCTATGGCAATGGTGGGGCCATGAGGGTAGCAGGCATCCCCCTGGTGTATGCTGATGTCCAGGATGTGAAGAAGGTACAAGTATTCTTGGCTCTTTGGGGACACCTCAGCCCTGGCAGTCCCTTGCTGTCAGGGAAGCTTTGCTAAGGAGCTGTTCTCATTCACAGTTTGCCAAGCTGAGTGCAGAGTTAACCCATGCCAACTCCCTGGGCTACAATGGAGCCATCCTGCAGGCCCTGGCTGTGCACCTTGCTCTGCAGGGAGAGCTCAGCAGGGAGACTTTCCTGGAGCAGCTGATCAGCCACATGGAAGATGTGGAGGCAGATGACAAGTCCCTGAGTGATGCCCGAGCGTAAGTGGCTCTGCTGGGCACAGCTGCTGCTGGCTCTTGCCATTCCCTCATCCTCACTGTGCTCTCCTCTTCCAGGCTGGGATTTGAGGATCTACCCTTTTCCAGGCGTCTGAAGAAAATAAAGGAATTTCTGGAGCTCAGCAATGTTCCCAAAGCAGACGTCTTGTTTGAATTAGGTAAGTTCCTTTCTTACTGCAAGTGCTAGGGGAAGAGCTGGAAGCAGGAGTAGCTCAGCAAGCCTGCTTGATGTGTCCTGCCACTGTGGCCTCTGCTGCCTCTCAGCACAGAATGTGCTGGAAAGAATCCTCGTGCGTGTCAGCAGCTCTCTAGGTTGTGACCCAGTGACTCCCTGTCTCTATTGATAGGGAAAGAATGTCTTGCTAAGAAAAACTTAACACAAAGAATGTTTCTTCATGCAGCATCTCTTGATGGCTGTGATGGTGACTGGGGATGGGCAGGTGTGTGCCACCAGCCTGCACTGGTGGAACTGGGAGCTGGTCTGCAGGGTGTGAGTGGGCTCCTGAGGTGCAAGCTCTTGCACCTTGTCCTGATAAAATCAGTGAGAGTGGAGCTTGCAGTTCCTGGCAGTGAGAAGGGAGCAGGGTGAGGAGCAGGGCTATGTCCTGCAGCTCTTCAGAGGTTTGCTTTTGTCCCCAGGGAATGGCATTGCTGCCCTGCGCTCAGTCCCCACTGCCATCTACTGCTTCCTGCGCTGCATGGATGCTGAGCCAGACATCCCTGAGCACTACAGCCAGCTCCAGAGGACCATCACCTACTGCATCTCCTTGGGGGGAGACACAGACACCATTGCTACCATGGCAGGAGCCATTGCAGGGGCCTACTATGGGGAGGAGCAGATACCCCCAAGCTGGGAGCAGAGCTGTGAAGCTTTTCAAGAGACTCAGAAACTGGCCAATAGCTTGTATGAACTCTACTGCCAGAGGCTCTGAGCCCTGAGGGCAGTGTGAGCCCTGAAGGTGAAGTGGCTGCTCCACTCTGCCTTGCTGCTCAGAAGTCTGGTGATGGATCTGTGCTGTCTGCAGCTGCCCGTGAGCCTCCTGCTGGGAGAGGCACCTGCTGCTGAGAGGGGATAGCACAGCTGCTCTGGGAGAGAGGAGACATCCCCTCCAGTTACAGCTCAGCTGGGAAGTGGCTGCATGTGGTGCCTTGGGAGCTGGCTTTGAGGGGCTCTGTGTCAGCTGGGGACAGGGGAGCTGCCTTTGAGGGGCTCTGTGAATGGTCCTACCAGCAAGAGGACAAAGGCCCAGCTGAGGCACCTGTTAAACCATAGGTTTTATTGATGTTTTGTCAATACAATCAAGTACTGCAGTTTTAGTTCTGAAGAGAAGGGCAGTTTCTGATCACAACAGGAGTGCATTTTAAACCAACTTGGACTAGGAGAGACAGTGCACGTAATAAGTATTTACACAACTAAACAACCTCTAAATACTAGGTTAGAAATGAAGATACTAGAGGCAAATTTAAAAACAACAACAACAACAAAATAGTAAGGATTTGTATATAAAAATGCACATTGTAATGCAGTTTTCATCCTTAAAAATAGACAAAACTTCATCCAAACCCAACCTTTGTCATGAGGATTGAAACCAAGATCCCATGCGCTCACACACACGACAGAAAAGAACCCTTTCTGCTGGCAAATCTCTCCTACTCAGTACTCCAGAAATCAAACAAACTCCTCTTCTTGACAGCACTCCAGAAGTGAAACACCACCTCTTGCTGACAGTGTCTGCTGGAGTGAGCAGCCTCCCTCATCCTGTGCATCGTTTGGGGTTGTTCTTCTCTAGCCTAACTCTATGTGCCTGTAAATACCTTTGCCTTTCACTTGCTGTGTTAAATGTAAGAGGTTAGCTAGCTGCAGGAGGTTGGTTATGGTTTTAGGCTCTGCACATGAAGGGGAAGTGAGATTGCAGAACAATATCTACAGCACTGAAGGAGTTCCTGGCTCAGGGTGGTCAGAGTCAGGCTTTCATTAGTTGCTCTTTGCCAGCTAGAACGAGAAGTTTCCACTATGACAGAACAAAACGAGATGGAGAGTAGGTTAGAAGACAGTATAAATAAGTTGCTTTGCTGAGTTAGAGGCTGAAGCTTCCCCCTGGCAGGCACGTGGCTGGGTGCAGGAGCTCCTGGCCCTGCTGCAGGGAGTATGGACACATGGCTGGCACCTGGCAGTGCCCGCAGTGGGAGCCAGACCTGCTGCTGCCCGGGGCCTGGCTGGCACCAGCTCCAGTTCCTTGCTGCTCTCCACAGGACAGAGACTTGAGTAAAAGAGGCACAGGCCCCATCCTAGCACCCTCCTCCCAAGCCTGGGCTTGAAGGAAAACATCTGGGCTAGATGACCTCTGGTGGTCCCTTCCAACCTTATGGAATCTGTGGTTCTGTGATCTGAGCTTCCACCTTCAGTTCTGGGGAAATCAAAGCCTGGATGGCCACAACACACCTCTGCCTTCAGGAGTTCAACACAGCCAGTAGGATTGGACTCTGGGGCAGCCTTTCAGCTTGAGAAGGTTCCATTTTCACATGGAACCTTCAGCTTTGTGTGGAGCAAATCCCAGGGAGGGGCCAGGCCAGCCCCAGCAGAGCAGGAGCTGAAGCATTGGCCTTCCAATGTACATTGCCTTGTTGTGTCTAATTTCAGGGACAGGTGTGTTCTTAAAGAGAAGCCCTGGATGGCAAGAGGCAGAAACACAGGAGAAAAACAAACAAAACAAAACAGAAACAGAGAAGTCATTTAAATATCTTGTACAGTCCACCTGGAGAACAACCCCAAGTCCCATTCTTGCTACATTTCTTTGGCCATCGAGCAGGCAGTTTAGGACAATTTGAGGGCTCTGGTTGCTCAGCTGGTGACCAAACTGTTGCTGTTTTCTCAGGGATGTGCCTTTTGCAGAGGGACACGTGTAGACTGACTTCAGCAGCCTGCTACTGGCCTGGGGTGAGAAAAATCCATCTCTTTACTGTGAGTGCAAGTGGCAATGACTAGGCTACCGTGAGATAAATCTGCAAAGCAAGAGGGTTGGGTGGCTCCCTTTGGCAAAGGCCAGAGCAGCCAGGTGGTCAGGATCCCTGCCTGCCTCTCCCAGAACCTTTGCAGCTGATGCTCAGGTCGGTAGCACTTCAAGCATTAGTGAGACAAAGTGGTAAGAACAGACAAACACCATTTTTGTTCCTAAGCTAAGTCCCAGACTGGCACCTGGGCTGGTGCCCTGACAGGTACATATTGCACTAGACTCATCAATAGCATCGTTAAGTAGGTCATAGCACCCTTGGAAAATGATGGAATGGAAAGTTAGAACCAACACTTACTTCTTTGTTCCTTAATGAAAAGCATCCCCAGAGCAAGGGAGGACACCCATGCAGAAGGTTACACATCCCAGAATGGTGAGACAGGAAAGCCAAGTTGTCCATAAGTGACACTTGGAAGAGAGAGCAATGAAACCTTCTGCCACGCCAGGCTGGCAGCACTGTGGGCCAGGCTTGCTGTGCTGTCCTTGGGCTGTCAGGGAGGGAGATGCTCACGAGGCCAAGCAAGAGACAGGACACAGCTAGCCCTTGGACTAGCCAGTAGATGAATGAACCCAAGAGAGGATTGGTGTTCATCCCAGGGCTCCCAGCTTCCCTCAGTGGCTGTGGAATGAGGTCATCTGTCATCCTCCCAGATAGCAAGAACCTGGATGGTGTTATTCCTAAAGGTGCTGGGGGGGGTGAGAGTTACAAATAATATTTACTTCTTACAAGAAGGTGCTTATGCAAAGTGTTCCACTTGTGATGATTGTAAATCCAACCACACTGAACCAGGGAGTCTGCCTCAAAGCACAGGCTGAAAAAAACAGGCATCAGGGAGACTGAAACTTGGGCATCTGATGGTTCAGGAAGGAGATTTCTCAGTCCCTCATGGATCTCTGCTGCTGTACAGCTTTGTGTGAAGTGCCTGGGAGCCCTGTGCTGGTTAGCAGATCCACCATCCATGACAACAGCTGTGTTTCTTTACCTGGTATTCCAAAGGGGGAAACAAGGGCACTTGATTCCAGGCCAGAAGGGTCTGCTCTTCCCCCTCTGGATCACAGAGCAGTTTACTGCAGAGCCAGATCCTTGCCATCCCAAGCGCGTTCCTGCGTCGGGTGTCCAGTCACTAAGGGTAAAGGAGATTCCAGCTAGGCTTGGCTGGGGAAGTCACTCCCCTCCCTCCCCTCAAAGAGAAAGCAAGCAAGCTGGGTGTCTCCTCTGCCATCACCCTCTCGACTGACGGATCAAACAGCGTGAAGCAAGGTCCCACGAGCACGGCTTGCGTGTTCTTCCCAGTGATTTTTCTCTCATGTATTAACTTTAAAAAACTTGATCAAAAAAACCAAAACCAAACGAAACAAAGACAAGTTTATGGCTAAAGAGGGTGAGGAGGAAACGGGGCCCAACAGCTGTTATGTGGGGCAGAGCAGGAACCCAGAGAAGGAGGAGTGGATGTATTCCGTGGAGTACAAGCCGTTGGCCTGGTCCGAGGGCATCTGGACCCAGACTTGGTCGTTCTCCTTGAGTTCAAGCACGGCACTGCCCGAGGCCTGGTCCAGGTAGCCCTTTTTGTACTCATCATAGGTGTAGGTGGCAGGCACGTTGTTCTTGTAGAGGGCCACCCAGACGTTGGTCCCTTTGACGTGCACGTGGTAGGCGAAGTAGTAGATGCCTGCGAGGGGGCAGCTGAAGATGCCGGTCAGGGGGTTGTAGCCATTGTGCCCGTTGTACAGCGTCCGGTCAAACTTGACCGGCATGCCCGAGGCCGGGAAGGGGGAGGTGAGGATGGCAGTGAAGGCTGGGGCAATGCGGGCTGCCAGCTCTCCTCGGCCATACTGAGGCTTGCCCGGCTTGCCGTTGCCCAGCACGGCTCCCTCCACACCTCCATCCGGCAGGTGCAGCCCTGCGATTCCTGTCTCGTCCAGCACCCCAGGGGCTCCCGGGGGCCCGGGTGGGCCTGGTGGGCCTGGTGGCCCGTTCAGCCCTGGCGTTCCTGGCATTCCTGGGGGGCCGATGGGTCCGGCCATGCCGGGCTCGCCAGTCTTCCCCTCACCTGGAACCCCAGGGAGCCCCGGCTCCCCTTTCAGCCCCGGTAACCCCTGAGGCCCCATGGGACCTGCAGGTCCTTGCAAGCCTGGGATGCCAGAGGGGCCCCTCAGCCCTGGCTGTCCCGGGATCCCACTGTCCCCTTTTGGCCCAGGGCCTCCTGTTAATCCTGGCACCCCTGGGAGGCCAATGAACCCTGGTTCTCCTTTGGGACCCACTGGGCCAGGGGGTCCCAGTGACCCAGGCAGGCCTCTTTCTCCTGGCACCCCCGGCTTCCCCGCGAAGCCATTTGGTCCCTGGTCACCACGTATCCCTGGCATTCCTGGAGGCCCACTTGGCCCCACATCCCCTTTGGACCCGGGCAGCCCGTGCTTGCCTGGCAGGCCCATGGATCCTGGTGGCCCTGGTGGCCCGATGATGCCAGCAGGGCCAGGCTCACCTGGCTCCCCATCAATGCCAGGTTCCCCCTTATCTCCAATGGCTCCCGGTGCCCCGGGCTGCCCACGGTCTCCCTTCAGGCCAGGCAAGCCTGGCTTCCCATAGCCTGTGGGGCCTGGCAGACCAGGGAGGCCACGGATGCCAGGCTCTCCCTTGGGTCCTGTGGGGCCCTGTATCCCTGGTACCCCTGCGGCTCCTGGCACCCCGATGCCATCGATGCCAGGAGGGCCCCGTGGCCCCAGAGGCCCAGGCTCCCCGGGGACACCAGGCCCCCCTGGAGGGCCCACGTCACCCTTGTCCCCTGGCGCACCTGGCAAGCCATTGATTCCAGGTTTCCCGATGCCTGCAGGCCCTGGTGGCCCTGCAGGGCCTGGAGGACCCCCGTTCCCTCGGGGCCCAGGTAAGCCTGGCTTCCCCATGCCATTCTCACCCTTCATCCCTCGCTCTCCACGGGGACCTGGCTCTCCCTTGGGGCCAGGCTCACCCCGGAAGCCAGGCAGGCCAGGCCCACCCTGCGGTCCCGGCTTCCCATTGACTGAGATGCCCGCTGGCCCTGGCAGCCCTGGAGGGCCAGGCAGTCCTCTTGGCCCTTGCTCTCCTCTCATGCCAGGCTCACCCTTGGCTCCAGGCATCCCTTTCATGCCTGCCTTGCCGGGGAGTCCTGGGATGCCAGGCTTCCCAATGCCTGAGAAGCCAGGGGGCCCAGCAGGCCCAGGCTGCCCATGCATTCCTGGCTTCCCTGTGCCTGGCTTTCCTGGGTAGCCAGGGGGCCCGGGGGGTCCACGTGGGCCAGGCTTCCCTGGGGGTCCTGGCTCCCCTTTGAGGTCCATGGGCAGCAGCGGTGGCATGTCTGTGGAGAGAGGAGACACAGAGCTTTAGTGGCTGGAGGAAGGTGCCTGGTGATGATCCCCTCAGGGCGTCTGAGGCAGAGATGTGAGTGCTGCCTGGGTCTGTACTTGCCAGAGTTTCCTTCTCTAGAGGTGGTTTTATTTAAACTCAGCCCACAGTGGCTTCCTGGGCCACCACACATCAGCAGGACTCTCCTGAGGCCTTGGCTAGAGCCCAGGGTACTTAATCCAAGCCTGACTCTATCCCTCCCTCCCTCCACAGAGGGTGTCAACAAGTCCAGCAGTTGCCATCAGCTCTGGCAGTGTTGTTTTGTGGTGACCTGCTGTGGGGGTTTTTTAGGAGCTGGGTTCCAACCTCCCACTGCCTCACTTCCCAGCAGTCTCGAAAGCACCATGGGATTTGGTCACTCCTGCCTGGGCTCAGCTGAGAGGATAGTGACAGAGCCAAGAGTGAGGATAATCCTTCCACCCCATCCCTTGAGTCCAGGGCCTCAGGAGACCTTGTGGAGTAAAACCAAAACTCTTGGACATACACTTGAGAGACTGAAGAGGTGATTTGTGTCTGGCTTAAGACATGCCCTGGGTGCTCAGCTCCTGTGTCCAGCAAGGCAGAGGAAAAACTCACCAAAAGGGGATAAAAAAAGCGCTGAGGATGGAGGAAAAGCCAATAGCTGGGAGGGAAACTCAAGCTTAGCTCCATCCCAGTGAGTCAGCCCAGCTGGGAACAGGCTGAGACCACTTGACATTTCAAGAATTTATAGAGGTCTTTTGCAAACAGATACAAGAGAGAAGCTAATGAGCTGAGAGGCTGCAGAGCTGAGAAGAGCCAGATCCATGCCCACTGCTGCTCCCTGCTTAGAGCTCCTCCAGGGTGGCCCAGGCAGGCTGTCCCTGCCCAGCTCACACCAGGCAGGGCTGAGGAGGAATACATCTGACAAACTCTTCTGCAAAGCTTCACGTGAAGGAAATCCTTGGCAGCCAGAGGTAGATGAGACTGTGAGGAGAACACTTCCCTGGGAAGAGGTTGGAGCGAGGTGGGGCCCAAGTGACAAGTGATGGGACAAGAGGAACTGGCTTCAAGTGGTGCCAGGGGGAGGTTCAGAAAAATACCTTCCCCTAGAGGGTTATCAAGCATTGGCCCAGGCTGCCCAGGGAGGTGTTGGAGTCACCATCCCTGGAAGTGCTCAAAACCCACATGGATGTGGTACTTGGGGCCATGGTTCGGACAGTTGGACTGGGTGATCTCAGAGGTCTTTTCCAGCCATAACAATTCTGTGATTGTAAATGCAAAGGGCAGAGGAAAGGACCTTGGGCAAAGGTAGATCATTCCAGTTGGGAACACCTGTACAGGCAAACTCCTGGGGTGGGAATGGATCCTGTCCAGCTTGGGAGCAGAACGCACACAAGGCTGTGTGCCCCAGCCTGGCACTGAAGGGGTGGCAGGGGGGGTTCCCAAGGTCTGCCAGCCTGGGCAGCACTGACACCTGCATCCCCAGGATCCACCACTCCAAGATCTCCTCAGTCAATGGGAAAGGCTGAGGGGAGACTGGAGACACGTGAAAGGAATAACTGTTGGCAGCCTTGGGCAGCGTTCCCGGTGCCTCAGAGGTGGCTTTACCTCTCCTAAGCACAGCAATTAGCTCTAGCCCTTTCCAAGCCTGCTGCCTGCTTGTTTTCCTTTGGTAATGGAAACATTTTCAGAGCTTATCTGTATATCAAAGGCTGGCCCACGTCCTAGGCTCTAGCAGAGGTCACTTGGCTGTCTGGGGTAAGGAAATGCTTGTCTGTCAGGACATTGCCACTGGATTGCTGCAAAGCTCCTGCTCGTCACCCCACAGAACGGTGTGGGAACAGACAGCACAGGGACATGTGTGCCACTGAAGCAGAGTTCTTTAGGGGTTGACTCCTGGAAAAAATGCTCTCCAGAAAATGATTTCAATCTGTTTTCTCCTCCCTCCGTTTTTTCCTTCTTCTTGCAAGGGTTTGAACAGAATGAGTTTTCTAGGTCATTTTGCATGGAATCAGAACAAGGATCTACAGCTGAGCCCACGGAGGAAGGAAAAAGCACACACAGGCTCTGACAGAAGGCAGGGAAGAGAAAGGCCAGCAGAGAGCTGCCAGCTCGCAGGCAGCCAAGGGAGCAGACGGGAAAACCAAAGCGGGGACGCTCGCGGGGAGAAACTGGGCCATGGCAGCCCCGGCGGTGTCCGGTTTCAAAGCACCATCCCTCACCACAGACGCATGTCTCGGAGCTCTGCATTTCACAGCAGCACCATGGGGTCCTGCCTTCCCCTCCGAGCATGAACAAAGCTGCTGGGAGCGGGAAGAGAAGGAGCCAGCTAAGGGAAGCGGGAAGGGGAAGGAGCAGCGCAGAGCCTTCCAGCTCCTGAGGAGCATGGGCATGAGCAGCCCCTCGGGAGCTGTCTTCATCCCTATAAGGAGCTGGAGGAGGGAGCTGGCGAGGCAGCCTGGCCGGCAGAGGAATCATCCAGCGGATGGGAAGTGGTTCCCAGGCGGGAGCAGGCAGCAGTGGCTCTGGCCAGCGCGGCCGGATGACAGCGCAGGAAGGAGACGTTGGCTGCTGCTTGGCAGAGCCTGGCCCAGCTCCTTCCAGCGCTGCTGCCAAGCCCTGTCTCGTGAGAGACTCTCCCAGGGACACTGCAGGGAGCAGGATTCCTGCATCCTATCCCTTCTACCGGGGCAGGGAGTGCTCTGAGCCATACTGGGAAGCTCAGCCATAGCCCGGGCAGACAGAGCAGGAGATGGCAGAGAGGTGGGAGCAGGCTGTGGGAAGAACCATGGAAGAGACAAACAAAGATTCCTCTTTAGCAGGAGCTAAGGGACCTGAGGCCTCTTGGCCACGTGCAGCAAGCAGCAGCAGCCCCACAGGGAGCACAGGATTGAGCCTCTTCAAAACCAGCAGGATTGGTGGGACACTGATCACACAGCACCTGCCTGCTCCTGCCTCCTGGGCAGTGCAGCCCTGAAAACAGAGGATGAGCCTTGCCCAAGGCTGGGGAGGTGAATAATGCTCCTTTACCCTTGCAGCTGAAGCTGCTGCCCTGGGTTGAACTCTCTGTGCTCTCCCCAGAGAGGAACTGCACTGCTCACCTGGCACAAACCCACACCCTGAGCATCATCTGTGCTTTGGGGTGCCTTGAGCTGGGCTTCCCCATGTGCAGGGGAAGGTGCTGAGCTCCCTGAGCCACAGCCAGCACCCAGCAGGGGTTTTACCTGCTGCAAGCTGCATGGACATGGGTTTCACCAAGCCAAAATCAAACCCAACTGTGCTAACAGCTGCTTAAATGCTTTTAGCAGCACCTCCTGCCCAGAGCTGCCTCCATGCTCCTGGACAGTTGATTTTGGGGTCAGAAAAGGTACCTGGCACCCTGAGGAAACCAGCCCTGTCTCTCACTAGATAGCACCCACATCCCCAGAGCCTGGCCTGGCCCCTGTTTGGGGGTCCCAGGCCGGGGGGGGGGCCCACACAGCTCCCTGCCAGCTCAGGGGTGACTCGCAGGGGCTCGGCACGGCCTGTGCCGTCGCGGCCAGTCAGCTGAGCTCCCCGAGCAGGGCAGGAGGCCAGCAGGGATTTGCCTTGCCAAAGGAGAGGTTAAGCAGAGATGGGAGCTTGGTGGGATCCAGGAGGCACCAGCTTCCCCAGCAGCCCCCAGCCAGTGGCTCAGGCTGCAGCATCCCCCCCTGTGCCTGCATCACTCCCTGCCTGCATCCCCCTGCCTGCATCCCCCCTGTGCCTGCATCACTCCCTGCCTGCATCCCCCTGCCTGCATCCCCCCTGTGCCTGCATCACTCCCTGCCTGCATCCCCCTGCCCATCCTCTCTCCCAGGGGTTTTAGGAGGGTATCCTGGCAAGGCTCACACCCGGAGCACACCTTGCAGGCAGCCTGGCACCCTCGCTCCTCTCCCTGTGATGCTGCTCAGAGGCAGCAGGAGCTGCTCCAATGCATAGGAAGAAAGGGGAGGGGAAGGGAAGGAAAAAGCAGCAGGGAGCTACTTGAAACCAGTCCCACCAGCAGCTGAAACGTTCCTGTGCTGTGCTGGAAGGTTTTGCCTCTGGCTGGGGTTCAGGGAGCAGCTTTACAACAGCTGGGAAGGAGGGGGGCTCCTAGCATGCTTCGGCTCCAGGTTTTGCTGTGTGTTTTCTGACACATGTGCTGAGCTGAACTCCTGATAAGCTCATTCAGGCCAGCAGTAAATCAGCCACCAGCAGCCCAGCCTTCTCCAGTTTCTCCTCCCAGAGCCAAGACGTCAGCTCCCAGGAGGGTCTGGGGCTGTGTGAACCCATGCAGGAGGCTCTGGAGACTCTTGCCGAGGGCCAAGCACCAACGTGGTGGGTCCAGGCACCCCAGCAGCAGCACTGCCCCATCCCACAGCACTGGGAGAGCAGGCAGGGGCAGGGAGCAGGCAGGGCAGCTTGGGGCAGGCAGGGCAGCTTGAGGCAGGCAGTTCTGAAGGGCTGGGCTGGACACGGTGGAGCAATGCCCTTGGCACCTCTGCCCCTTTGCCCAGCACATGTGAGGAGTGATTTAACACATGTGGAGTTTCTGGTGGAGGAAATGTCTCTCCTGCTCTCCCCTGGCCAGGCTGGGCTCAGCTCTTGGCCTCTTCCCTTTCCCAGCTGGTGCAGAATGCAGAGAGGGAAACCGGAATAGGTGGAGGAGTGGAAAAAGCCTTGCAGGGAAGGCTCAGGTTTAACAGCAGGGAGAGGGAGAGGCAGGGAGTGCTGAGGCTCCTGGGGCTGCATGGAAATCTGCAGGAAGGGAGGAGGATGAGGAGAGCAAAGGTCTCAAGTGTCCCCTCTGGGCACCAGCTCTCAGTTTGAGCACCCAAGAGTGCCCATGCAGCAAAGAGCTCTCCTTCTCCACTCTCTGCCTGTCCCTGTCCTCCTCCATGGGGCAAGGAGACCTAAATGGCTCTGTGCTTAGCCAAAGATGCTTTGGTCAGCAGCACCCTTGGCCATGGCAGACTGCTCCCTGGGGGTAAGGGGATGAGAAGAGCCTGCGGGGTGCTGCAGCTGCTTCCCGGGATGCTGTGGCCCTTTCCCAC
Organism: Bucco capensis; assembly: GCA_013396975.1. Lineage (NCBI taxonomy): Eukaryota > Metazoa > Chordata > Aves > Piciformes > Bucconidae > Bucco > Bucco capensis. Next base: position 101,035 of record VWZO01017515.1, read on the forward strand.
CATGCCAGCAGGTCTCCCTAGCAGCTATGGCCCCATGTCCTTCCCCACACTCCCAGAGCATGTCTCTTACCCAGGTACTGCCCTTTTCCTTCTCGGAAGGGGGGTCCCAGGGGTCCCTTCACCATGGGCTGCATGTACTTCACTTGGGCATAGCCTGCTGCTCCTCCTCCTGCCACCGAGCCCAGGCCGAGCTCCAGCACCAGCAGCACCAGCAGCATCCTGCTCCCCACTGCTCCTGTGGACAAAGGGACAGGGTCAGCATTCATTGCAAAGGCCCCCAGCATCCTCCTCTGCAGCCTCCAGCCCACCAGGATCAGCAGGGAACCTGGGCAGGATCCTGGCAGGAATGGGGCTCCCAGGAATTTGCCTGTTTCTGGGCCACAGGCACCCTGCACACATCACTCCTGGGGCAGCTAAGGACAGGCACCCAGCAGAGCCTCTCAGAGCTGCCCCACTGCCTCCTCCTCCTCTGTCAGCCTTCCCTTAGGGGTTTTTCACATGTATCACAAGAGAGGGAAAAGAGGCAGGATGAAACCCACAGCCTGCTGGGCTGAGTGTTGCTGTCTCCTCTCCCAAGGCCATGGGCATGGCTTGCAGTGCTTGTGGCAGTCTGTGGGCTGCCAGGGATGCTGGCTCAGAGGCTGAGGGAAAGGCCAGGGGAAGGCTGAGGCACTCAGCAGCAGCTTCTCTGCCTTCACCCTCCATAGCTAAGCTTTCCCTCCAGCAGCTCTCTGGGTGCCAGCTTCACGTGCACAGATTGATTCCCAAAGAACATTTCTTCTCAGAAGCTTAAGCAGCTCGTGACACCAAAGAGCTCTGCTGATTGCCCTCCTCCTCCTCCCAACAATTGACCTGTGCTGGTTATTAATGAGAACTGAGCCTCTCTGCCTCTCCTGGGGAGCAGGGGCAGGGCTGCTGTGTGCTGGGAGGTCACCAGCATAGCCTGAGTTGCTTTTGCTGAAGCTGCAGCCTGGAGGGAAAAGTTCATCCCCTCCAAAACACCCCTAAATTAAAACAGAACTAGAGCTAATCAAGTAACAGGAGCAGGGGAGCCTTGGCATGGACTCTAAAGTTGTCAGAGGTCTCCTGTGCCCATGGAGCAAGGGCCCTGGTGCTCCCTGTGCTGTGCTCAGGCTGGAGAGGACAGGGCCAGCTCTGCTGCTGCTGCCATGCAGGAGCCTGGCCCCTGGCCCCTGGCAGGGTGCAGGGAGAGGAGCTGAGCTCTGCCCATCCTGCTGGAGCCAGAGGTGCCAGAGCTGGGCCCAAGGCAGTGCCAGGCTCCAGCAGCACTTGGCAGCAGGGAGAGGCCTTGCTGGCCTTGTGTTTGTCTGCGGGGTCGGGAGCAGGAACACTGCTTTTATGAAGCATTATTTCACAAGGATTTGTTTAAGGGAGAAAGAATCCCATTTTAAGGGATTGCAGCTGTAAAAATACAGTTCCTGCTAAATAAAAGAGGAGAACAAACCCCTGAATCAGCTATTTATTTGTTTTCCTTACCTGGGATGACCTCTGTGCCTCCCTCCCTCCCTCTCTTCCCCCACCTGCCCTGCAGTCACCCCTGCTCCTCCAGGCTCTGCTCAGGGGATGCTGCTCATGGCTCTGAGGGGAGCAGCACCCTGGGCTGGCTCAGCACCTCACTGCCAACGTCTCCCTGTCCTTCTGTGAGGCCTCGGGGAGACACAGGAGTGGGGAGACAGCAGAGCCAGAGGGAGAGGAGAGAAGGGAGAAGGTGCTCCAGCTGCTTTGGCTCTGGCCATGGCTGCAGTGTGTGCTGGAGGTGAGCTGGACTCCCAGCTCCTGCTCGTGCTGAGCTGGCTGTTTGTAACCCAGGCACCAGCTCATCCCCTGCACCTCCTCCCTTGGTCCTTCTCCCTGCCCTTGCTCTGCCACGGGGCTGCTGGATGATGGGAGGGATGTGGCCTGAGAGTGCCAGGCTCCATCCCTCCAGACAAGGGATCTGTGGTGCCTTGCCAGCCCTGGCAGTGCCCAGCACTGGGCAGGAGGCCTCACGTTCCCCTGCTCTGCAGCAGGCATTTCTTAAGAGTAAAATGGAAACATCTGGAGTCTCCTCTGATGGATAAAGTGTGCACAACGTGTCTGTGAAGAGGCTCTTTCATGCCTCAGATCTCCTGCCTTGGGAAATGGTAATTAATCATAACAAGCAGCCCTGCATTGGCTGGGCCATGGTGTGCATGAGGCTGCTGCACCCATGATGGCTATGGGCTGGGGGTCACCTGCCTGTCCTCCTGTGGGGCTCAGGCTGGCACCTGCCCACGTACAGCCAGCAGAAATCCCAGGAGCAGTCACCTTTTGGCTACCTGGAGCAGGGAAGATGCTTGGAGAGATGCAGGAGAGATGCTCAGGGGGATGCAGGAGAGATGCTCAGGGGGATGCAGGACTGATGCTCAGGGGGATGCAGGACTGATGCTCAGGGGGATGCAGGACTGATGCTCAGGGGAATAGGGGAGAGATGCTCAGGGGGATGCAGGACTGATGCTCAGGGGGATGCAGGAGAGATGCTTCTGAGCACATCCCCTCCTGGTGTTGCAGGATGAGGCTCACCCTGTTCCACTGCCTGGACACTGCTCCTGGGCATGGCACTGCAAGTCCAGGCTGGGCACTACGAGCAGCTAAGCTAGCAGCCTCAGGGCACAGCTCCAGCCTGCAGCACAGTCCAACAGCACAGCCACTCCTTGCACAAAAGCCAAGCCCAGCAGGAGCAGCTTGGCCAGGAGAGCTCACACATGGGAGTCTCCAGGAGGGTTGGGGGTCACAGCACCATGCTGCTCAGCTCCAGGGGGGAGCTGGGGACTGACCTGGTCACAGCCCCACAGCACAGAGACCCTTGGCAGGGCTTCAGAGCAGGCTGCTGCCTGGCAGTGTCTGCTCCCCTGGCAGTCAGTGAGCAGACGTGTTAAAAACCCCTGGCAGGCAATGAAAGCTCCAGGAAAGGGGGAAAAACATCTCACACTTCAAGCCTGAGAACAGAGACAAGAAATGTCACCTTGTTCTCCAAAGAGCACGAGGGCAGCTGCAGCCACTGCTGCCTCCCTCACTCCAGAAGCAGCCCATGGCTTGTGCTGCTCACCTGGGGAGCTCCTGGCACTCTGCTCCCCATCACTGCCAGCAGCCTGGGGCTGCTGCCACCCCAGCCCAGCCTCCTGTCCCCACAGCCCAGCCTCGTGATGCTCTTGCCCAGCTGCCAAGGCTGCCCCTGCAGCCTGGGCACCTTCCCTTCCCCTCACACACACAGGCAGGGGCTTGTTCCCTGGGCTGCAGCTGATTGATGGCCCTGGGTGTTTAAGCATTACTGCTGGGGCTGGCAGGCAGGCACCACCCCTGCTGCCTCCCAGGCTCCTGATTTTCTGAGTCAAGAGATGTGAGCAGATTGCAGCAGGAGGTCAGTCAAAGGGAGAGCTTGCTTAGACCCTGCAGGAAAAGCCTGATGGGTGCAGGCCATGGCACCCTTGTCCCACCTCTGTCCCCACACCAAACCCCTGCAGAGCTTTGCCTGGGGATGAGCCAGGATGATGCTTATTGCTGTGGCCCCATCCCTGTGCCATGCACCTGGAGGACAAGGCATGGGCAGCAGCCCTCAGGCTGCAGCAGGGACTCACCCTGGGCTGGGGTGATGCTCTTGCCCAGCTCGGGTGGACACTGCAGGGAGCAAGCAGCAAGCAAGCAGCCTGTGGGTGGGCTGCAGCAGCCACCGTGTCCCTTCCAGCAGCCCCATCCTCCAGTCATTGGCAGGGAGCTTTTCCAAGCCCAACACGGGGCTGGCCTGGCTCCAGAGGGAGGTAGATCATTTGGTTTGTGCTACACATGCTTTAAAAATAATAATAATAAAAGGAGTCAAGAAGCCGAGAAGTGAGCTCTGGAGGAGGAGAGGCAGCACGTTGTTTCCGTAGGCTGGGCTGCCAGAGCCAAAGGCATCAGGAGCAGCTCAGCCCAGCAGCTCCTGAGCACACGGGGAGAGGCTTGGCACCAGCTGGGCCTTCAGTGCATGACACCTGATCCCAGCCCAGAGCTGCTGTACACGCAGCACAGCCCCAGCCTGCCCAGCCCTCGGCACAGGGAACAAGAAAACATTGGCCTGACGAAAGCAAAACACTGCAGCTCATCTGCCACCAGCCCCTGGCCACCCCTGCAGGACCTGCCACCAGCCCCTGCACCAAGGGCTGAGCATGGCATGGCATGGCTTGGTGTGGCATGGCACTGCATGGCATGGCATGGCATGGCCTGAGGCATCTGTGAGGTGCAGAGCGTGGTGCTCTCACAGTGCNGCTCACAGTGCCCATGTTACACACTGCCCATGGGACCTAGTGCCTGTGCTACTTGGTGCCCAGAGCCGGGGAGCCCAGGGTCAGTGGCACCACTTGATCTCCCAGCCAGCAGGGCAGGGATCAGCTAAGGAGGATTAATGACCTTGCACGTGCATGTGCAGCAAGGAGAGAGCCTGCTGCAGGTCACAGCTCAGGGCTTAATCCCTCACCTCCAGCTGTCAAAACTCCTGCCCTGAGCTGGGGAGAGAGCCCTGCCTGCTGCCTGCCCACACGCCAGGGCCAGGAGTGCCATGGGGACAAAGGCACCGTGGGCTGGGGACACCTGGACAGAGAGCTCTGCTGAAGGAGCCTGGCCTGGAGCTGCAGTAACACCAGCTTTGTGCCCAGGGGGAGGCTCAGCTCAGCTCAGCACATCCCCTCACCAAAATCCAGCTGGGATGTTCCCCTGGGTGCACACAGAGGCAAAGGAGACCCAAGGGACATGCTTCCTCCCTCAGCCCAGCCCCTGCAGCCCAAGCTCCCCAGGGCTGTCCCCCCTCCCTCCCCCAGCCCCACTGAAATACCAGACTGAGCAGCACTAATAGCAGGGTTGCCTGCCAGGTGCATATTTGACCATGGGCTGCCCCATGCCAAACCACAGGTATTTTATGAGACGTTTCCTGTTATGAAGACATTTTTGTGGGGATGCATTTTTCTTCTTTCCCTTCCCTTCTTCCCCTCTCCTCCTCCTCCTCCTCCCAGGGGATGGTGGCCTGGCCTGGCCTGGGGAGGAAGCAGCAGTGACACTGCCCCTGAGAGCCAGAAGAGAGAGCAGAGCAAAGCAAGAGCCAAGGGTGTAGAGCAGGGACCAGGAGGCTCCTGTCCCCTCTGCAGCCCCTCTCCTGGGGTCTGTGCTCTCCTGTCCCCTCTGCAGCTCCTCTCCTGGGGTCTGTGCTCTCCTGTCCCCTCTGCAGCCCCTCTCCTGGGGTCTGTGGTCTCCTGTCCCCACTGCAGCCCCTCTCCTGGGGTCTGTGCTCTCCTGTCCCCTCTGCAGCCCCTCTCCTGAGGTCTGTGGGCACACAGCTGTGGGGTCCAAATTGCCATCTGAGCCCTAGCTCATGCCACAGCCCAAGGCCAGCCTCTCTCTCCTGGCTCCTGGAGCCCAGACACCCTGGGGAAGGACAGACCCAGGCTGTGAGCCCAGAGAGCTGCAGGGCAGCTGCAGGCACAGAGCAGCTCTGGTGGGAGGCACATGGGTCAGACACCACTTTGCCCCCCCAGCTCCCTCCCAGCAATGGTATTTTCTAATGCAATCTGCTGAGGCTGGAGGGACTGCAGAGAGCATTCCCACCTCGGGGAGCTGCTGGGCAGGAGCCCATCAGCCACAGACATCTGCCTGGGGCAGGGCTGAGCAGCTCAGGGACAATCAGCTGTGCTCTGGGCTCNCAGAGTGTGGTGCTGCTGCCCAGGCTCACAGTGCCCATGTTACACACTGCCCATGGGACCTAGTGCCTGTGCTACTTGGTGCCCAGAGCCGGGGAGCCCAGGGTCAGTGGCACCACTTGATCTCCCAGCCAGCAGGGCAGGGATCAGCTAAGGAGGATTAATGACCTTGCACGTGCATGTGCAGCAAGGAGAGAGCCTGCTGCAGGTCACAGCTCAGGGCTTAATCCCTCACCTCCAGCTGTCAAAACTCCTGCCCTGAGCTGGGGAGAGAGCCCTGCCTGCTGCCTGCCCACACGCCAGGGCCAGGAGTGCCATGGGGACAAAGGCACCGTGGGCTGGGGACACCTGGACAGAGAGCTCTGCTGAAGGAGCCTGGCCTGGAGCTGCAGTAACACCAGCTTTGTGCCCAGGGGGAGGCTCAGCTCAGCNTCAGGGGCTGCTGCTGGCATGAGCAGGGCAGCAATTCCCCAAGGACCTGCCATGTCCCCATCCCTGCTGTGCCCACTGGGAATCAGGGGGCTGGGGCTGCTGGAGCTTGCTGCATCTGCAGGAGCATCACAGGGGGAGGATGTGGCTTCTGTGCCTGAGTGAGGGCAAGGACACTGTGGCTGCTCCTGCCCTGGGCCCCATGGGAAGGGAAGCCCCACAAAGGGGAGCAGTGGGAGCCCTAACACCTCTAGGACATCTGCAACCCTGCGGAGCCACTGGAGACACCTGGAACCTTCTGCTGGCTTCAGAGCTCACTTGGTAGGAGCATGCCCTGGGCTGAGTGTCTGTCCCCACCTCTCTGTGACAGGCACAGCAGCATCTCCAACCACTTCCCCAGCACCTAGTGCCCCAGCACTGGGCTGAAATCTGGGGCTAGGGATGGAGAGGAGCAGAAATGCCCAAGCTGCCATGAACAGAGGGAGGAGGGCAGCTCTGAACCCATGGATCTTCATTCCTCACTGGATTAGGTTTTAAGCAGCCAGTGGCTGCTCTGAAGGATCCATCCAGGAGCTTCTCCTGCCCCAGATCCCAATGTCCCTCCCAGGGCACCCCTGGCTGCACTAGCATCCTCCTGCCATGCTGGTTCCTCAGCTGCCATCACTGCCCAGGCCAGCAGCATGGCTGCAGGGGATGCACAGCTGCCCTGCAGTGCTGCTGGGCTCAGCCAGGCAGGGGATGTCCCCTCCCTGTCACCCTGTCACCCAGCCACTGCTCCTGGGCTTAGCAGGGGGAGCAATCTTGTTTCTGCTTCTCTAATATCTCTGCCTTCTGCTTTGCATTTGCCTTTTCTTCAAAGACAGGAGCCACCTCTGCCAAGATTCCTGAGGAGATCTCCTCAGCAATGCCGACCACGCTCCCCCTGCACTCAAAGCAAACAAAGGGCAGGCCAAGGCTTGGGCTGAAATAGCTCAGAAATGAGAAAAAGCTGCCGGAGAGCTCGCTTCCCAGCCCAGCCCAGCTCAGCAGCTCAGCCTGGGCCTGGAGGGCAGAGCTTTACCTGGCAGCCTGGGGCCTGCCTGCCCTGCCCAGCCCGGGGCCTGCCTGCCCCTGCCCTTGCCCAGCCCGGGGCCTGCCTGCCCCTGCCCCTGCCCAGCCCAGGGCCTGTCCCTGCCCAGCCCAGGGCTCCCCAGGCACACACAGCATGCTCAGCACTCTGGAGCCACTGGCCAGGGCAGTGTGGCCAAGGGGAATCACAGGGAATCATAGGGAATCATAGGGACACAGGGAATCATAGGGACACACAGGGACACACAGGGAATCACAGGGAATCATAGGGAATCACAGGGAATCATAGGGACTCACAGGGACACA